>OW285240.1:118903074-119338074 GCA_935421215.2 Melolontha melolontha
GTTACTATACGAAATTGTGGATTCTCATGAGACCAACACCTACAATTTTATAAAGACATGATCCCATTAGTTGTAAAAGTTAACTCATCAGAAAAAGTTATTTTTTTATAAAAATATCTGTATTTCAAATTTTTTTCTCCAGCCCATAAACAAAATAGCAATCGATGACAATCGTCTTCAGCTTCTAATTTATGAATAAACGCGGGTTTAAATGGTATAATTTTATTTTCTTTGAGAATTGTTCGCATGTGCGATTTACGTATTGATAGTTCAGTAGACCGCTTTCTCAATGATAATTTATTATCAGCGTTCACGGATTCCCTCACCAAGAGTGTAGCAGCACCTTCATGATCATGAACTAGCTGTTTTTTCTTCAAATTTTGCACATTTCCAGTTTCCGTAAACTTTTTCACAAGTTTTTTTATCCTATTACAGAAATTGAAACCATTGGAAATAGTGTATATGTCGTATGTGGCCGATTTGTTACTAGGGCTGGGCGAAGTATCGATACATCGTCCAATACCCGATACCATAACTGGCATCGATTCTCCAATACCTCAGATAACGACGGTATCGATTTTAAGGTTTCAATTCCAAAGTATCGATTCCAAAGCATCGATACCTATCGATACTTTACCGATTCCAGTACTCGCTAAGTATCTATACTTAGCGATGTATCGGGTAGCTTACCTTTGTGCATTTTTGTAAATGTACATAAAGGATGCAATAACTTTTTAAGTAAAGAATTTATAAGTATGTATGCATTATATACAAAGAATTCAAATAAATTTTACCTCAAAGTAGCCCTTGGAAATTATGATTATGTCTTAGCTTGTTACTAATTTTAATAGGAATTTTGTTGGTTATGAGATGAGATATTTGATTGAAATGACAAATGTCAAAATAATAAAACGAACATTTTTAAGTGAATGAAATATGTTTATTTCCAACAAACAAGCAAAATTTTATAAAAATTGTTCAAAGTGTCCACCACCTTGTTCGAAACATTTCTCACATCTTCTTCTAATGGAGGAAAAAGTGTTTTGTAGTATCGCATTGTCAATTCCATTAATTCTTTCAGCAATTCTGATTTGAAGGCCTGCAAGATCAGGTATCTGTACTTGATAAATTGAGTTCTTTAAGAATGGCCATAAAAATAAATCACATGGGGTAATGTCACAAGATCTTGGTGGAAATTCATGTTCAGTGTTTAAACTTATCAACCGATTTTGAAAAAATTGCTGCAGAATATTAATTGTTTCACCTGCTGTGTGTGCTCTAGCTCCGTCTTGTTGAAAGTAACCCTGTGTTATTTCTTCGTCGTCAAGCTGTTCGATAAATGGCATAATAATTTCTTGTCGATACCTTTCATTGGAAATAAATGTAAGTCCTTTTTCAAAATTGTATGACATGTGCCAATTGACACACCTACTTGTTGTGATAATGCTCGTACGGAAGTTCTTGGTGCATTATTTATAATTTCTCTTACAATATTAACTAGCTCTTCTGTACGCTTTTTCGCCCGACCTGCGCCTTCTTTCTGTTTAACACTCCCTGTTTCTCTGAAAACCATAACGGAATATGTCACTGTGTGCCGAAAACTGTCATAATCAAAGATGACGTTAGGGAACTCATTTCTAAATTCTTCTAAACAATCTTGAAGAGAATACTGCCATTGTCCGTCAATCTTACGTCCGTTTCGAAAATAAGATTCTAGCATGAATGATTTGTGTTGTATAGTAAAAACCATGTTAAATCAATTTTAAATTACAAAGCAATTTTTGTTAACTATGCATCTGTCTAATTGACAACTAATGCAAATTTAAATTATTAATAATCATACGTTTTTAAAGGAATGGCCTACTAGAGGCAAAGCTTATTTGAACGCTTTTTATATTATATAATATACACTGTGTCCATAAAGTATGGACACAAGCCCGTAATAACGTTATTGTGCGTTATTTGACAAAATGCAAAGATATATCGATTAATGTTTTTTATTAGCTATATTTAGATGCTACTATTTTGTTTTTTCCGTCGACCTTGAATAAGTTATAACGTCATTGATAATTTTTTTAAATGTCAACCCCATTTTTTTTTTGTGGATTTTGAAAGCTTTTACAATTCTTTATACGATGATGTAAAAATTTTGGTATGATATATTAGAAAATTTTTGAGTAATCATTTGCGTCCATAAAGTATGGACACTAGCCCGTAATAACGTTATTGTGCATTATTTGACAAAATGCAAAGATATGTCGATTAATGTTTTTTATTAGCTATATTTAAATGCTACCATTTTGTTTTTCCGTCGACCTTGAATAAGTTATGACGTCATTGATAATTTTTTTAAATATCAACCCCATTTTTTTTAAGAATTTTGAAAGCTTTTACAATTCTTTATTCGATGAATTAAACATTTTGGTGTTAGTGTTACATTAGAAAAGTCTATGCGACACAACCGGAAAATTTGGACGTTTTACGACAACGCATCATCTACGAAACAAGACTAATCACTCCCGAAATATTACAGAATGTGCGAAATGGAATTTATCATCGCTTAGGATTTTGTCAACAAAATGAAGGAAAACATTTTGAGCATTTGTTATAAATTTGATACTGAAAATGTCAAAAATAAAACTTAGAATTACAACACAGTTTACTCAAAAATTTTCTAATGTAACATACCAAAATTTTTACAACATCGATTAAGAATTGTAAAAGCTTTCAAAATCCACAAAGAAAAAGTGGGGTTGACATTTAAAAAAATTATCAATGACGTCATAACTTATTCAAGGTCGACGGAAAAAACAAAATGGTAGCATCTAAATATAGCTAACAAAAAACATTAATCGACATATCTTTGCATTTTGTCAAATAATCCACAATAACGTTATTACGGGCTTGTGTCCATACTTTATAAACACAGTGTATATTTAAAAGAATGTTGTGTAGCATGTGTAGCAAATATCCATATTATAAACATAATATGGATAAACATAATAACTATAATTATTACAAAAAAAAAAACAAAATATCACGATATTGCAAATTTCAAACCGTATATATGTTAGAATGGGTAAATTAATTTTATATCTCTTGAAACCGATTATCAAGCAATCGATACCTAGAAAACAGGTTATGCGTTTCCAAGGTATCGATTTAAGGTATCGATTCCAAAGTATCGATTCCAGAGCATCGATAACTATCGATACTTTACCGATTCCAGTACTCAGAATCGATACCGTGCACAGACCCGATACATCGCTAAGTATCGATACCTCGATTGGTATCGCTACCCGATACCGAAAACGTCGGTATCGTCCAGGCCTATTTGTTACAATTCATTATAACGGCCGATCCCCGAGTTGATTGGCGGCCATCATAAATTAAGGCATTCCAGCGATCTTCATCAAAGTATCATAACCTTCCTGAACGTTGTCAAATTTGCCCTATTTAAATTGATAAAACCATTTCTGTACTGTAATTTTCCTAATTACGTTTTCGCCATAAACGGCATAAATGGCGTTAGCAGTTTCCCATGTATTCATTTCTCTGTTAAATTTGAACAAAAGCATATGGCGAATATATCCCCTTTTTAAATTAACGCCCCCTTTTGTTTTGTCAATAATTAATACAATTTTTGCACAATTCGCAAATGCAAAATCATTTCAATTAAGCAATGATATGACACTAAAATAACTATGATAGATGCCTGGCATTTTTTTTTCAAAGGCACTATCATTCTAGAAACCAAAAATGCTACCAACTTTCACATCAACCTGCTATATTAACTAAATATTTACAACGCTTATCTACTTTAGCCACATTACGATAAAACAACGAAATAATAGTTATAAATTGCTGCAATTAATGCCCTGAACAATTTCGTAGAAAAATATGTTACATAAATTTGGCTGAAAGTACATCTTACCTGTGTTTATGTTGATGAATATCCTACGATACCGAAAGTTTCTAAGTGAATGAACCCAAGATAATCCGCTTCTAACAAATTGCTGGCAGTTAATATAGTTTAGTCACCCCAGAATGAAATATCTATAATCCAGATATTATAATGGCGTCGGCTTAGAATATCGTCCGAAGTTATTTCGACCCCTTCAAACAAATACCTCCTCAGTAAATAAAAAATGTTGGCATTACAGTGTGAATAGATAATGCAATGACTTCTGTGTCATGATTTGGTTATTAATTTTATCGTGTTTTCGATGCCAAAACATCTCTCTATAATAATTTCTTTTGTAATTTACATATGTTTTTTGACCAGCCGATAGATTAGTGGCAACGTACTGGCTTATCTTCCGGGGCTCAGCTATTCGAGAAGATATTCGTGGTTTGCCTTCTCGTTTAAGATAAATACCGACAGTTGAATATCTTAAGTTGCTCCACGGACGCCGGCATTGTAATAACTCATGATCTACTAATGCCCCTGTAATTAGCGTTAAACTGTTGGAGGACGCTGAGCCATGAAATATAATAATAATAATAATAGTAATCTACAATCTTTGAAAAACTTCTACTACAAACCCATTGCCAAGAACAAACTACTTCCTGAACACCAATTTGGGTTCAGGCAAAATCATTCAACTGCAAAACAGGTCCATTAAATTAAAATCTCAATCAAACGTGATTTAGAACCAAGCAGGTCTTGTTTGGCAACGATTTGGCATGAATACTTGTTATATAAAATCAAAACTCAGTTGCCTCACAATTACTATTCAATACTACAATTCTACTTAACAAACAGGTACTTCATGGTAATATATCGGGATTCCCAAACAACCCTAGTTCCACTAAAGTTAGGTTACCTCAAGGAAGTATCCTTTATCTTTTATACACAACGTATTTGCCCAAAATTAAACGAATTTAAATTGCCATTTTGTCTAACGATACGGCAATTTTAACATCGTCAAAAGATCACACAAAATTCTTCTTCTCAAAATCTGGAGGAGCACTTTATTAGTTATTCAAAACTGGCTCTGATATTGACGCTTTTTTAAGAAACCATGTTATACAGGGGTTACCTGTAATTAAAAGAGAAAATACCACAATAAAACATTTGAATATAAATATGTTTTTAAATGATATTCATGAAAGCTTTATATTCCATAAACTAATTGTAATACAACAAATATATTTACTGATTAAGTTAGAAATGAATCCATGCAAGCATATACACATATGTAAGTATTCATATATGTCGCTACGCATGTATGCGAGGATGTTCTGCAAAAGTTTGAAACCTCTACATGATAAGGGACGAAAATATGTCAAGAGCAGTTCAAACGAATCTCCGACCCTACCGTGTAGGTTTGTATTATACTACTACATGGAACCCAACTCGTGCTATGAAAATACTCTTCCATGTGTGCTATATTCGTCCATACACATGTGTGTGTGTGGTGTGAGTCCGGATAGAATAACATTATTCCCTTGTGACATGTATATTTCCGGTGTATTTGTGATAGATACGATACCTAGAATAAACACTCATATAGGACAATGCAATAAATGCAAAATAGAAATACTGGACTTGTAACAGATAACTATGTAATGTACTAGGGGAGTTATTTATGTTATCTACCTAGCTATCAAAGAAACGAGTTACAAAACAAACAAAAATATTTTTCAACGTAAGAACCATTAACACTTATTCCAACGTTTCCTTAATAACGCCATGCCTTCGAAAAAAATTATTTTGGTTATTCCGCCTTTGGAAATTTGATAATTTCCACGTTGTCATTCGATAAAAATCTATGCCCTCTTAAGAGTTTTTTGAGTTTTGGAAAGAGATAATAGTCACAGGGTGTAAGATCGGGGCTGTAGGGTTGATGTTATAATACCTCAAAGCAGGCACGGCTCGTGATGACGTATTTGGGAGTGCAAGTACAATGATGCGAGTGCTTCGTGTATTCTCGTGTACTAACTGTAACGTTTTCTTAGTAAACACCGAAAACACACGAGGCACTCGCATCATTGTACTTGCACTCCCAAATACGTCATCACGAGCCGCGCCTGCCTCAAAGCCGTATTCATTGATTAAAATGTTCTTTTCTTAAATGCCGTTCAAGATAACGAAACTCTTTCTTTGACATTATTTATTTGTCATTCTCCTTTTATCTCTGAGAGGCGAGTTCTTGAGTTTAGGGAAACCTGTATTTATATATAATAATAATAATAATATATCTTTATTCAAAAGCCAATATTATGGATTGAAACGTCAAAAAAATACAAAAAAAAAGTACAACAAGAAACACAATAAAATACATTGTCAGTAATTACAAAATTGTAAAATTGCAAAGCAACAGAAACAACTACATATTAAAATACTCGCCCAATTCATAAAACACTTTCTCTTGAAGAAACTCTTTCACATTTCTTTTGAATCTTCTAGAGCAACTCTCTGTCTGTATCTGTTTCGGCAGTTTATTATAAATTTTCAAACAGATATATACTGGTGACTTTTCATATAAAGATAGACCATGCCTAGGAACAGCAATCCTATCGTGATGTCGAGTAAAATATTGATGATAATTACCATTTCTGACAAATCTATTCAAATTGTCCCTAACATATAGCACAGCCTTATAGATAAAAATGCTAGGGAATGTAAGAATTCTTTCACTTTTAAAGATATTTCTACATGAATTCCTGTGCGGTATATCAAAGATTAACCTAATAATACTTTTTTGTGCTACAAGTACTCTCTTTCACTCCGTTGCACCGCCCCAGACAATGACGTTATAAGACATAGCGGAATATACTAATGCATAATAAACATCAAGCAACCTATCACCACTAAGCGATGACTTTAACTGTCTTATCACATAATATGAACTACTCATTTTCTTACAAACGCTGTCAAGGTGCAGGTTCAACGTAAGTCTGGCATCAATATACACACCCAGTGACAATACACTGTCTTCAAAATTTTTTGTTAACACATTATCCGGAACAGTTTTGCGTTTATGAAAATAAATGAATTTTGTTTTATCACGATTGAACAGCAAACGATTAGACTCACACCACCCACCCAATTAACTAACTGTTTCGTCCAACCGCCGCTCAAGCTAATCAATCGTCGATCCAGTCACCCTCACAGAGGTATCGTTTGCGAAAAGTACCGGATATCCATGCGAGAAGATATGCGGCAGGTCATTCACCATCAGCAAGAACACCAACCGCCTAAGAACCGAACCCTGCGGAACACCCAGATCAAGTCCCGTCTCAGACGACACACAATGGCCCACCCGAACAATCATCCTTCTGCCACTCAAATAGGAGGAAATCCAATCCAATGCAACTCCCCGAACTCCTAGATTGTACAGTTTATCAGTTACAATACCGACGTCAACACAATAAAAAGCACGCGACAGATCAAAAAATATCCCCGCTACGTACTTGTTATCATCAATAGATCCGTGGACAAACTCAGAACAGTCAAAAATGGCACTTTCAGTAGACCTATGCTTCCTAAATCCATGTTGGCTATGACTAAAGAGCCCATACGTATCCATAAAATTCACCACTTGATCATGAGCCACTCTCTCAATAAGTTTGGATATCGAACTTAAAACCGATACAGGTCTATAATTTTCAATTTTCGTAGGATCCATTTTTTTATATAAAGGTGTAACAGTTGCAAATTTTAGACATGATGGAAACCTTCCTTCACCAAAAGATCTATTTATTATATGTGACAGCACCTCGGACACTTCATCCCTCACTGATTTCAAGATAAAGTTACTTATCCCATCAGTTCCATATGACTTATTACTCCTCATTTCTCCAATATATCGCTTCACAATCGCCGCATCCACCGATCGAAAACAAATGAAATATTGTTCCGCAAACGGGCAACTGTCCAGGACCACCATATGCAGCCAACACCTGGCGTACATATAGGTGTAGTTCCGTTTAGTGTAAAATTCTGGATCAAATAAAACCATTTTTTGCTACGTAATGTTTCGAAACTATATTTGCTTCTTCCTGATAAAACATTAACAGATTAGCCATTCACAGTAAAATATGAAAATGTACTTACACTATCAATTAAAAATTCCTAAGGGATTTTGTAATAGAAAAATTGAAGATACCAATTTTAATGAATTTTTAGTAATTGAACTTTAAAACTCTGGTGGGGTTTACCTACCCATGTATGTTTCAATTATTCTGATAAATTACACATGCGGTTAGTCCGTAGTATGAGTGAAGACACAAACAAAATGCAGTTTCTAGAGAGATTGGCTGTGCCACCTTTGGAAGGGCGTCGTTACTTCACATTGGTTATGTGGACGGGGCGAGGTACTTCGGCTGTCTGACAACAGGCAGCGCTGAATTTACTTCTGCGCCCGGTATGGATAATTTCGGTGATGTGGTTCTTTTTTGTGAATGTGTCTGAGAATATCCTTTCTCCAGCAGGGGCGTACCGACGAGCCTGTAGAAAGGCGAAATACGTATCTACGTCTCTGGGGAGGGATATGTTCGGACACGTTCACAAAAAATATTAATAGTGAACCTGTATTTATGTTCTTCACACAAGATTTTTAATAATATTTTATATTATTAAAAATACCTTTGTATTATACAAAACTGGTGGGGTTTGCCTACTCATGTATGTTTCAATTATTCTGATTTAAAACTCTTTTTCTCGATTTTTGTTAAATATAACATTTTGAAAATTTTATATCCTTGGAAACAGAATAAAAAGTACATACGAAGTCTATGAAGAAAAATATATGTTATCATTAAAAAAAAGGTATCGAGGTGTCACAACATGAAAAACAAATAACATTAGAAACTGATGAAATGCTAAAAATATTTGCTATAGTTAAAATCGTTATCCCCTCCGAGATCTTTTCCAAAAAAATAATATTAACGAAGTAAACGAATTTATTCGTTGCTTTATTTACAAACTCTGTATATATATATATATATATATATATATATATATATATATATATATATATATATATTTCTAGAAATTTTCTTGACCGTATTAATATAAATTCACTAATATTTTGGTTATTAATCTGCTTTAATTAAAACTCAAACGATTTTACTGAATATTTCGTTAATATATTTATGACTTCATCAGGAGTAGCTATAAAATTGCAATATACACTTTACTCTTATACTAACTATTCAAGAAAGAAAACTTACAGTTAGAGTTAAACGTCGGTAATCTTATTAATTACTGTACACATAATTGTCCCTAGCAACTCACAAATAACACATTAACATTACATTCTTATACAACCAACTACAACTGTAAAATTTCCACCTGACTTTTTCACCCGCATGTCTGTATAACTTTAAGTGTGAAAAAACAAATCTCTATGTATATGAATATATATATATATATATATATATATATATATATATAGGTTAAAATAAATTAAAAACTGTCAACGAGTTTGTTGCTTCTTCAGGAGATGAGAATATAGAGTTCAAAAAATGAAAGTGTCTGTGTACGTCACTTTCATTTTTGTACTCTACATTCTTATCTCCAGAAGCAACAAACTCGTTGTGAAATATAGAGATAATAAATAAATAAATGCCCGTTTTTAATTTATTATAACCAATATAAGTACGGTCGATAATTTCTTTTAACTTATATATATATATATATATAGTAAACCTAATCAGTAGGCGATTAAAGGTCTGTATATTACTTCAAAATATATGTATTTAAAAAACTCTACATGTTTCGGCTATATACGCCTTTTTCAAGAGAATACAAAATATGAATGACAGGATATAAATGTCAAGTAATTAACTTAATTACTTGACATTTATATCCTGTCATTCATATTTTGTATTCTCTTGAAAAAGGCGTATATAGCCGAAACATGTAGAGTTTTTTAAATACATATATTTTGAAGTAATATACAGACCTTTAATCGCCTACTGATTAGGTTTACCATATCATACCAAGGTCACGAAGTTATTATATATATATATATATATATATATCAATTGATACATTTTTGGAGTCTTTTGGCTTTTATATCAATTGATACATTTTTGGAGTCTTTTGGCTTTTATATGAAATATCTGCTTTCAAAACTGATCTCTGCTTTCAAACCTGACATCTACCTTCAATAACTGACATCTGAATCATTAACACTGTTACTTTATAATGCATTTCAAAATTGCTTGAACCAAAGTCTATCGTGGCTTAAGTGGTAAAGCAAACGTCCGGCAAACCTTAGACTTGGGTTCAAGTCCCAAAGTAAACAAAATTTTAAAATTTTTCGATAAAAATTTGGTATGATTTGCTTTGTAAGTTGTAGACCGCAATATTTACATTCACACTTACTTCACAACTACATATTAATTTTTTAATATTTGTAAGTATTTCATATAAAAGCCGAAAAACTCCAAGAATTTATCAATTGATATATTTAATGAACGGCTAAGAAATTACCTAAACACACACTCACACATATATATATATATATATATATATATATATATATATATATATAATTTCACTGTTAATAAAAACAGAATTTGGGTCAATGTCGAAACGTTAAAATTAGTTTTTTATTTAAAGAATAATTTATCAATAAGCCGAATTCCAAGAAAGTTAACCTTTTATATTTAAAAGAACGGCTAAGAAAAAATAGAAAGATATATATATATACAGTGTGGTCATAAATTTGGAAACAAGCTTATAACAGCATTATTTTACATTTTTAGGAAAAACTCTCCGACAGGTAAATTTTATTTTTTAAAACGCCATCTTTTGACATACAATTTTTTTCTATGACGGCATTGGTTTTCGAGTGATGACGTTATCAATACTTTCTTTAAATGGCAACCATATTATTTTTTTCTCGTTTTTGGTAGATCTTTATATCCACCAAATAGTGATATAAAACAATTGGTATGTTGCATTACAATTTTTTTGAAAAAATGATATAAATTTAGAAAAAAGAACGAAAATTTTATTTTTGTACAAAATTAAAATTAAATTTAAAAAAATACATCTGAACTTAAATTTATTGTAACAGTTAACGTAAATTTTGACTGACACTGACGTAAACTGACACTGTCCCAGCCGAGTGTAAATGCTTTGCGATCAATAGTAATCTGCGTTATTCGCTCCAGGTCAAAAGAAATTCGTCTTCCCAATCGGCCAATTACTTATTAAAAAATCTTATTTAACATTAAATAGTTTCACAAAAGAGGGACAAAGAAATTTAATTTATTTAAAAAATTGACATGATGTGGTAGACCATTTCTTAATTAAAATTATCGCCCAAAAATTGAAGATTTCAAAAACTAATTAAGCTTACAAAATTTACTGAAATATGTAAGTAAGTTTTTTTCACACTTCTGTCTTGTGTGAGGACTTAAATATTCTTCTTGAACAAACCGGATCGTCAAAAGCACATGTACTCATGTTACTATGCAAAAAATTTACAAAAACAAAAACACGCACTTTTTGCAAGATATTTCTTTATAACATTCTTGCTTCTTTTTACACAATTTATGTACAAAAATTTTAGTTTGAAATTGTTTTTATGGCGACAACATTGTTGAATTATTTACTTCTATTTTTGACGTTAAATTTTTGAGATATTGCGTAAAAATTGTTCATTTTCGCTAATATAAAAAATGGCACATTTATCTGAGCGAGAAAGGATCGAAATTTAAATTATGGTTGGGTATGGGGACAGACAAAGAACGCATGCAGAAGCATGCGAATTGTTTAACCATGAACAGCCTGATAGACCTCCAATTACCAGGTCTACGGTGACAAAACTAGTTGGAAAGTTTACCGAAACTGGATCCGTAAAAGATCGACCACGGCAAGGTAGACCTCAAGTAGGAGAAGATGTGAAATTAAATGTGCTTCTTGAAGCAGAAGAAAGGCATCATGTTTCCATCAGACAACTTGCGTTAGCCAATCAGGTAGCTCACTCATTTGTCGTCAACTTATTTAAAAAAGAACACTATCGTCCTTACAAAGTTCAACTCGTACAGGAATTACATGAGGATGACGAAGATCGTCGACTGCAGTTCTGTGAAGACGTAATGTTACGTTGTGACCAAAATCCAAATTTCTTGGAAAACATCGTCTTTTCGGATGAAGCTACGTTCTGCCTAAATGGATCTGTTCACCGCCATAATTGCAGATATTGGTCGCAGAACAATCCGCATTGGACTCAAGCGTGTCATACTCAGCGCAGAGGAAAAGTTAACGTATGGGTTGGAATGATTGGACGACGCATTTTAGGACCATATTTTTTTGAAGGAAATTTGACTGCCGTGCAATATTTAGAATTTTTAAGATTTGAACTGGTTCCAGCGCTCGCTGTTATTTTCCCAAATCACGAGGATGGTGATGTACCCCATCCAAATATTTGGTTTTAAACAAATATTTCCCAATAAATATTGGACGGAGAGGCGACATAGAATGGCCACCTCGTTCTCCTGACCTGACTCCGTTAGACTTTTTTTGTGGGGTTATTTGAAATCGAAAGTGTAGTTTAACAAACCGAACAAGTTAGAAGATTTAAAAGAACAAATTCGCGTAGTACTAACACAAATATCCCCAGACATAATTGAGGCGAGTATACGAAGTGTTCACACTCGGCTGGGACAGTGTCAGTTGGTTGGTGGGGTCCATTTTGAAAATTTACGTTAACTGTTACAATAAATTTAAGTTCAGATGTATTTTTTTTTAATTTAATTTTAATTTTGTACAAAAATAAAATTTTCGTTTTTTTTTCTAAATTTATATCATTTTTTCAAAAAAATTGTGATGCAACATACCATACCAATTGTTTCATATCACTATTTGTGTGTATATTTTTTATATCCTTGACAAAGGCAACATTGCCGAAACATGTAGGGTTGTTTTAAATATATATACTTTGAAGTAATAGACCAGACCTTTAATCGCCGACTTATTAAGTTTACCATATATATATATATATATATATATATATATATATATATATATATATATATGTATATATATATATATATATATATATATATATATATACGAGGGATACTGCTAAAATTCGCGGAGTCAAGTACTCCTTGAATTGCTAGCATTTCACAATTATCACATTCGTAAAATTTGAAATTTTAACTTATAATTCAATTGACAGTTCGATTTAAAACTGAACAGTTTTGTCTCAACAGAATTTAACAAAGTAATAGTTGTGTCAAAAATGGAAATTTTGAATCGTGATTTTCGAGTGATGATTTTTTACGATTTTCGATACGGTTTAACAACAAAGCAATATGTGAAAATGCTTAGTTCGGTATTTGGTAATGAATTAAAATCCGAAACTATGGTTTACAAATGGTTCGCAGAATTCAAGCGTCCCTCAAAATTTAAAAGACGAGCGAAGACAGGCACGTGTCAAGTGGTGCAAAGAAATATTAAAAAAATTGATTCGTTCAAATTCTGTATATAACATTGTAACAGGTGACGAATCCTGGATATATTCATATGAGCCTTAAACTAAACAACAATCGAATGTATGGGTGTTTCAAAATGAACGCATTGCCCATATTCGCCCGATTTAGCGCTCAACGACTTCTTCTTATTCCGAAACATCAAAAATAAAATGCGTGGAAAGCGGTTTTCATCCCTGAAAAGGCAGGTGAAGAATTTAAATCACTGGTTTTGGAGATACCTCGCTCAGAATGGAAACAGTATATTAAAAAACAAGTTTCATAAGGCACCATTTTGCCGCACGAGATCAGTTTAGAAAACGAGCCGCGATAGCGGCGAGTTTTCTAAAGAGCGAGTGCGGCAAAAGACCTTATGAAACAAGTTTTTTATACTATTTTTTCTATTTTGCGTTTTATACATTAATAAATTGCTTAAATTGGAATTATTTAATTTGAAAGTTCAGAGTTTAATTTTTACATAAAGCATGCAGTTGGTCACATTGATACTTGACATTTTCAAATTTAAATCTTGCTATCCGCGAAGTATATTATATTACATATTATTTACTAATTTTCGTTAACATTACTTGATACTTCATTTAAAAATATAAACATGAGTGACATAGAAACATATATATGTTGTTGTCAATTGTATACAACATACGTTGTTTGTGTAAAATACGGATATATATCATATCTGTCAAATGTCCATAAATTCTTAAAATCAAATGACAGCAATGATATTTATTTCTGTATTCGAACAACGCCAACATTGAAAAATGAAAAAAAAGCGTATCGAAATGAAGCTCATTTCGATACTGTTTTGGGTTTCATAATGAGTTCATTTCGAACGCAAAATAGAAAAAAGTGTTTTGAAGATTGGTTTTATAAGATGTAAAAGTGTATACATCTTAAAGAGGAGTATTTTGAGAAACAGTAAAGCGATTTACATAGGGCAATTTGTTTTATTTCACAATTTTCCGCGAATTTTAGCAGTGGTCCTCGTATATACATATATATGAAGAAAGTCTGGAATTTTTTTTTTCGGTTGCAATTTGCATAATTATGAATTAAATTCAATTTTTCACGAATTTATAGCTCTTGTGGAGATATGGAAACTTGCGTGTTTACTAAATTTTTAAAATTCAAACACACCTAAAAAAATACCAATATTTGACACAATTCCACTTTATCGAGTGGTAATGCATGTGTTCTGTGTGAATGGTAAGGCCGAGAATGAGGCGAAGGACAAGCTCGGTCTGAAATTCGTGAGACTTCATTAAAGACTGATGATATTTAACGGCATTCCATTCAGGCGACTTCAGTCTCTTGACACATGTCATGGCAAGATGTCGTGAGAGAGGGTGGAATATAACTACTTGGGAAAATTAAAGTGGCGCTGCAGATGAATCAAATCTTAATTACGAACTCCACCACCGCGTTCCTACCGCCGCCGACGTCTCCGAATCCGCAGTCATGGCCACGTGGACATAATAATTTGTTTCTCGTAATGGAAATGCTACATTAATTTCGCATAATAAAGTGTCTTCGTTACTCCATCCATGAATACATAATATGGGCATCTGGTTTTGTTCTTTTTCGACTGTTTCAAACAATGGTACACAATTAAATGTGCATTTTATTGGAAAATTTAATGGCATAACTGTGTTATTGTAAATTTTGTAAATTATTCGCGATTTTGAACAAAATAGAAATAAATTTTTGTTAAATCTATATCAATATATTCCTTTTTATTAAACTTATCTAATACACAGGCCTGCATTTTTCAACTCATTGAATGTTGATTTAAAAATTTTAACTGATTTCTAGTAATTGGGTAGCGCTGATTTCAAATCTGCTTTTATTTTTTTTGTATCACGTAAGGTTATTTTTCAAACCAGTAAAATCAAAAAATATAGAAAAAACACGATTTATTTCATTTATAAGCTAGTTTTATATTATATTAAAAAAATACAAAAATATACAAATAGAAACTATTAGAAATAGTTAATTATTCTTTATGCTTCTTAAAACAACGATTTCGTTTTTCAGAAAAGCTTCGTTTGGTTGTTTTTCTGTCATATTCAGCTAAAGGAAGATCTGAAGGTAGTTTCTGGGGCAAGCAAATTTTTTTGTTTCAACCTAGACCCCAGTACTTCAGAAAGATCTTTTGAAAGTCCCAAATCTCTTACTAAATCGTTCAGTTCGGCTTGTGAAAATAGCTGAGGTTGGTTTTGACCTGAGGTTGATGGTTCAAAATCACTATCCATCTGTACGGAGCCGGAAGTTGAAGAGGTTTCAATATCTTCTTGTAGTACTTTGCGGGGTATAGGTATAGGTACATGATCACTGTGAGGAACTGGTCTGATAGCTGATTTAATATTGTTTGGGTACAAAATATGTTTCAAAGTTTTTCTATTATGCCCCTTAATATCACAAAGATAAAAGTAGCAATCTTCATGATGATTTTTCGGTTCTCTCCAAATCATCGGTATTCCAAAAGGAAGGCTTTTTCTATTCCCTTTGGTCCAATGTCTTAAACCTTCTTCACATACCTTACAAACAACGTGCCGTGCCCAATCTTTATCTTGATCTCCTAATTTGATTTTAAAATAAGCATAATTTGCATTTTTCACAAATTCACCAATTGGTCTCTTAAACTTTTTCAAGACGAAATATCCACAAATATAACAGAAATCATCTGTTTTGTTTTTGCAACAACGGCTAGACATATTTTTAAGCAATGTTTATTTATCAAATACCACGCACAACACTAAAGACAAATTAATTTTACTTGTTTACTGATCGACACTCAGAGCTATAGTGAAGTAAATGACATTAAAATATACATTTTGTTTGGAGTGATAAACTTGAAATCCTTCTTCGCAGTACTAATAAAGTGAAAGCATAATAAATAGGATTTAGCAGGTAAAAATTCCCGGAAATCTTGTCCAAAATTAATACATGTAATAAAAGATTTACATCAGGTAATGAGAGCCTATTTAACAAATTTCTTTAAAACCACTACAGAAAATCATTTTTGGGTTAATACCTAGAATTTGAAGTAGTACATTCATTTTAAAATGTATTAAAACGCCTATTATAAGATTTTTTTTATATTTTTTTCTTTTTCTTTTGTGCAAAAAAAAATCTGTGGGTGGTAGAGACCAACTGTATTTTAATTAGTTTTTGCTATATAAAAACTGAGCTTAACTAACAAAAATCACGTCATCACAAATTTTATGCAGGCCTGTGATAATCGGTACGGCTTGTAGGTTTCTGAGGTTGTTCGTGATTGCTTCTAGAATTCTGGAACCGCTTCCTTAGTACCTCTTCCTGCTTAACCGACGTTGCGCCCACTGTAGTAAGAGACATCTTCAGGGCTGTTACTGATGTTGCTGCGCTGAAATTAACAGAAACAAAGGCGTATAACGGAACGAAATTTTCTGTTTTTGGTATTACCTATTTAAGAACTTTTGATTCTGTAATTGACGCTGTAATTTGCGATTGCGACTTAAGTCACATAATTTTTATATTGCAGTGCTGTATATTTCACCGAATGTTCCACTTAATGATTTTAAAGTATTCCTTGAAGCGTTTAAGATCATCATCAAGTAGATGTCATTTATATAGATTTATTAAAAACTTTTGCTACTGTAGAACAAAACATCCTACAATGGAAATTGAGTGAAATCGGTTTTAGTGGTAACTTCATGTCGTTTATTAGCTCATATCTATCCGGTAGAATAATTTCGTACACTATAATGGTTATAAATCGTTCGAATTTGTCACAACATCAGGGGTACCTCAAGGATCAAATTTGGGTCCTCTATTTTTCGTAATTTTTATTAATAACATATTTGAATTATTTGTTGCGTGTGCAGATGATCTCAAAGTGTACAAAACTATAAATAATTTGGAGGAAGCAATGAACCTGCAGTATAAACTCAAAATTGTCAAAGAATGGTGATCGGATAAAATAAATTATACCTTAATATAGAAAAATGCCGTTATTAGGTACTCGAGGCGAAAGCATGTGATATCTTATGATTACAACATAAATTAAAGCATATTGAAGTCAAAAGTACCCATGAAAGACCTAGGAGTTCTATTCAATTGTTCCTTTATCTTCTGAACACGTTTCTAGTATTTATAAATGGGTTTCAAAGCCCTTGGTTTTGTCATGCGTAACTTCAAACATCTTGACTAATCTGGAAACTATTAAGTGTATGTTTCACTGGTACGCTTCAACAATATGGCATCCACCATACATCTCTCACCAAATTCAATAAGAGAGAGTTCAGAGTCGATTTTTAAAGTACCTCTTATATAGAAGAGACGATTCGTGTCCAAAGAGAAACAGAATTGAACATAAAATAGAAATAAAACTCCGTCCAAATCTTCACTTTTTAATATTTAATCGTAACACGACAATTGTTTCGCCAGCACTGTGGCTTCCTCAGCTACTTACAGCTAAAGAGTAGGTTATAATTAAACATATTTGAACTATTTTAATGTTCTGCACTTGCGTCTATAAATGCTCTCAAAATGTACAAAACTATAAATAATTTGGAGGATACAATGAACCTACAGCATAATTTCAAAGTTATCAAAAAATCATGCTTGGATAATAAATTACACAGGCCTGCGATGGTAAAATTGTCTGGATTTTATACAGTGATTTCAATAGATTTTTTGGTGCTGAAAATGGGAAAATTATTTAAAAAATTCCATCAGGTAAGGTTTTTTTTTACAATCTGGGGTTTTTTGACCTATCTGCATGTATTAGTCTTTTTGTAAAGGACAATTTTGTTAAACCGTTGTTTATATAAACTATTATAATTTTTTTACTTATGATGATGCAAGAAGTTGATATTCTGAATAAACATACACTAGATTTATGATAAAGAAGTTACAAATAGAAATAATTGAGCATGTCGCAAGACATGACTCATCATCTTCCTGTACTGCATGTCTACCTCCCCACCTCCACTACAGACATATTGCTATTCTAGACAAAACAGTTAGTTCATTCAATGTCTTCTTTACAACTGTTGTGTGAATTTGTGTAATTAGTTGACATTTGTAATTAGTTGCTGAGTTAATTTAATTTTTATTTTTCGAGTTTTTTTAAATTAAATTCCAATGGCATCAAGAGGCTGTGTCAATGTACCCAACTCCTTCTGCTATATTTGCGGAAAGTTTACAGTAAAAAAACAACAAAGAAACATTTCAGATTTTGTAAAAAAGGTATATTTTGCATATTTTGGTGTGAAATTAGGAGACCAAGACAAACCTTGGGCTCCTCATAAGGTTTGTTCAGTGTGTGTTGAAGAGCTTCGCCAGTGGTCACAAGGAAAAAAACAGTCTTTTCGCTTTGGAGTTCCTATGGTTTGGAGAGAACCGATCAATCATAGCGATGATTGTTATTTTTGTTCGTGTGTAGTACACGGATTCAATTTAAAAAACAAAAAGGACATCTTTTACCCAAACCTTCGATCCGCAACACGTCCTATACCTCATGGACCAGAAGTACCCGTTCCTTCACTACCAGATACATTAGATGTTGCATCTGATGACGAAATGGTTTCACGTACATGTGCAAGTGAACTGGATGAGGGAAGTGATTACTATGATACTGGAAGTGATGAGTCAAAACTGTTTGACCAATCTGAACTAAATGATTTGGTGAGGGACTTAAACCTTCCTAAGGACTCAGCTGAGCTTTTAGGCTCAAGGTTGAAAGAAAAAAAGTTGTTAGTACCAAGCACAACATTTTACTGGTTTAGGAACAGAGAAAAAGAGTTTGCTCGATATTATTCCGAAGAAGATGCACTAGTTTTCTGTAATGATGTACCCGGGCTCATGGAACAATTCCACGTAGAATATAATGTTTCTGAATGGAGACTCTTTATTGACTCTTCAAAAAGGAGCCTTAAGGCCGTTCTTCAACACAATGGAAGTAAATATGCTTCTGTACTAGTGAGACATTCAGTTCATTTAAAAGAGCGTTATGAAAATCTTGAGCTACTTTTAATTAAGATTCGTTACAAGGATCAAGGCTGGACAGTTTGTGGTGATCTGAAAGATCTTTGTTTGTTACTTGGACAACAAAGCGGTTATACTAAATATCCTTGTTTTTTGTGTGAGTGGGATAGTCGTTATAGAAAGCAGCACTATTGTAAAAAGATGTGGCCACCAAGACAAACCTTACAACCTGGAATGAAGAACATTGAAAGAAAAAGTTTAGTAGACCCGAGCAAAGTTTTGCTTCCCCCATTACATATAAAACTAGGGTTAATGAAACAATTTGTGAAGACATTAAAAAAAGATGGAGAGTGCTTCAAGTATCTTTGCAGCCAGTTTCCTCGCTTGCCAGAAGCAAAGATAAATGAGGGTGTTTTTGTTGGGCCGGATATAAGAAAGCTTATGAAAGATGAAAATTTTGAATCTAAAATGGAGGAAGCAGAAAAACAAGCATGGATAGCCTTAAAAAATGTGGTTACAAATTTTCTTGGCAACAAAAAACATGAAGATTATAAAAATATTGTGCAAAATATTTTAGAAAAATTTAAAATCTTAGGCTGTATCATGAGTTTGAAGGTGCATTTTCTAGATTCGCATCTCGACTACTTCCCTGAAAATCTTGGTGCAGTAAGTGAGGAGCAGGGGGAAAGGTTCCACCAAGACCTAAAAGAGATGGAGAGAAGATACCAAGGAAGATGGAATATAAGCATGAAAGCTGATTATTGTTGGATGTTAAAAAGGGATGGTCCACTACGAGATTACAGAAGAAAAAGCACAAAAAGGAGTATGGAAAGACAGAGAAAAAGATATTATAAGGACTTGTAAAGACATAAATAGTATTTTACTGTTTCTTTTCATTAGATTTAATGATATTTGTAAGTTTTTGTTTTTCATATCCTTTGTAAATAAATTCAAAATGTAACTAAAAACTATTTTTAATTTTTAAAAAATATAATTTGATGCCTTTTTGTGAAAAATCCTTACGTGATGGAGAAAAATAGAGTTCATATTTGGATTCGGCGCCCAAAAACACATAAGAATCAGCTATCAAATTTAAAACAATTTTTAGAAAGTTAAAAAACGCAGGCCTGTGTTATCCCTTAATTTCGAAAAATGCTGTGTTATTAGGTACTCGAGGCGAAAGCTTGAGATATCTTATGATTATAACATAACATGAACGATAACGTATTGGCGTCCAAGAAACCTACAAAAGGCCTAGGAGTTCTATTCGATAGTTCCTTTAGCCCACAGATTAATTTAAGCCGATTGCGAAATTCACATTGCATTCAAGCAGAATATTTACTTTTAAGATTTTATCTGGCAAAATGACATTGTTCTATAGCGTTGCTATTCTTCTGAAAACAACAAACAATATCACTGTGCTGCATTGAATAGAACTTATAAGCGAGCTTTGAAAACACTATACAATGATGTGCATGTGTTTCTATATCTTAAAGTTAGTTTGAAATTTACACTTAAAATCGACTACCTCGTTTTGAAGAACCCTATGCACTATCCTTTATAATTATGAGCGTTAATCGGGGGTCTCGCTTTCTCTCTATCCATATCTCTCTCTCTCTCTTTGGTCGACTATTAAAACGTCGTTTATCAATTTGTCAAGAGCGGGATGATCCTTCTTTCGGAGGATAAATTGTTTTGCTGTAGGAAGTGTGACGCTTCATTTAACAACAACTGTAGTGAGTACTGCTACTACGCAAGAGCGTGGAACGAGTCTGGAAACGAGCAGACAATTCGCCTATCGGCCGGTTTGGTAATTTCTTTTCGACAATTAAGTCTGGGTAATTATGATTGATAACTACCTCTGTTCGTAACGATTTACCGTCGTAATGTTGAATGTCTATCGTATCACACCCGAAATTGACGGATTTTGATAAATCAGTTGTACACCGCACGTAACGCTCGAAGTTGTTGCCTAACCAAATAAGCAATTTTCGCAGTGATTAAAGTAAAATTAACGTTGTAAATAGAAACGCTAATAGCATAAATATCACGTTAATTATATATATATATATATATATATATATATATATATATATATATATTCTTGGAATTTTCGGCTTTTATATTAAATAATTACAAATTAGTATGTTATTTTGCGAAATAAATGTGAATGTAAACATTGCTGCCTACAAATTACAACACAAATCATACGAAATTTTAATTTGAAAAATGTTCTTCCACGAGAGACTTGAACCCAGGTCTACGGTTTGCGGGACCGTCGCTCTAACGAACTAAGTCACGAGGACCTTGGTTTCAAGCTTATTGGAAATGCCTTATAAGGCACCGGTGTTAATATTCAGATGTCAGTTTGAAAGTTTTATTTAAAACATATAATATAAACGCTGAAAATTCCAATAATTTATCAAATTATATATATATCTCATTTGATAAATCTTAGAAATTCGACTATATTAAATATTTAATTAGGATGTTATTTCGCGAAGTAATGTGAAAATGTAAGTATTACTATCTACAAATTACAACGCTAATTAACGAAATTTTTGGAAAAATTTCGTCCTTGGTGAGACTCAAACACACAACCTTTAGTTCTCTAGACTAACGCTCTATCCACTGCGCTACCAAAGCTCTTGCGTTCGAGTATTGTTAGAAATGCCTTAAGTTACTTATTAAGGAACAGATATTAATATTCTGACGTCGATGGAATTTTATGAAATATATGTATATATATATATATATATATATATATATATATATATATATTGCTATGCTAACCCGAAGGACTGCGGAGAATTGTCCCACGTTCGGACGTCATAAAATGCACTGGTTTTCCTCCACTCAATAGTTACTTTAATGTACTGTTGTCTTTCTGTTTTTAACTTAATTCACCGGCTTAGCTCGCGTCGTAGGCACATTGTCGACTCTCTCTCTCAAGGTGGGATTCATGTAGTGGGGTCCAAAATCATTTTGGAAAATACTCGATTGGTAATAAATATCTCCAGATATTTATATTTTGGGTTTAAATATATTCACTTTATACTAATTCAAGTAAGCACATTTATTTTTATATAATAATCTATATTTCGCAGTATTTGATCAAAATTGTCAATTAAACGTCAATATTAATTAATTATTAAACTGTCAGACTATATGACATCTGTACAAAATTCTAATATATATATTCAACGTACTACCTCAATAAATTGCCTCTCATGTTCGGAGCGCCAAATACGTTACAATCTCTTCACCCAGTTCGATAGGAGATACTTAATATCAATACTAATATTCTTACAGTTTTATCTCGGTCTTTTATATGGAATTTAAACAAAGATTAACGAAGCAACACAGACTTTTAATAAGAAAAATAATACATGTCAATTAATAAATCAAAAAATAACATCGAGGTTTCTATGGTTACAAATGTACATATAAATGCTCAACCTTAGAATATATCTTATCTATCATATATCAGCAATACATACAATATCCATCCCTCAATCTTCAATCCACTACATATTTCCCAAATTCAACCAAAATCATTTAAACTAGTTACAGATCTGTACTATAACATTATCCCCACAAACCAAAATCAATTGTTGTTCACAACAATTGGTTTTTGTTTCATTTTTTTTATATATAACTCTAACTTACTAACTATAGATATAACTTTGCAAATTCGTTTATAACATACAAAACTGCATACCTATTATTAGTATATAAATCTACCTTATGTCATGTTGTGTAAATGTGTCTTTATGATTCCATTCTGAACGTAGTTAAAAAAAAATTTCTTTCTGAAATAATAAGTTTATTGTTAATAATTCGTCGATGTATTTTTGTATGCAAATAATTAGTTTTGAATAGTTTTAAATTTCATTTGTTGATGAATAATCTTATAACATGGATCTTTAATATTTAGTATCCAGATAATATCTCTTATTTTAATAATTGTTGTATATACAATCATTTCTTTTTTAAATTTCCATCTCTTCATTACCTTCTTCCAATTACCATTCCATTAATCTTCTCTATTAACTTTACTAACTTCATCATTTAATAATTCTACACCATTTCCTACTACAATATTAATAGATCTTTCATTTTCTTCCTTTTCCATCTTAACATATTCTTTTCAATACTAACAATACATTCTTCAATATTTATCACCATACCTAACCTTTAATGTAATTCACTCCTAATATACAATCACATTATAATCTTTCCATGATATAAAAACATAATATACTTTATTTTATTAACTATATCTTCCATACTTAATCTTTTATTTATAAAATCTATTTTCTTCTTATTTGCTCTAACGACATCTTTGTTCTTTATTTATATAGTATACTTGCTTATTCTTCTTATAACAATACTGAACTGACTTCTACATTTAATTATGTTTTGAAAGCTTTTGAAATTTTGAAGTCAATATATGTTAAACTTGCATCATTTCTGTAGAATTGTATTTTGTCTTGAATTTTTATCGTAACTGCTTAAATTATTTTAATCATTGTCATTGGTGGAATATATTTGGTTGTGTATTATTGCTCTATCTGTTTCTCACATCATTATTTCTTTTTCCTCTTCCTCCAATTATCTTCGACTCTCTGAGACCATTCAGCTGCGGCTTGTTTAAGTGTTGCTCTAATGACATTCATTTTTATCTTATAATCTGGCAAATCGTCGATGTATCTAAGGATGTTATTTAAGTACGACCTGTCTCCATTAAATTGCATTAAGTTTTCAACTTTAATGCCGCTGTTCATCAAGTTGAAGTTGAGTATGTTAAATGTTGGATTGTTAGCGTTATGTTTTAATCGCTCAATCTCGTCTCTCATAGCTTGATGTATGTTTTCATGAGTTTGTCTAATATTCTCAAACTCTTTCTGTGTCTGAAGTACGTTTTCGGATAACAATGTGATCATGCTCTGTTGTATTTCCTCACGGTCAAGATGTTTTTCAGCAATGGTTGTTACTTCTAATTGGACCCTTTCTTCAAGTGCTTTAGTTTTGTTTTCACAACTAACGATCTTCGTTTGCAAGTCGGTGTGAACTTTGTCGACAATGTGTTGTGTGTCAACTCGTAAGTTGTCGTGAGCTTGTAACAACTCTTCACGTAGGTTAATATTTTTGTTATTCACCATATCGTTAATTTGTTGGAAATGTACGTCCAACTACTTCTCTAGACGCTCTTCCATGTCCTTACTCATAGTTTCAAACTTGACGCGCAATTCTTGCTGGGCCTGTTCTTGTTTTTCGAGCTTTTGAATTATTTGTTCGTGATTACTTCTGATCATTTCATACAGCATTTTTAGGATATCACTTTGCCCATTTGGTTTCTCAGTACTAACAGGTTTGCTACTATCTTGCGCTGTGCCAGCTATTTCTTCTACTCCTGGTGTATCTTCAGTGACTTCTTGCCTTGGTATTTGCATCGTCCCCACACTTTCTTGATCTCCCATCTGACTTATTATTTCTTCTGTACCCCTCTTTTCTCCTTCTTCTCCAGCTACTTGTGATCGTCTTGTGATAGGCATTTTGTTATATGTATATTTTTTAAATAATTAGTGTAATGTAGTGTTGTGATGTACAAAACATATATAATACACAGTTATTTATTTGGTTGTAGACATACACATATACTTATAAAACTATAATAAAGATGCTAATTTAAGCTAATAATTCGTTTGCTTATTGTTTAATTTTATTGCTATCCCCACTAACTCTTACCTATTTGAAATTTGCTCGTGGTCTCACGAAGAATCTTAATGTTAGCAGCACACTGGTATTTACTATTTATAATGGTACTACTGAGGTAATTAAACGTACACACAGCTCCGACGTTGTGGCGCCATAAAATGCTATGCTAACCCGAAGGACTGCGGAGAATTGTCCCACGTTCGGACGTCATAAAATGCACTGGTCTTCCTCCACTCAATAGTTACTTTAATGTACTGTTGTCTTTCTGTTTTTAACTTAATTCACCGGCTTAGCTCGCGTCGTAGGCACATTGTCGACTCTCTCTCTCAAGGTGGGATTCATGTAGTGGGGTCCAAAATCATTTTGGAAAATACTCGATTGGTAATAAATATCTCCAGATATTTATATTTTGGGTTTAAATATATTCACTTTATACTAATTCAAGTAAGCACATTTATTTTTATATAATGATCTATATTTCGCAGTATTTGATCAAAATTGTCAATTAAACGTCAATATTAATTAATTATTAAACTGTCAGACTATATGACATCTGTACAAAATTCTAATATATATATTCAACGTACTACCTCAATAAATTGCCTCTCATGTTCGGAGCGCCAAATACGTTACAATCTCTTCACCCAGTTCGATAGGAGATACTTAATATCAATACTAATATTCTTACAGTTTTATCTCGGTCTTTTATATGGAATTTAAAGAAAGATTAACGAAGCAACACAGACTTTTAATAAGAAAAATAATACATGTCAATTAATAAATCAAAAAATAACATCGAGGTTTCTATGGTTACAAATGTACATATAAATGCTCAACCTTAGAATATATCTTATCTATCATATATCAGCAATACATACAATATCCATCCCTCAATCTTCAATCCACTACATATTTCCCAAATTCAACCAAAATCATTTAAACTAGTTACAGATCTGTACTATAACAATATATATATATATATATATATATATATATATATATATATATACATATATATTGTAGTGGTACAAGCTTCATGAGATGTTACGTAAAGGAAGAAGAAAATCACATTGATTGCGTGTATATTAAGAATTATATTATTTATCTACACTTTTTGTAATGTAATTTTAGGTTTGTGTTAGAATCTATGCGTTATGTTAATTTACTTATCAATATAATCTTTCAAAATTAGAATTAAAAATGAAACGAGGCCATTTAAAGAATAACAATTAACATGGAGGCGGGAGATATAAACAGATTGAAAAAAATATCATTATAAAAATTGGTGTCAATTATAAAAAATTGAAAATGTCATCGATAAAATTTAGTTCAAGTGCCATTAATTTTGGAAGAAGAGACCAGAAGAGAGTACATTTTCATTTACAAACTGAAGTTATTGGGTATTATATCATATTATATATATCTATATATATATGTATATATATATATATATATATGATAAACGTAATACCAATGAGAACTCATAATTATTGAATTCTCACAATCATGCCATTGCCGCTTTAATTCGTTGCATCAATTTCTACACATGACAAAATCACCTTTTTCCAAGAATGTAGCTGCAACGTGTCACGGCGTCAACCGTCCAGGTTGTCCAGGAAAATGAAAAAATGTGTGAAAGTCGTATCCATCCGGGATGTGCAGACATCGATGTTTCATAGTTATCACTAATTGTCAATACACCTTACACAGAAATAGATACGAATTTCATTTCCATACTGCGTGTATATATACTTATGATGGCGGCAATGGCATGTTTGTGAGAATTCAATAATTATGAGTTCTCATTGGCATTACGTTTATCATCATAAGTATATATACACGCAGTATGGAAATGAAAGTCGTATCTATTTCTGAATAAGGTGTATTAACAATTAGTGATAACTATGAAACATCGATGTCTACACATCCCGGATGGATACGACTTTCACACATTTTTTCATATATATATATATATATATATATATATACATATATATATATATATATATATATAGACTATTAAGTATTATCGACCGTACTGTATAAGTAAAAATTCATTAACGGGTGAGCGGTCTGTCAAGTAATAATAAAACTCCTTTATTCCACTCTATATTTCATAACGGATTTGTTACTTCATCAGGAGTGTAATTGAGATTTAAAATTTAGCAAACAACGGCACTAAACATGTTAACATTTATCAAATTTAAAACATCAAATCAATATGCTGTTAGTTTATCGTCAACCTTTTAAAAACAAATATTTGCTTTTAAAAGGTCGACGATAAACTTCTTGTAATGTTTATATTGTTATTATTATGGGGGTGTTATAAAATGGGTAGGTATATTGTAGACAGGTTATTTGTGTCTGTTTTGTAGCTTATGGAATCTGTATTTTTTGTATGTGGATGCTTTCTAATATATTTCCTGCCTTGTAATTTTTTCCAGAATTAATTATTGAGGTTTTATCGAAATTGAAAGTGTTATTGGTGCGCTTAATATATTTTTTAAGGCTGTACTATAGTTTGAGAATTTGTGTGCGTTTATAAACGGTCTTGTAAATATTGTATTGTTTGGCCTATGTATACACTTTTGCAGTCGTTGCATAGGATTTCATAAATAACGTGTTTTTTTTTATAATGTAGGTATTTTATCTTTTAATTTTGAGTGCTAGTTGTTAAGATTATTGGAGATCAAACCTCTGAGTAGAAAACCAAACCCAGACTTACCCAAGACCAGAACTTATTGCTCTTCAAAGTGTTATCCATAAAAAATACCACAATATCGCACAATTAGTGATTAAGTAACAAGGACACAGAGAACATTTGCAAATGTCATAAGTACAGCAAACTATTATTATTATTATTATTGATATTCTAATTACAAAGTAAATGTTAAATATAGGTTCTATTCTAGGAATAATTATTGGTCATGATTATTCAAGTAACACATATATCCCAATTAGCAAATATTATGATACATTATACGTCTATCTACATGAATAATTATTACATATAGTTTATATATTAGTATACGTTATGTATACCTCATTAAACAGACATAAGTCGAGTATATACAGAATGCATTAAACTGTTTGTAATCGCCACTGGATATTCCGGCGGACATATGTAATAGCGTGCTATGTACGTAAATAATGCTGATTCAACACAATCTTAGTATTTTCTTTCTACATAAGTCATATGTTCTAATGATTAATATAGTATAAATTAATGAATATATTTAATTATGTCTAATATATCCACATACATCGGTCCTTATTAAGTCTATCGAAAAGTTTTATCGTAATTTTATTTCTTAGAAAACAGTTAAATACTGGTTGCAAAATACATCTAAGAAAGTCTCATAATGGCGCTAAATTATACTTTCAACATACGGGAAATTCATAATACATCAGTCAATGAGCAAACATGTGAGATGTCTTATATTTAAATTCATTCGAAGGTACTGTTTGAGATGCTTGAATTGGAGGAGGGGAACCATGCGTTAGTTGTTATGGAGAATGTTGTGAGTGTGTTTCGAAATACTATAAACGTATGCAAGATTAAGGAAGATAAATTCAGTTTGAATGAGGTATCTCTTTCTAGCCAACCTTCAAAGATTGGTTGTTTGTTTCATTGTTTGAATAAATTCATTAGAGAAAATTTTCGCAATGATTCAATTGTAGGGGCAGACATTACGCAGAACACTGAAGAAATGAAAAAGATGAAACAAGAAATTATCAAGACGAGAAAGGAGTGGAAAGAGGAAAAAGCAAAACTGACAGGTAGGTTGAAGGAAATAGAAGATAAACTAGAAAAACTGGAGAGGGATAAAATTCGTAACAATCTAATAATAACTGGTGTTGTCATCGATACTGATAAGGAAGATACCCTAAAGCAAACAGCAGAAAAATTAATAGAGAAGGAACTTGGAGTAAGAGCAGGTGTGAATAAAGCAATCAAGATTGGACAAAATAGGTGAGCGGTGGAAATGAGAAAATGGCAGCACAAGATAGGAGTCCTAAAAGAAAAAAGAAAACTTCAAGGAAAAAATATATTTATTGATTCAGAGCTTACCCAGAAGGAAAGAGGAATACAGAAAAAGAACAGACACAGCAAGAGAGGAAAAGAGTAAAGGAGCCAGAGTGAGAGTGGGATACCAAAAATTGGTAATTAATAGTAAGGAAATGAAATGGGATCTAAAAGAAGAGAAACTAAAAATTAAAAATAAAGCACAAAACTCAAAAAACTTGACCCGGGCAAGCACTTAATGACGACAATACGGCTAATGAAAAAGAATAAGAAAGAACACACATGAACAATATAGACGACATATTCTAGATAACATAAAAATATCGGCCTATAACCACGAAGTTTCAACTATAAAGAACAAGACACACAAAAACTAAAGTTATGAGATTGGGAAGATAGAACATTAGAAGTCTAAGTGCAAAAGAACAAGAACTGAATTCGACATCACAAATCTCGATATATCGACAATCACAGAAACAAAGAAAAACGAACAAGGAATTTTAAAATTTGTATACTCTATGTAACAATATGTAACAACCTTACACTTTAGGGTAAATGAGGTTTTAGATTATATATATATATATATATATATATATATATATATATATATATATATGTATATATATTGTGATAGGGCATACCTCTGTACTGGAGAGTCCTAGAACAGGAATACTGTGTTAAGTTTAAAATTGTTTATATTAAGAGTTAGTAATAGTTAGAACTGCAATTTTCTCATGCCATATCAATAAAGTTAATACCGAGTTTTTAATTTATCAAATTTGTTTCTTATTTCTTTCGAATTTCATGATTTCATTCACCATAGTCATTTTCTTTTATTTTTTTTAATTCCACCGAAGATATTTAACTTAATTGATTGGAATAATATGTCATCAATTATGAACAGAACTGTACGTAATTTTGAATTAAATGAAGCGGGAATTATCCCACATGTAAACAGGCATTTTAGCAAAGATTTCAACATTAAAAACACATTTATATTTATTGTAAAACTCATAGAATAATTTATGCGAAATGATAAAACGATTAGCATTTGTAATTTATTTAAATTGATTTAATAAATTGACGAGATTAAATAGATGTAAACTAACATTCGAAATAAGACGCCTGGAGATTGAGAAAAAAAACAGAAGGGAGTTAGCTGGATAATTAAAAAAATGGTAGAACGCGTGGTTGTGTATTAAAAGTTTTTGAAGAAATTAAGTGTTTAAAAATCAAAATTAAAAAGAAAAACCTCACCAAAAAGACTTCATATAAGCTCCTGATCCATCAAACATTATTTTTACAAGTATTCCCGCATCCTTAACAAGCTGAATGCAGAAAACGAAAACATCAATTTCCAAAACGACGCCAAGCCAAATTTAGAAATTTTTACAAGCTTTTCATCGATACCTGAGCTCACACACCTGCCTTTCCAGTCTCCTATTGTACTTCTACGATCCAGAAAACACCAGCGACGTAAATTTGAGTATATATTTATTAATCTCTAAAAACATAAAATTGTTATTTTTAATTAGTCAAACTAATCGTTCATATTTCAATTAAATTTCTTAGAAATATTACCTAATTATCTATATACAGTATAACAGAAAATTACAGTTCTTTCTAAATTTGAATTTAGTTATATAGAAAATAATTACTTTAGTCACAACAATTTGTTATTGATTTTAACCTTACTTTATAATTTTATCAAACCACGTGACTCTTCATATTTTTATGTTATGTAAATTGTTTTATAACTTACCTTAATTCATTGAGTAACAGATTAAACTTGTGATATTGAACATTCACTTGCTTGTTTTATTCTCGTCATTACATTCAGAGTTTTACACCTGAATTTACTTGTGTATAAAAACCGTTATTTTCTCCAAATACTGAATCCGCACCCATATAAAACTTATTATCTTGACTTATGAGCTAGTCGGCATATTAACAAAGGCACCCACAATGTATTCCAAGATAAGTTTAGCACTTTAAAAGAGGCCTACCAAAGCTAAGTATAATTTGTTTATATTATTTTCTTTACAAGCAACCATATCACCGATATCAGCTGTGTGATAAAACTATACGCCCTCTATTGAACACATTGTTAACCGCTTGCTTGGAATTTTTGGATAAAATTATTTATTTTAAAAATATTAATATTTATTATCAATTAATATAAGCTATATTTGTTATCTTACCTCTATATAAGCTATTAACAATATATATATATATATATATAACATATGTTCCCTTAATGTAACTTAAGGCGTTCCCTTATATTCGGAACCACAGTCCTTAATAGCATAGTGGCAGAGCAATGATCCGATATACCATGGACATGGGTTCAATCCTGCTTCAGGGTGAATCTTTTAATAAAAAAATTAGAACAATTAGAAAGGTTGACGTTCAAATGACCTACAAGGCGATAACTAAATGCAAAACTAGCTACGTTATTCTAGAGACTTTAAGAGGTAAAGCAACTTTCATTTTAAGAATTTATTCGTAAATATATCTGGTGAGGAGTTGCTCTCTGTAAACTAAAATCAGGGACATTAGATATATAGCTTAAGCAAGGTATATAATTTCATAAATTATGCCCATCTCAACCCAAACTCAATAATCAATATTTGCAAGATTAAAACAAAAATTCCCACCGGCCTGTATAAACGTTCGTGTTTTTTTAGAACGTCATTTCCTTCTTCTAAAACCAGGACGACTTTAAAACTGTTTTTTCAAATCCTTTTTCATTGTCAAGCATTCTTCGTAGTACTTTTTTGTCGGCAACACGTTTACCAGCAACTGGGGGAGAAACGTTACCCTAAATTTCATGAGTTCATCTTTCAAACGACAACTTCCCGCGACGAAAAATGAGAAAACGTTTTCCTGAACGCAGGAAAACAAATTTATTTCGTAGATAGTGACAATTCGCGAATATTCGACATATAGGACGTTGCTAAAGTAAAAAGATATACTCACACAAATACACAGATATACGCTAAAAATTATATATGTGTATATGTAAATGAATATATATATATATATATATATATATATATATATATATATATATATAAGAAGTGACTGCGTAAGCTATATACCTACGTACTTGCCTACATATCTCCTGTATCTATTTATATTTGTCTTCTCATTTTCCCTAATTTCTCATGTGTCAAAGCATTGGCCGTATATATGCTTACGTATACATACATATATACTGCCGTCAAAAAGATTGAAAATACTGCCTTACTAGTCTATGGCTAGGTTCACCGAACGCAGCTGTAGAATTGCTAAAACAGCAGTGTCGTTGTTGCAGTTTGTAGTCAGTAGCTGAGCGAATTTTACAGCGTAAATGAATACCCTGACTTAGCACGGATCTTCAAACATAACCTCAATATCTTGCGTCTTGTACAAACCAAAGATGATAAAGAAACTTCGTAAACGTATAAAAGAAAATAATATTATAGAAAGAGATAAATTAGAACTACTCCGAAATGATTTCAGCAGACAAAACAATGTCTAAATAATCATAATAATGTTTTGTATTTGTACAACAAAATTATGTATTCTGATCTAGTAACAAGGAATCAACATAATTTGTAATCGAAACATTCATTAATTTGCGTTCGTATGTCTTTTCCGATTGTAACCGTTGCATAGTTATATATTCGACATTTTACATGACGTTTGTAATGTAAGTGTAGTTCAAGTAACGACATACAATTTCGGATTCATGAATGACTCGATTACAAATTATATTGATCGTTCGTTATATAAAATGAAAGAGATCTTTAATTTTTTAAGATTATTAGAAAAAAAAACATTTTTTGTGCCCATTTCGGAAAGCATTGATTCTATTCATGACATAATTGTAAAAAAACGAAGAATTAGTATCAAATGTATTGCAGAAGTATTACATATTTCCTATGAGCGTGTGTCTTACATCGTTCATTACGACATGCTTATAAGAGGGCTTTCGACGAAGTGGATTTTGAGATGCTTTAAAGATGATCAGGTTGCATTTGATTGAAATCCTGGAAGAAAATCTGCCCCCTTTTTTCTTTTTGAATCGACTTATTGCCATGGACGCAACGTTAGTCCATTACTGCGATCCAGAGAAAAAAGAGCAATCCAGAAGGTGGAAGCAGTTTTTTGGTACAAATATGATAAAAATAGATTATTTGGGAAAGAGTAAAAGTATCATGAGAGTTTCAGCTCAATAAAGAAGCATTTTATTTTATGTTTTAATTTGAACTTAATGCAAATGAGAATTAGTAATTATTAAAATGTCACATTACATGCAATTGTCGCCAAATTACGTAGATTTTTACAATCCGACAAACTAAGTTTGTACTAGAATGCAGACGCACCCTTCCCTGGTTATGAGGACCATTAAAAATGCGATTTTTTCATTTGTCCTCATGCGGAATGCATTCTAGTACAAGCTTAGTTTATGGAATTGTAGAAATTAACGTAACATATTTTGCGACGATTGCATGTAAAATGGGATTTTACTAATTGTCAATTCTCATTTGCATTAAGTTCAACTTGTTTCGTATATATTTACACACACAGTGTAGAAGTGAAAATCATGCCTATTTCCAAATATCGTGTACTGACGATTTCTAATGAGAATGAAATGCTAGTATATACACGTTTCGGGCTGAACGTGGTTTTCACGCATTTTTTTCGTTTTCTTTTAATAATTCCACTTTCTTGATTCTCAGTATCATCTATGCTATCACCTCCAACTATTGATTTCTATCTTTCTCATCTATGTCGTCATCATCATCGCCAGTTCCTGATATCCGGAAAAGATCTTTGTATTCACACATTGCATATTTTTGATATTAGTTCGTATATTACCTCGTAATAATTTTCATAGCGAGTTGGTTGTTGTCTATTTTGGAGGAAAAATACATGTTAACAGAATTAGGTAGCTCTGTAGCTCAACGATCACCACACATATCAAAATAAACTAATCTTTTCAGCTTGTAGAATAGTCCGTCATTCCACACCTTATCGGAGGCTTGTGACATGACTACGAAGGTTGCAGGGCAGTATTTTTTGTTTCAAAGCCTCTGTTTATCGTACTTACCAGTATGGATCTGTTCTATATTTCCATAATTATTTTTGAATTCTAACTGATGTTCCGGTAAAATTTCTTATATTTTTGAACATAGATTTTTTAAACTTTACTTTAGAAAATACTGATAGAAGACTTTGAAGAACATTGATCTGGAAGATGAACTTGCTTCTGGTTTTTTGTCTGGTTTCAGGATCATGACTATCTGTGCTACTTTCCATATCTTTGAAAAGTAGTTTATTCTAAGAATGGTATTGAGAATAAATGCTAATAGTCTATAACATTTTTCGGATAATTCTCGGAGAACTTTGCCAGTGATGAAGTCAAAACCAGACCCTTTATTAATATCAATTTCCCACCTGATTGCTCTTTTATATGAGATATTTTAATTTTATGGTATGAGAGGTCCATCTGATAAAGTGCATTTGTGTAACTTTGTATTACTTTTTCTTGTTTAGTAGAGATTTCAGAAACGAATGGTTGGAATACTTGTTGCAGATCTTTAATTGGTAGGTTGTGTTGAACAACTCTTTTCAGTTTTCTAGTCACTTTCCATAGTGAGTGGTTTGTATCTTCTGTTGGTGTTAGTTTCTTCAGGTAATTTTTAAAATTTTGATTTTTAAAGCCAGCCAACAGCCAACATATCTTTTAAAACCTTTGTGGCTTTGTTATATCTACTTTTGTCTTCTACTATTCTTGACCGGTGCCATTGTCTTCTTAGATGAAGATTCTCGGCTAATTTTAGTTTAATAGCTTTTTAGTCCTTAAACTCATTCTTTATAGAATCTGGAGTAGCAAACCAAGTCGCGGATTGGAGATTTTTATAACAAATTTGAGTGGAAAGTCTAAAGTGATGTATTGATCAAGTTTCTCTATAAATAATTCCAGTTAGTTTAATTGTTGTATAAGGAGGTCGCTTTTCCTTATTCATAAATCGCAATTATTATACGACAGCGATTCGTTAAGTAAGTTCCGTTTGGTTATTAAAAAAATCACCAATACATGAAGATGTTTTTGTTATAAAGCTTAAAGCTGCTACGTTCAGATATTTTTCTACATGTTGTCATTCATGAATCAGCCTTTCAATGCCCTTTCCATAGAACTCTGCCGCCTGTGAAATAAGCCATGCTGTAACATTGCCCTGCAGCTCTTCATTGCACCCGTGGGCTCTTTACGTTGGGTTAACGTAGATAATCATTAAGAGCCAAATCAGGGTTGTAGGGAGGATGCTGAAACACTTCCCACTTAAAACTAGAGCCACCGTGCGAGCGACGGTATGTGGGCGGGCGTCGTCATGAAGAAAAACGGTGTCCGAACTTCTTAATTCACGTCGCTTGTTCTGAATAGCTCTTCTGAACTTCTTCAAAGTTTCACAATAAACTTCAGTGTTTATGGTGATCCTTTATTTCATAAAGTCTGCAAGAAGTACGCCTTCCTTGTCCCAAAAGGCAGTGATCATGACTTTTTTCGCAGAAAAATTTGGCAGCACTTTAAAGATTTCCTCGTAATCGAGTTAAAGTGGCCACACTGCATTGACTGTCTTTTTGTCTTAACGTCAACAATAGCGTACCAAGTTTCATCACCTGATATGAGCGAGGAAATCTTCACCTTCAGCATCGTAATGTGTCAGAAAAGTGCCGACCCCATGCTCTTTGCTTTAAAGTCTTCGGTAAGAAGTTTTGGCACCCATCGTGAAAAAAATTTGTGGTAACCTAAATGTTCAGTATCAACCTCGTACAAAACTGTGCGTGAAATTCGTATAAAATGGACACCCCTAGTTCTGTGATTGTGAATCGCTGATTTTCACGAACTTTTACTGGGATATGACACGCAAGTTCTTTCGTCACAACAGTTGGTCTTCCACTCTGATCTGCACCATGGATATTAGTTCGTCCTTCTCTAAAGATATGGCACAATCGTTTATCCATACTGTTACTCATGACATTTCCACCATAAACAGAACAAAGTTGATGAATCTCAGCGACCTTCATGTTCTTTACACACGGAAACTGAGTAACATCAAGCGATTCACAGTTGGTGGGATTTTCAATTGCAGCAGCGATTTTAAACGACCAAAATAGCACGGAAAAATGTCCGAACGATTCTCTTACAAGCACTGCCAGACTCACACTGAACCAGATTACGCCGTAGTGCTGCAATTGCGCCGATATCCCCACTCTTCTGCTGACTAGGCGGAAACAGAACGAATCGCCCTAGTAGGTGTATGGTCAAATTTTTAAACACGTTTCTTCCTTGCATTTCTTGAAATCTATATGAAACGAATTTAATTATGAAGAATTACAATGTGTATGAATATCTTTCCCACTACTTTCAACGAATTTCAATGTGGTCCAAACTTTTCGATGGCAATGTACATATACACGAACACACATACATATGCGAAGATCGCGTGTCATTTGAAACGACCGAGACGCATACAATAGCCATTCCTGAAAAACATTTATCTTGGCGGATCGTCGGCGCTGTGAAATCAAGTTCAACGTTTTCTATCCGAGGTTTTTGTTATAGCCCCTTGACACGGATCTGTCTGTTTTACAATACAACAACAGGCGAGGTGAAAAAAAAGTCAAATTTATTAGGTGTAGTACTCCAACGTGCAGCTACGCACGTTAGCTAGTTGAAAAATAAAACAAAGACATATTTATCTTGCGTTACTTGATGAGATAATATTTTGTTTCTGACAACGAGAAAAAATATATAATAGCTAAAACACACGAAGACTAATGCTTAAAATAAAGGTATGCGTTCAAATTATAGATTGTCATAAATTTATAAATAATGTCTGTTTTCTTTAACCTTCTGTCGGGCGCGGTCATAATCGTAATAAGATCAGGCGCACTGTATCAAAATGATCACTATGATCATTCTTTCTTTTCAACCGCGAAAAAAAGTGTTAAAACAAAAAGTAATTACATACTTCTCTTTTGGTATAAGTATTTTGACTGAGAATACTGAAATTAATGAAAATAATGAACATGCGCACTTTAGTAAAGGAATTTATTACAATAATGTTGGAACAGAAGAATATATAATAGCACTTGTTGATTGTGCTTGAAAATTAAAATAGTGACATATCTAAATACACATAAATTCAAGAACTAAAAAGAAAGTAAAATATAACGGAGGATATAGATTTAAATCTTCAATCTGAGCTCTCATGGTCGTCCTGTTGCAAATTACAAACTATTTGACTGCATTCTGAACAAAAGCTCTGTAAATGCATGAGACATATTGATTTGTTGCATTTGACACACTTATATTTAGTTAAACGTCTCTTCTCAGTACATATTTCACATCTCTTCCTCTTACTTCCTCTTTCGCTAACTGCTTCCGTATTCTCGTTTTCTTCCACTGGTCTGTACCGCTGAAGTTTCAGTTTTAGGTCCATATGCATCCCCGAAGTATTTCACACTAGTTCACTTGATAATTGTTTTATGAATTGACTTCTTCTGATAGTGTCCTGATCATTGCCAAAATAGATCACTTAGGCATTGATCCCACTCATGTTCAACATGGCAAAAAATATTACCATCGGCCAACGACGAACATTCCTAGCCACATTGTAAGAGGCGCATAGCTTATCTGTTGTATCAACACCCCCTTTCGTATGATTGTAAAATGTAATCATCGAAGGCTTTTGCTTATGGCCACTCTCAGAATCTATACAATTATCATTATGTAACGTAGATGCCAAAATTACACATTTTCCTTTTTTTGGTATATATGACAATAACGTGCATCCCTTTCTAAATCCAAAAAGGCTACTATATAGATCTTTGCCTTTTGTAGAGCTAAATTCCAACGGAAACTCTCTTTTGTTTCTTTTCATGGTACCTACATATGAAAGGCCTTTTTCTGTTAGTTTTTCTAATAGTTCCATACTACCAAACCAATTGTCTGCAGTAATATTTCGCCCTGAGTGATATAGAAGCTCAGCCAGTCGTAGAACTACATCCATGGGTTTGTATACTGACTCGTATATTAAAGAATGATTTTCAAAATATCATCAGATATGAGGCAACTCCAACATTCCAAAGAAGTTCGTGCTGTTCTTGCCTCACCAATCACTCCCGGCAGTTTTCGAATTATATTGTGTCTTCCGCAGCCCACTCTTTGTGAGGGAGGAGTTTTATTCCATTTCGTAGTGTTGTCTTTCCCAAGGAAGCAGTTTTCTTCACTTTCTGTAAAATCGTCGTCTGATGCATCTTCTTCGGTTCCTGAATCTCCTTCACGAGTTTCAGTTACATCTTCACCATCAGTGCCACTTTCGTCCTCGAAATTTTCTAGCAAATCGTCATTGTCATCAAACATCGTCCTTTCCAATTCTTCTACATCTTTCGCATTTGCTAAATCATATTTTTTACCATTGCCAGCCATTTTAGGTGTAAGTAAACTGAAAGATAAATATTTTTCTTACAATATATTTCCTATTATTATTATTCGGGCGCGGTGTATCAATTTGATATTTGCGCGGTGGTAAAATAAAAATAAAACCGATAATGAAATGATTGACATTTATGTATCCATATAAGAGAAAAGTACTTACCTACGCACAAGAATAACTAAATTCTATACTTTTAAATTATAACAAGAACGGGCGCAGTGTATCAAAGTGATATAAAACTCCAGAACTGATCAGCCTAACAGTTGCCATAAAACTAAATGTACTGATAATGTAGGGCATTTTAGGAAAAATGAAGCTACCAGAAAGTAGATGTCGCTACACATTATAATTTACAAGTACCAAGTGAAACCGTTTGGTGTGTATCAATTGGATCAGGCGCGCCCGACAAAAGGTTAAGACCTTTTTTTCAATAGGGAGAAACTTCTGACATTTCGACTAATTATACGCTCATCAAAAAATACTCTTAAGTAATCCAAAGATTCTGCAGTACAGTGACAAGGTGCTCCGTCTTGTTGGAAATATGCATTTTGTAGTTCATCATCATGCAACTGATTGACAAATGGTTGTAAAATTTCCGTACGGTACCTTTGAGCAGTTAACGTTCCCTGAAAAAATATTTGTCCAATGAATCGCCTTTGGCTTATCGCTGCCCAAACACCAATTTTCTTTTGATGTAGCGATTCTTCATTAATTACATGTGGATTTTCACTTCTCCAAATTCTTGTATTTTGTGAATTTAGGTACCTATCCCGTTTTATAAAACCATGCTTCATCAGTAAAGATGACTCTTTGCGAAAGTTCTCCATTATTGTTCATATTTACAAACCAATTACAAAACTATAGTCTACGTGGGTAATCAATTTCTAACAATTCTTGTACTGCTGTGACACGGTATGGATAAAGTTGCATATCTTTTTTTAATAACTTGTGAGTTGTGCCAACAGAAAGGTTTATTTGTTGACTCAAATGTCGAACAGATGTTTGTGGTCCATTTTCCATTATTTCTTCAACACGATTGACAACTTTTCTTAAGAGACTACCAGTTTCAGAAAAAAGTTTTAAAGTTCTATCCAAAATATTCTTAAATTGTATATAATCTATTACAAAATGTGGAAACTAAACTTGAAATTCTACCATGCAATCTTGAACTGAATAAACCCATAAACCATCAATTTTATTACCACTTCGAAAATAAGCCTGGACTAAAAAAATTTTATGTTCTAAAGTGAAAGCCATTTTAAAACTGAGAAGCAATTTATTTAAACCAGAATCGACGCACGATTATTTTATGCACTAACTGATATTTGTGATTGACATTATCAAATGTCATTTGGATTTACGTTTACGGAACAACAAACACATACTAATATATTTGGGTCTCATTCTATCAAAATTTCAAAGTAACCTAGATTGACTTTTCAAATGAACACGCGTTACGTTGATATACACATAGGTGGAAGTTTCAAAAATGACTTTTGCACGTTACTACGATCTTAAGTACCTTAGCAACGTCACAATACTAAAATGTTTAAAAATTGACTTTACATATAACTTCACTACTGTACCACTTTTTTTTGCATTCGATAGTACCTTTTATATGCCCATTGGATAATTATTACTTTTCTTTCCAAAATTTTTCGTTGCTATCTAAAAACCAATTGTAATGTCTTCTTTTTTTTCTTTCAAAAACATAGCTACTAGCTCAATTGTTTTTAAAATATCAATATCGCCAATATTTTCGCCTTTAAAATTTAACAATTGTCTGTCATATATATTTTTTTAATGACTAATAATCTTCCTGACATTTACATCTAACCTATACACATTATTTTAAATTTTCATCTAAGACAATTCATTCAAAATTAAATCAAAGTTATTTTCCTTTTTATCAAGATTTCATTCAAGCGTAAATAGAGTATATGATTAGCAAAAGTCAACTTGTAATAAAAAAGAGCTACCAAATAAAGTATTTGAAAAATTTTTGCGCTACTTATGTCGAAGCACACCGAAGATTTCACAGGTGCGGGAAGACTTTTACGTATGAATGTATGCATATATGTATGCATGTATGAATGTCTTCGTTTCCTATAGAAAGTCATGTAATTTCACATATTGTTAATTCATTAATATTTGGCGATAAAATTTGGAAAAAAAATATGATCACAACCTTCCACACAACATCAGGAATACGCATACAAAATCTTATCAAAATCTATAAATAACAAATTTAATGTTCTAATTTATATTTATATACAGTGTGGTCATAAAGTTTGGAACCAAGCTTATAACCGCATTATTTTACATTTTTAGGAAAAACGCTCGGACGGGTAAATTTTCTTTTTTAAAACGCCATCTTTTAACATACAATTTTTTTCTATGACGTCATTGGTTTTCGAGTGATGACGTTATCAACATTTTCTTTAAATGGCAACCATATTATTTTTTTCTCGTTTTTGGTAGATCTTTATATCCACCAAATAGTGATATAAAACAATTGGTATGTTGCATCACAATTTTTTTGAAAAAATTATATAAATTTAGAGAATAATGTGAAAATTTTATTTTTGTACAAAATTAAAATTAAATTAAAAAAAATACATCTGAACTTAAATTTATTGTAACAGTTAACGTAAATTTTCAAAATGGAACCCACCAACCAACTGACACTGTCCTAGCCGTGTGTAAATGCTTTGCGATCAATAGTAATCTGCGTTATTCGCTCCAGGTCAAAAGAAATTCGTCTTCCCAATCGACCAATTACTTATTAAAAAATCTTATTTAACATTAAATAGTTTCACAAAAAAGGGCCAAAGAAGTTTAATTTATTTAAAAAATTGACATGATATGGCAGACCATTTCTTAATTAAAATTATCGCCCAAAAATTGAAGATTTCAAAAACTAATTAAGCTTACAAAATTTACTGAAATATGTCAGTAAGTTTTTTTCACACTTCTGTCTTGTGTTAGGACTTAAATATTCTTCTTGAACAAACCGGATCGTCGAAAGCACATGTACTCATGTTACTATGCAAAAAATTTACAAAAACAAAAACACGCACTTTTTTGCAAGATATTTCTTTATGACATTCTTGCTTCTTTTTATACAATTTATGTACAAAAATTTTAGTTTGAAATTGTTTCTATGGCGACAACATTGTTGAATTATTTACTTCTATTTTTGACGTTAGATTTTTGAGATATTGCGTAAAAAATGTTCATATTCGCTAATATAAAAAATGGCACATTTATCTGAGCGAGAAAGAATCGAAATTTTAATTATGGTTGGGTATGGGGACAGACAAAGAACGCATGCAGAAGCATGCGAATTGTTTAACCATGAACACCCTGATAGACCTCCAATTACCAGGTCTACGGTGACAAAACTAGTTGGAAAGTTTACCGAAACTGGATCCGTAAAAAATCGACCACGGCAAGGTAGACCTCAAGTAGGAGAAGATGTGAAATTAAATGTGCTTCTAGAAGCAGAAGAAAGGCATCATGTTTCCACCAGACAACTTGCGTTAGCCAATCAGGTGGCTCACTCACGCTCATTTGTCGTCAACTTATTTAAAAAAAAACACTATCGTCCTTACAAAGTTCAACTTGTACAGGAATTACATGAGGATGACGAAGATCGTCGACTGCAGTTCTGTGAAGACGTAATGTTACGTTGTGACCAAAATCCAAATTTCTTGGAAAACATCGTCTTCTCAGATGAAGCTACGTTCTGCCTAAATGGATCTGTTCACCGCCATAATTGTAGGTATTGGTCGCAGAACAATCCGCATTGGACTCAAGCGTGTCATACTCAGCGCAGAGGAGAAGTTAACGTATGGGTTGGAATGATTGGACGACGCATTTTAGGACCATATTTTTTTTAAGGAAATTTAACTGCTGTGCAATATATAGAATTTTTAAGATTTGAACTGGTTCCAGCGCTCGCTGTTATTTTCCCAAATCACGAGGATGGTGATGTACCCCATCCAAATATTTGGTTTCAACAAGATGGGGCACCTCCCCATTATGGTGTAGAGGTTCGCCACTATCTTGACGAAATATTTCCCAATAAATGGATTGGACGGAGAGGCGCCATAGAATGGCCACCTCGTTCTCCTGACCTGACTCTGTTAGACTTTTTTTTGTGGGGTTATTTGAAATCGAAAGTGTATTTTAACAAACCGAACAATTTAGAAGATTTAAAAGAACGAATTCGCGTAGAACTTACACAAATATCCCCAGACATAATTGAGGCGAGTATACGAAGTGTTCACACTCGACTGGGACAGTGTCAGTTGGTTGGTGGGGTCTATTTTGAAAATTTACGTTAACTGTTACAATAAATTTAAGTTCAGATGTATTTTTTTTAATTTAATTTTAATTTTGTACAAAAATCAAATTTTCGCATTTTTTTCTAAATTTATATCATTTTTTCAAAAAAATGGTGATACAACATACCAATTGTTTTATATCACTATTTGGTGGATATAAAGATCTACCAAAAACGAGGAAAAAAAATGGTTGCCATTTAAAGAAAGTATTGATAACGTCATCACTCGAAAACCAATGACGTCATAGAAAAAAATTGTTTGTCAAAAGATGGCGTTTTAAAAAATAAAATTTACCTGTCCGAGCGTTTTTCCTACAAATGTAAAATAATGCGGTTATAAGCTTGGTTCCAAACTTTATGACCACACTGTATAAATATAGATACGAGTGTTCTTTTAACTACAAATGATTGCCGAGTTTTTGCGTACGCGGATGATCTAAAAGTATTTTCAAATATTGCTGCCACCTCCGACTGTGAAACATTGCAAAGAAATATTAAAATTATTACACTTAGCGCCATACAAACGAATTTAAATTAAGTATTAGCAAGTGTTCTATTGGCACTTATTCCAGGAACGAGCAATTTATTTCTTACAATTATGTTGCTGAGCATGCTACTATTCCAAGCAAGCTAGTAGTTGATGATTTAGGTGTTAGGTGTTAGGACGTTAGGCTTCGTTATATGAACGTGCGGAGGATTCTCTAACGTTAGAGACAAAAACTTACCTTGATTAAGACCTAATTGTAAAGATAGGAGGACAAACCGAGAAAGAATTAAAACGGGATAGGTTAGAGGAGTAACAGGTAGAGGCTGGGCAGAAAAAGCTACCAACAGAACAAAGATTAAGGCTACGTTTCTAAATGGCTCGATGATGCTTGCTTGAAAAAAATAAAGAAACCAATATGATAATGAAAATCAATATATGCAGGAGACAACAAAACTAGTTCCAAAAACTTCACATAAAGAGATTATTACGAAACTACCGTGCAGATTGGAAGAAAATTGATTAAATATGTATAGAGTACCCAAGTGTAAACACAAAGACCATACTGAACCTACTCTCAACGTACTCTCTGACAATAGTACTAAGCTACTCCTCGTCTTTGTTTGTAATTAAAGACGTTTCATTAGGAGAAAATTGCTCATTAATAATTCAGTATGTTACAGCAGCTCAACGCGCACGTAAGTACATGAAGATGCGACTGCAATCTGCAGTAATTGCTATAGAGATAAAGGTCTAAATTAAATTTAGTTTGATGTAACCGTAAAAGCGCAGGAATTTCATAATCTCGTTTAAAAAAAAACCTTCTCTTGTGTCTGCTTTCTTGTGAATACCGACGCTATCTATCTAAGAGGGACCCGAAATCTAAAATATACCATACAAACAAATATTGGACGAGATTACAAATTGGTATTACGTTTTATACCAAAAACAGGGGATTAAATTATAATGTACCTGTTTGCGTTTCTATTAAAACACTTATATGTATAACATTTATACATAATCCAACAGTACTATATTAATATATATACATATATTTAAATAATTGAAAAGAATATACATAAGCTTTTACAAATCAGAGCTATATTTAAAGAATGATATTCACATTTAGAATTAATAACAATAGTTATTTTGTAAATTCATTTAAATTTTTAAAAGAACTAATATGGGTCCTTGGAGTAATTATTGATAATATTTTGTAGAAAATATTTAGGAATTGTATAACTAGAAGTTAATTGTCTTGCACATATATTGTTTTGTAATATTTTTGACACTGCAAGCAATATTTTTCTTATTAATTTCTTAATATACGCATTGTATTATTGAAAAACTGGAAGTAAATGTGTAGATCTATTTATTGTAAATAAAACTTTTCAATATGGTGCAGCTGGAGACCTTTATCCGCAATCAATATCGTAAAGAGGAAATGTTTAACGAAGAAATTTTATTCGGTTGGCATATCTGCTCATTGCAGTAAGTACATACTTGAAGACTACCTTCCGGCATGAACGTATCAAGGTTCAATGGTTTTATCCACGAACCGCTTTCGACATTGATTTTCGTACTATATACACTTTACTCAGTACACATATACAAGGGTTAATAAAAAGATAATTTTCTATTTAATATTATCGGAAAATATATATTTTATACAGTTTACTAACTCGAATCGGTCAAGATGAGAAACTATAGTTAAAAATTCTGGTTTTCGAGTTTTTACCGCATTGTAAAGTTTTTATTATTGCTTCAGAGACGAACCGTTAACTTCTCGATGTTTGAATGCTCTGGCTGGCATCTTCTTCTAGAGGGTAAAACACACACAATATATTGATTTGAGCATGCTAAAAGAAGGCCAGTGTTACTTTGGTTAGACGTTGTCGTGCATTATCTTACACTATTGTGTTCCCTTCCTTGTTAAACTTGTTACGTTATTTTATTAACAACCCTCGTATACCTAATAGTGCATTACCTTGAGATCATATTCGACTAGTGAGAGAAGTGTATATGCTTTGATTTCACTAACATTGAGATTTCGAAGAGGCTGTTGTTATACCAGATTTAAGGCCATTTTGGTAGTTTGTGTAGTGTAGTATATTTTTTCTTTACCCGCGGGAAACTGTAATCGTTCTCTGTACCAACAGAGTGGGTTACGTCGATGGGAAGAAAAGGGTAGCATTGTGGAAGAATCATATGAGAAAAGATCAAAGTTCTTTTCCAACAATAAACGTTCTATAGCCCTTCCATGTTCTACAAACTATTTGCAATTGCTATGTACATGGTAATAGAAAAATAATGAAATTAATAATATAGTTGACTCAACGGGTTGATGCTTGTTGAAACTCCATTTTAAAGTAATGAAATAAGCCAGAGTAGTTTCAAAGTTTTTATTGTTTACTACAGTACTGTTTGGCTTCGTCAGGTGACGATAGTTTATTCCACACCACATGTTGACAGTCGAAGGGCGCTGGTGTTCAACTTGGCGAAGCCAGTGCTAATTTTCAACACTCCAGTAATGTGCATTGCGTCGATTACCCGTTCTGTGGTTTGTGTAATTGTTCACATGCCTACTGACAAAAAATTACCCGATTTTCGTCATGAAGATATGCACGTGATATGCATGATATGGATGATATTTATGAGGTTTTCAAATTTTCCAGGCATTTTCCGATGTGGGACAATCCAGAATCGCCAGCTATTTCTCTTGTGCTAACATGAGGATTAACAGAAATTGCAGCTAATAGAACAACTTCATTAATTCCTCAGGTGACTTTTGCTCGACGCATCGTTTCTTTCGGTTGAACACTTCAATCAGTATCTAATTGTTTGATAGTACGGTAAAATAAAGCACATGACCGAATCCTATCTGGAAAACGCTGAGCGTAGAGATTGATAACATTATCAATACTTTTTCCAACTTCTTCATACACCAGAACCACTTCCATTTTCTCTTGTACAGTTAAATACTCCATTCGGTAGTAGGTACTATTAATAGCGTAACACTGCTGCAAGTATTTAGTTTAAAAATATAGTTTAAAATAAGTTGTTTCTGAAAGTTATTTCTTTCTTTTGTACGTTTATTTTGTGTTTTTGGAATTAGACAAAATACGAATCGAAGACATAATATAAACGTTAAATACACACATTGTACAAATTAAAACATTTTTATAACAATTATTTTCAACATAACAAAGCAAAAATAAAATTTTCTTTTATTTGAAAGCACTCCGATAAGTCCGATAAGTGAGCGAAGGAGATCGCGTTGACCAAGTATGTAAAGAAGGACGCCCGTTCCTGGGTTATAATAATAATACTTTCTAGTTAACTTTCATGGTATTCTTTTTATTGAAAACTGTTTGCAGAAACGTATGTATAGGTTCTCACTGCGAGAAATTGAAACAAGCTGAACTTCATTGATTACAGCACCATCTATCATGAATTTTAAAAAAATCTTCAGGAAAATTCTACTTACTTTTTCCAGTGGAATTCGAATCTGTAATAAAATATGCTAGTTCCTATTTAAGATTTCAAAATTACCCCCACCCCACCTACATGGAGGCAGAGAGAGGGACTAGTTCTAGCACTTGCGTATTTAGTCGATTGAATTATTAAATTTTATATCTGGACATTTTTTTGTGAACTGCTTATTTTTCGAGATATGTTAAAGTTTCCAGTAAAAAAATACACCCAGTATATGGCTCCACAATTCTTTCAGACAAGCTAGTACGACGTATGGAATAAACATTTTTAAATACCGAAAACGATCGTTCTACTTCTAGTGATGTTATATTTGTATATTTAAAATAGTCTTCGAAATAATGAATCTTTGAACACACCTTCACAAATTTGTCTTAACATGAGAAGAACGGACTCTTTGTCTAAAACACTTTCAAATTTTTCTATTGCACTCATTTTAAAGGGATATTACAAAGTATACATTGAATTTTGACGTCATAATTCTACTATAACTATAACAGTATCCTACATTGGTCGTTATCCCGACGTATGTAACTGCAACATTTTTTAAACAAACGTAGAACTACAAAATAGTTCTCGTACAGAGTCGAAGTAATACTTAATCTTGTATCACAATTTGCCGCCCGATCATTAATTGTCAAACCTCCACCACTGCTTGTTGGCGCTATTCGCCAGCTCTACAAATAACTCTTTTCTTTTAGACCATTTCTAGACAACACTCAAAAATCCCCAATATCTGAGCTTCGATCCAATTTACATATATTTATTAAATTGCACTCTTGTATACATACAATAAAGTAAATTTATTCGTAATTCTCATAAATTCTGTTTCAGAAACTAATTTTGAAAATAACCTTGCACTTTTCCGAATATGTAAATAAATCATAAATACGAATTGCCATTTCATGAAATTTTTCCAGTATGTGAAGCTCTCACGTTCCATTGTAAGGCGTCTCCTACATGAATTCGAACGATATCACACCGTTTTTGCACGTACCGAGCAAATATGCCCTTGGAATTAATACCATGCGGGAATTGATTAGAAACAATATCTCATATTACGTGATAGTATTAAGAATGGAACTAAAATCTCTCTCTCACAAAGACTAGCTCTATATGAGTGTGTGTGTGTGTGTGTGTGTGTGTGTGTGTGTGTGTGTGCGTGTGTGTGTGTATGCATAGTGTCCTACAGTAACCTTTTGCATATGCGATTCAGAATAAATTGCGTCACGTGTAGCCACCAATCGGGGTACACGGCTCCTTCATTTATTCTCTTCATGTATGTGAATGTGAATTGAAACCGAAGTTATTTCGTGGAGTCTATGGTAAAAATTGCAGATAAAAAGTGAGCTATCGTTCGTCTATAGATGGCTGCCCCGAAAAATTTCGTTTAATGTGGGTGCAATGTGTTACAGATATACATTACGTACAGACGCGAGGTGCTACAAAAGAATCGATTAGTTCTACGTGGGGAGATTTTTAAATTATCAACCTAGCCATGGAAAAATTAAGTGACAATGGCAAGCTTTTGCTGTCAAATAGCTGTCACATTAGGATCAAAATTCAGAGAATTTTGTTGTTTTTAAAAGCTTTATTTAATCAAAAATGAGTGAAATTCAGTTAAAACACAGAAACGCGTTGAAGTCCTTGAGGGAAAAAGGTAGACAAAATATTAATCAGAGGGTGATTAACGTGTATGAAGAAGTTGCTCCGTCGTATTTTCCGTATTTTGGTTAAAGCAATTTCGATTTGGTAGGGAATCAATTCAAAAGCATCCAAAGTACGGAAGACCCATCGAAAGGATAACTCAGGAAAGTCGAGATAGAGGTCTAGGCAGTACAAATGAAGAAGGGGATAATTATTGCTGTTGAAGTAGATATTATAAACCCCAGTATTAATAATTTTGAGTAATGATTTAGGAATGAACAAATTGTCAGTACGATGGATTCCCAGATAACTTACTCCCGAAAAAAAATTGTATCGGTAACCAATTTGTGAGGAAAATTTAACGGTTTTAGCTTACGCTTTCTTGGAAAATCGTAACAGATGATAAACATGGATATATCACTAAGATCAACCGACAAATAAGAAGCCATGCAGTGAATTTAAAAGACATCCCCACCACCAAAAATGGCAAGAATGCAAAATTTCTTTGGAAATCTGTGATACGTGCGAAGCCAGTTGTAACGTTAGGCGCTAAATGGTAATGTTGGTAGGTATCCGACGACGGATAATGGTTATTACGTGCACATCACGTAATAGGCGGTAATATAAGAAAACAAAAAAAAACGGGTTTCGAGCAACTTCGGCTGCCCCACCTACACGCTCCTGCCAACGTCTAGCGCCCCACCCGGCTACTACGCTATCCTCAGCTCAGCAGCGGCGGTACCCAGAGGTACGATGGGAAAAAGAATAGAGTTGGACAGGGCGCCACCGTATTTAATACCGCTAGACGCCGCAAATCCGGAAATACTGGACTAAGGGAAAAAAAAAATTACGGCAAGTATTCACAAAGCGGCGAGTAGATTGCGCAACCAAGTCCTCTGAAAGCGATAAAGAAAAGTTCGATCACAAGGATAAGTATATTGGCTCCATTGCACCTTATATAACTCCCCCTATTCAAAATATGTATTTCTCCGGGTACACAATTAGCGTGCGTGAACCTATACACTAGTTTGCAAGTATGGTCTATTGAACAGACCCTGTAAATAACTAAGAGGCTTATCGATGCTATAAAAAAAATTAAATTAAATTTCAGAACTCTCTGGAGAGTGAAAATTGATAAAGAAAAAAAAACAAAGTTTGACAATTGTTCTTCAATACTTATAAGGATATAGTTATCTAATTAAGAACAAAAGAAAGAAAATAAATTTACATAAAGTCGAAATTTATTTTGTTAATCTCTATATAACAGAAGCACGTGACCTTGATCACGTTTTCGAATAGGAAACTAAAAAAAAAAAAATTGTGCAAATAAAAACGATATACGAGATTTTATGAATTGAATTACGTTGTATCTTAAAAATTGAATTATTTAAGACACTAAGATCAGCAATAATAATTAATAATAATTCAAATGATTTAAACTTATTTTACAAATTAAATTACGTAGTATTTTAAAGTTGAATAACTTAGAACTTTAGGACCAGAAATAGTAATTAATAATTCAAACAATTTAAACTTATTTTACAAATTAAATCACGCAGTATTTTAAAATTGAATAACTTAGAACTTTAGAACTAGCAATAATAATTAATAATTCAAAATTAGACATGAGAATGAAAATAAAGACAGTAAAATTCTTAGCTATGTTCTTTAAACGCCTGGAGTGAGTTGACCAGGTTTCTCGCTGGCTAATTTTCGGTATCGTCGAGGTTAAGTTGACATAGAATCTTCGGCAGGCCATAAAAAAACTGGTTAAACTTCGGTAGACCATAAAACCACCTATTTAAGGGTACAAATAGACGAATGATAATTTAAAAGAAATAAATTAATTACGGAAATACATAAGAGTATGTAATTTAGTAGTTTAAAAGACACACAAAAAAAACTTAAAATCCGGTAATTGGAGGTGGAGAGAAAGAAAACCGTCTCGGACACCTTAAATTCCTTATAGGAAAAATTGGCTATCCAATCAAAATCGTGGAGCTTTTTAGAAAAACCCAAATTCTGGAGGACACGATAACGATGGAAACTCTTCGTAAAAAACGATATTAAAACTCTTATAAATTCAAAGGCCACGTGGTGGAGTAGAAGAAAGAATCCAGTCAACGGAGTAGGGACTGCTCTATGCGGTATCTGCCTATGATCTAATCGGAAGATATCACGCGCTCGATCGAAACCGAGGTGGGGCACATGAACAAAATGATTTTTAAAAAAGGACCCTAATTTGCGAAGAATTAATTAAGCCTCTGCGAACAGGTAACAAACTGATAGCATCGGTCTTTTGGGATCAAGGAGAAATCTTGATAGTTCAATACATAAAAAGGGACACTATAATTACAGAAGAAGTATACAATGCTAGTTGTGTATAGCGCCAACGAAAGAAAGGAGTGAAAGGTATATGTGAATAATGTCTTCATACAAAAAATCGTGGTCTAATGTTCACGTAGTAACGAAATGATTTTTATTTATTCGAGTCCGACCCTATCGCAATTAAATATACGGGCGGCAATAGGGGCTTCCATCTCTAATTCATCAGTAATTCTCTTTACCGATTAATTATATTGTTCCATCGGTATTTGCCAGTACCATGCACAAATTAAAAAAAAAATATATGTAAATAATTCCAACAAATAATTAAAAACCAGGACCCATTGGACACGGCATGGAAACCCCATCGACACGCTACACAAATGTGTTTTATGACAAATTTTTGTTTTATTATAAACATCATAATTGTATTTTAAATGAAGTTTAGCGTTCATTTAATTATAGTCACATTAATTAAATGCGGCATAGGATTATCGACATATTCGACTTAAAGGCTATTATTGATATAAGAACATCGTAATAAAAGCACCATATATCTGAGCATAATGTTTTAATATAAAAATATCTACATTTACTGTTTTTATGAATAGGAACTGTTATTGTCTAACAATGTCTAGGAATTTCATCGATTTTCTTGCAGGTCAATGAATTTGAATTACAGCTGTATTTCGATAAGTATAGAATACATAAAGATATGATAAGACTTTAACTACATTTTGGCCCTAAAAATAGAAAATTTTTTATGAATAGGGACAAATGTCTAACAGAAAATCAAAAAGGAAATTTCTTTGTATTTCCTTTTTGATTTTCTGTTAGACATTTATACCTATTCTTCAAATTCGCATAGCCTGGGAGTTATTCAGCTTGATAACAATTTAATGGGAAATGATCGTTAAAGTCTACAAGCCAGATTAAATTATTATACTCCAGAGTTAAATAAAAACAAGATCAAGATTGCGTTTAGAGCGTAAGTTTATCAAATATTAAAAATTATTTTAAAAATAATTCCCAACCTAAATTATTGTAAATTATTATGATATTGTTTGTAACCTTTAAAACACAGTAAATGCTCCCTTCGAAGTATTTTGTAAACAATGAAACAGAACATAATGGCAACATAAAGTATACATTTCGAATTTTCATGACCCACTTCCTTTCAGTAAAAAGAAAACAGTCTTTTCCACAGTTACGAGTACGTTCAACTAAGAAACTGTAAATTTCTTGCTTTTAATATGGTTCTTAAACTTAAATTTTATGTCACCATCGTCCTGGAGCCATAACTCGACCATTTCTGTTCGTTTGAAATACGGCATGCACCTGCAACTTTGTAAATAAATTAGCTTTCTCGGACTTGACGAATTAATAATATCAGCGAATAGCAAATGACTGGGTTTTGCCCTGTTATAAGTTTAACCCATTAACTTCCAAATTTTTATTATCGACATTTTTTTGTAAATTTAAATTAAAAATAGGATTATATTAAAGGTAATACGTCAATTTATTCGTTGGCAAATAAATATACGCCATTTTTCAAAAAAAAAATTTAAGTCCCATTTGGGACCCATGGCACTTGCCGTTACAAAAATTTAAAAAAAACTGAACCAACATTTCAAACTAAAGAAAAATATTTATAATTTATGCCAATTAGGAAAACATTCCATATGCAGTCCAATATTGCATTTTTTACACTGTTTGCGAACGTTTGTGTCACATATGGCACATTTTCATTGTTTTCCATCAATCGTTCGCTCCAAAACATGTCCAATGGGATCAAATCTAACATCGTCAGGCACGCGGCTTTTCCTCACCTTACTAGAACTTGGTCTTCCGGCAAATTTAGGATCGGATAATTATTCTTTCTTCAGATAAGTTCTGGCAATAATGCGTCTAAAATCTAATAATGAGAGGCTTCCATTTACTGGAGTATAAAGTGCGTGGGCGTTAACAACCATGAAAAAAGAGGAATATGATGAGGCATATGATTATCGTTATGATGATAAAAATAAAATATTTGCGTTGATTTGGAATGACAATAGCTGTGTTAAAATGCTATCGAATTACTTAGGATTGCAACCTATAGAAATAGTGAAAAGATATTGTAAGAAAGAAAAAAAAGAATGCCACGTCGATAGACCAAACATTGTCGGACAATACAATAAACATATGGGAGGGGTCGACAAGTTAGACTGGAATGTGCAAAAGTATCGAATCAAATTTAGAAGTAGGAAATGGTATTTCCCTCTTTTCACAAATACGATTGACGTTGCGATATTATCAGATTTCAAAGGACACTTGTTCATTCTATTATAGCGTATTGTTCCAGCCGCCTTTATATTTAGTTCTCTCAACTTCAACAATAAATCAAAGCTGGTGAAAAAGTTATCGAAAAATATTTCATATTCTGACGGATATTGCAAAAAAGAGGTCATCTTCATTATCACAGAAGCTCCAACACCACTTACAAGTTGTACTTCTTGGCTCTTTCCTTCATAAATATCCATATGAAAACAATAGCCAGATTTAGAGCAGCACATAGCCCATTGTTTGAATCCAAATCTTATTGGTTTTTCCCTAATAAACTGTTTCAGGTAATGGTGGCCATAGTAACGCACCATTTGCTCATCTATTGAAAGTTTTTGTGCAAATATACGAACTTTTTGAAATTTGTTTTCAATTTGTTTATCAAAGGACGGATTTGAAATTTGAAATAGTTTGTCTTGTTTATCGCTGGTGGATATGAGACTATTGTCGTTAAAATGCAGGTTTTTTTAATTTCCAAAAACCTGTGCTTAGGCATGCAGTTTCTAACACATGTAAGATTTATATCTTCATCATCCGACCAATATAACTGCTCTTGGGGCAACGAATGGTACCCTGATAGCAAAAAAATTCCAATAAACTTTTTAAGACAATTTGTGGAAAGTTCAAAGTTATGTCTGTTGTTTTGTCTAGCGTAATTTACACTTTGGATAGCTATATGGTTTAGTAAATCTTCGTCGAAAAGTTCTTTAAATATCTGAACCGGTGATTTACCTTTCAAGTTTTGAATAATCTGTGATTTAAATTCAGATACATTGTTGCTTTCAAATGGTGTATTAGTAAGATTTATGTCCTGCTTTTCCACTCACTTTTTGGCAAGAATTTACCTTTTGATTTTACTATAGATGCTTGATTTTGATCAACATTCAGAGCGCTGGAATGGATTTTTAGTTGTCCAGGAACGTCTTGTGGAACAGTATTTGGCAAGAATTTACCTTTTGATTTTACTATAGATGCTTGATCTTGATCATCATTCAGAGCGCTGGAATGGATTTCTAGTCGTCCAGGAACGTCTTGTGGAACAGAGTCTCCTAAAATATTATCGTCAAATTCTTCGCAATCTGATATAACATCGATATTATCGGGCGGCAGTTCGACTATATCAATGACTTCTTGTTCCAGATCAGCAAAAAATTCATCATCTTCCAATATTTCTTCAAGTTCTGCGATAGTAAGGAATTTTCTAGAACCCATACTGAATTGGAAACAAAAAAAAACAGCAACTGCGAATAAAACTAACCTAACGCTCTCCATATGATTTTTTTACATAGTAAATTCCATGATCCCCAAATGGGGATCAAGGTGTTTTGTACTATATTTTTTATAATAAATATTATATTTGCTCACCTGTTATTCTAATATCAACTAAAGGAATGTATTATTACTTGAATTTACAAAACTGGCACAAAATTAATCAAATAAGCACAAAAAATATTATTAGAAATAATGTAAATATTCGACCATCAACTTTTGTGTATAGGTTATAAAATAACGCGCATAACATGCTTACAGGGTTACCAACACTAAAATATAAAATTTTTCTAGAAAGTACAGAGTATTCATGTTCAGTTAGTATACATTACACTAAAGATAATAACATTTTAAAATATGTTAAAAAATATAATTCGCGAATCGTCATTTGGGGATCAGGGAAGCTAATGGGTTAATGGAATTCGAATCTGCGTTTACGGTAATTGTGGAATTTCTGGTCGACCTGTTATATTATATAGATGTTGTCATCTCACTTTCAAGTATCGCAGAGGGAGACTAACAACACTGTAGATTTATTAAATTATGAACAAGATATCGACACCGTTAAAGTTCTAACATAGTTTGGTAAATATATTCCATATCATTTTTGGCAATAATCGCAGTATATGAAATGTTAATAAAATTAATTAAAATTTATTTGTTTGAACGAGGACAACTCTCTTTTTGCTAAGCTTTTCTAGCAGACTTGAAAGAAAAAGCTGCAGAGAGTAAAAATGAACCAATTTGGAAATTTTGGCACTTAATAACAGAAAAAATACACTGACATGCAAAACAAAATAAACAAACAGAAAGGTAATATAGTAAAAGAATCGGACCAGAGATAAATGTAGCTAAAATCAAAGTGATGTTCGATCAATAGAAGCACTGATGAAAATATTAAGATAAATAATACTAAAATTGGGAACCTTATAAAAAAAACTTAAAAAATTCTTCTGCGTTTGAAAATGCAATAAAAAAACAGCTCGATAATACTCCTCGTTCAAGCAATTGGGTTGCCGGCACCTAGTACACGAATGGCTCAGAATCAAACGGGGCACAGGTGCAGTTATATGCGGAATGTGCCCTAGAAGGAATATATCGTAAAACCTGGAGAAACATTCGACGGTTTTCCAGGCTGAATTGTTTGCAGTCGCAGTCTGCTCCGAAAAAATTCGGGAAGCCGGCTGCACAAACAAAAAATTAACAAAAAGACTGATATTCAGGCAGCTAGTAAAGCTATTATAAATACATCTACCAGGTCTAAACTGGTGAAACATCGTAAACATGTCCTTAATACACTGGCACAAGACAATACTGTGTCACTGATATGAGTGCCAGAATATGAGGAGATCAGTGTCGGCTCGGGGTGGTTCACATAGGGAGTGCATAATTTGAAAAATTAAAAAGTGTAATACAAAAACACTTACCAATCCTTATAAATTTCACCGACGTACTGTTCCAGAGAGGTACTGTTCATTGTAGAGTTTGTTTTGAGGGAATAGTAAATATTACACTACACAGTTTTTACACAATTTTACGTGTCCTTGACTTGCAGAACAGTTCTATCACTTTTTTATTAAAGTTTGGGAAATCATTTATACATTCTTTTTCGCAAGATAACATAGTAAGGGCATTTAATCTCTCTTCTTTCATTGTATTTCTCAGAAAAGTTTTTATTCTCTTCAGCCGTGAAAACTGGCGTTCGGCTTCGCACGTTGTCATTGGGATTGTAATGACAATTTTTAAAAGCGTAACAACTTCATTAAAGGTGTCGCTTAATCCATCCAGTAGAAGACCTAGCAGACCTACAGCACCGACTTCTATATTTTGCCTAAATTCTTCTCTAGAATATAGAACACTTAATTCAGTTCGTAGTCTGCTTTTATTGAGGCATGGATAAAATTTGACTGCTTCTTTAAGGCAATCTTCCGGAAATTTTTTTTGAATAGAGGAGAACTGTTTAAAAGAAATTAAGTTTGATAATATTAAGTGCCCTGTATACCGAAATCTAGTTTTTATTTCTAGCAAAATAATATCGCACATTTCGATAGTTTCCCTCCTTCTTTGGCTACCATCAGTTACTCTTCGCCGCTTTGATGATCGACGAGTCAGTTCTGGGTCATTTTGTTTAACCAACTGATTATCTGTGTCAGCGATTTCGGTTCGAATTTTTCCAAAGGCCAATAGTTCAAAATTATCTAAATTATTCTTGATTTTTAATGCATCTGTATTGACATTTTGTAATTGATTAAACAATATGTCCACAGGTGGCATAATTTTATGAAAGAAAGTTAACCAATAGATAAAATTTTCCTCCTCTAAAATTTGCAAATTGGCCCTAGCTTGATAAATGGTAGTTTGTAAACTAGCTGCTCCCTCGATTTGTTCTAGAGCTTCAATTATTTCTTCTCGGTGCTCATATATTGTATTCACTGCCCTAGAATTGAAGTTCCACCTTATTTTTGAAGAACGAGGTAAGCTTTTTCTCTGAAGGAATTCTTCCAATCTTGAAGCTCGTTGTGGTGAAGTGGAGAAAAATGTACATAATCCCGTCAGATTGGCAAAACAAATTTGCAATTACTACTGCTCGATGTAGCATGTGACATAATTAGATTTGTCTGATGTGTATAACAATGTACAAAATTAGCCCTTGGATACCGGTCTTGCACATGTCTTTGCACGCCGTTAGTAGCACCACTCATGACTGCAGCCCCATCATAGCTCTGTGCAATCAGTTTTTCTGAGTCATCAACAAGCAAACTAATTTCGTTAAGGATGGAGGCAGATAAAGAATTAGCGTCATTTCCACTAGGCAGAATAAATTTCCAAAATCTTTCGACCGGTCTCGCGTTCACAATATATCTTAAAACAACCACCAACTGAAACTGATTGGACACATCTGTGGTTTCATAAGCTATCACAGATATCAAGTCGGTTCCATTAATTTCACTGGCAACTTGTTCATGATACACGTTCAACATTGCATCAAGCAGCTCATTCTATATCGTTTTTGATAATCCCTTAAAAACCGGTGCTGCTTCGATGTGATCTCTGAGCGATTTATCCAATTCTACCGTAAAATTTATCAATTACCGAAAAATGCCCTTGTTATTCGACGTTTGCTGTTCATCATGACCCCGAAGTGCCAGTTCAAACGCGCCACAAAATCTAATGCAATTTATTATTAAATTTAACACATGCCTATTTTTTGTTACCTTTTCATTGTGTTGTTGAATTGCTTTTCTATATGATGAATCTAAAACATTCTGAATGTAATTTTTTCCTAACATTCTTAGACTAAATATATTTTTCAAATGCCCTTCGGAATTTTCATGTTTAATAATTTTAGCACTAGGATGAATTAAGTCTCTTATTCCGTTCTTTGACCAAGACGGTTCACCACCAAACAAAAGACACGGAAAACAAAACAAAGTATTTTTAATTTCACACCCACAAATTCAGTCATTTTTCTGATAAATATTCATTTTGAATTTTCTTATAACGTCTTTACCTTTGACAGATTGTTTATTTTCTAAACATAATTGAGGCATCGGCCGTTTAAGATTTTTTACTGCGATTTTTTCATTATACGTTAACCGCGAAAACGCGTTGTTCTGTAAAAAAGATACCGTATTCATTATAATAACGCCCGAGAGCAGTCTGGTTCAGTTGCTCCAACGCTATGTATTATACGACATTGAAGTACGGCAAAATACAGTTCTCCCCACCATCAATGTAATTTTAATGCCTTAACAGAGCAAAAGTTGGGCTTTGCTCAGTATATCTGTGTCGACGATCGGTATATGTACGTTGTTAGCGTGCCACGTTCCTCGTCAATAACTATGAATACATAATATATATAATTAATAAATACTTTCACAGTTACTCGCCGCTTGGTGTGTTTTGTTTCGTAATTCCAGGGGGTGCAATTGCTCACTTGCTCTCATTAAAGAGCCGCCACTGGAGGAGATTAAAGGCAATGAGCCGACGAACCAGCCAAGGAGGTCCTAAGGTGAACTTCATAGGACCAGAACCTATATGTGAAATCGCTAAGGATTACACTAGAAAGGAGATCTGATTATGGCTAGAAAGGGAACATAAAAAGAATTGGAGGATAATGGAAGGTCAACTCCATAGTAAGACACTACTAGGAGCGCTGGACGATAAGTTTTCATCCAAGCTAATTCGTAGTAATAAAAACAATGAAATAATTATCGGCTTAATAACGAGACCTTTTAAGGAAGCATCTATACAGCATGGTCTTGGCTAGTGATCCCTGGTATAGGAGATGTGAAAAACAGGAGGAAACTAGTCTTTATGTAATATGCACTTGTGAGGAACCGAAGGGATTCGGACAAAGACATTTCATAAGTGATCTATTGGATCCTACGAGGGTACTCCAATTACCCCCGAGGAGGATACTGGATTTTATCGAGGACGCAAGACTAACAGAGTAGAACTCAGTGATCTATTGGGGGTGATACAAAGAGCACTGTGCTCAGGTGTCTGGACTTAATGGCGTTCAACCCAAAGAATTAAATAGATAAATAGATAGGTAGTGAAAGAAAATATTATATTGGTCATAGGCTGGTCAGTCGATGGAGTATCTTATCAACCTCGTCGGTTGCTTACAGTTTCATTAGGCAGTACGTGCCTGGATTTACTGGCGTCCAATCCAAAAAATCAGAAAAACGATACAACCAAAGTAGTTTTTAAATTACTCAAATGTATTTTTCAACTGTTACTGTCGTTAAGCTTGTAAATAACGAGATCAAATTGCCAAATAAAATTTGTTGTAAAAGACCATCGCTATGAGTGTTAAATATTATTCTTAACCAACAAACTGTCGAAATATTTCAATGTTTCAGGAACAGGTACCGAAGAGAACTATGAAGTGACATCGAATGACCCGGTTCCAGCTTATGATCTTCGATTCTTTGAATAAATTTCACGAATTTTGAATTTAAAAACTGTCTGGTTTCTAGACCAAGTTTTTAAACTCGTTTAGCAACCATTTCGAAAGCCATTTCAAGTACGTCAATGAGTTAATACCCGAAACAATAGGTCTCATCGGATTACCCGGTTTGTGAATTTTTGACAAACAATACATTCTAGGTACAAAAGCCTTGCTTACATTTAGTTTAAATTTGAGGGGAGGAGTTATTAATTGTACACAACTCTTTAACGCATCTTTCGTCTCCCTGATCATCTTTGTGGATTTTTATTTAATTTAATATAAGGTCTACCTAATATTAAGTGTTTTACCTCAACCAAAGACGCTACATTTAGCACTATTTGGATTTCAGCTTGTTCTACTGAAGATGGCAACTTAGTTATCGAAATACGTATATGGAATTTATTAATAATTTTTTTGTGCTAGAGATTTTTCTTGTTTCTATATGTGTTAGATTTCAAGCTACAGCCTCCATATATTTCGAAATAATTACCTGATATTTGCGTATTAATGCACGGATTAATTATTTAATAAATATTATCCCGTTAGTTAATAGTCTTTCAGTATTGACTAATAAATATATTATTGTCTTTATTATTATTTAATAACGTTAACCTACTGACCCCGGTATCACCAAAAACGCATAACCTAAATAACACCCCCCTCCCCCCTAAAAAAAACACGAACAAATCCAAATCTATAGGAATTTATACCCGATAAAATAAATTCTTAAACACCATTTAGGGAAAACGCAGAGTTGTTCGCTTTAACTCTCCGAGATGTTCATTCCGGCATCTCATAAATCTTAATCGCCATGCTGAATCTTGTACGAACGCGGCTATACATAAAAACAGAAAGCGATATATTTATTATAAATATGCCGTCCAGGGGAGGACAGAAGAAAAATTGCCTATAAAACATCGGAATACTCGGCGTAAAAAATAATTTCCACTTTCGCTAAACAAGCCATTACTCTCGTGGATACACACACTATCTAAACTAATTATCTGAATTGTTTATTACTGCAAAAACGAAATGGTTATATTATCAGAATTTATTACGTTTTGACGTTAGGTTTATCGTGGTATGTTATATGAATATGCCGCTGTTTATTTAATGTCGTTCCATTTCAAAAAGATTAAGCAAAGATAAATACACGAAAAGGATATTGACCAGAAAATCCCTATGCAAGAATACATTAATATATGCTCGATGTGAATTGCTACAACTAATTTCTCTTGTATTACAAACACTTCCAACCACCTCTAAAAGTGATTGAGTTATATGATACAGGATAGGGTCATTTAATGGAGTCCATTAATTGCAAAACGGAAACGCTAGTGTACAGAACTAAACGTTCATCAATATTTAGGATATTTTATTTTAAAATATTTTGGTAAGAAGATAAATACATAATTTAATAGAAAGAGTTTAGGAATTTAAACAAAATAAATTACATACGAGGCCTACTTGAAGTATTCGTGGAAACGTTGTATAATAAAACATAAAATCGCAATCTAATAAATAATAATAATAGCAATTCATATAATAATTTAAGGTGCATCCAAATGAAGAAAAAGATATGGGAAGAGGAAAAAATTAATGGCAAACATTGCTTCCATATGGCGAGAGAAAATACAAGTAATCCTGTTACAGTTGCCTAGAAAATGGACAACTTTTTCCGCAGACCATAGGTTTCATTTCAGCAATATAAGATCAAGGAATACCTACGAGAAACTATAGGAAATACATCATTAAGGGCACAAATATTCAGAAAGATCGTTGCAGGGATGCAATTTACACCCTGAAGCCATCAACCATATTACAGCAAAATGTAAAACACTATCAGAACCATATTATATTAGTAGACACAAAGCAGTTCAAATACTACATCAACTAATATCAGCAAAATACAACCTTATTAATGAAATATACACCCTCCTATAAATATAAGTCTAGAACAATTCTTGAAAACCAGATATATAAACCTTTTGGGATATCACAATACATACAGACAAACAAAAATCGGAAAATTTACTTCGAGATAAAGTGGAACATATCACATACTTTAATAGACATAGCTGTATCAGCAGACAATAACATTAACAGCAAACACCCAAACAAAATTGAAAAACACATATTAATAATAAGAATCATCCACATTATGCAACCCATCTGAGAGAAGAAGACCATAGTCTTTCTTTGGAGACTGTGGTTAAGTAAGAACTAAAAATGGTATAAAATCCCTTGGGTACTACAATTAATCGTATCTTGCAGAAAGGACGTTTTCTATCTACAAGGATGTACTTCATTCAAAAAGAACAAATTTTACAGAAGAGAACCTTGTGATGGTATTGCTAGTTAATATTAATACTCCTTTACTAAACTTAAACTACAAAATGAACAAATAAAAATGTATTTCGTATTTTGTAGATCACTACCTGTTTGTTTTCCAATTAACAGTTAAAACAATGAAAAAAAAGAAATTAACGCATCGTACTTTATTTATCTTACGTAATATAAACTAATAAATAACATAAATTCAACCACAAAAAAACAGAAGTGCGGTTAACAGAATGAATAGTGCTATACAATAACTGTCCGTCGTAATTTCGGCCTGATGGGTCCGGTCTCTAATTATATTTATTCAAATAAATTGAATATAGTTATTACTAGAGAACGGACACGCTTACCACATGACGCAAAGCCCAGTGCAGTACTGGCGAAAGGCTGTATTTCTAAAATATTTAATTTTATTTATATAATTGGAAAACAAACGGGTGGTGATCTATAAAATTACGAAATACATATTTATTTGTTGAAAAGTTGTATTTAAAAGTGTTTTATTTTATTTATATAATTGGAAAACATACGGGTGGTGATCTATCTATCTAAAATTACGAAACACATATTTATTAATTAATTTTATTTATCTATATAATTGGAAAACAAACGGGTGGTAATCTATAAAATTACGAAATACATATGTATTTTTGAAAAGTTGTATTTTTAAAGTTTCCAATTTTATTTCTATAATTGGAACATTTTTATTTGTCCATTTTGTCGTTCAAGTTGAGTAAAGGACTATTAATATTGACTAGCAATAGTTTCTCAAGGTTTTCTTCTGTCAATTTTGTTCTCTTTGAATTAAGTACATCCTTATAAATAGAAAACGTCCTTTCTACATCGCAACTGGTTATAGGTGCATACTGGAAATATTCTTTTATTTCTTCATATTTAGCCGTTAGATTTTGTGGAATTGTCTCCATACATAATTGCTGCAATGTAATTAAATCTGGATTTCTATTAAGAATTGCTTCAAACTTTTGCCGAAGGCCACATCCGAAGTCACTTGGAATACTTTTCAAATTATTAACAGCCACATCTAATGTGGTTAATCCGTCATTTAATTTGAGATTTCGATTTTCAAAATAAGTGATTAGTTTTGGCAATTTTCCAAAGTGTTCGTCAAGAAAGTACAACTGATTTTCTAAATTTGGGATTTGTGTGAGCTCCTTGCACTCACCAATACTTCTAGCATCCTCCTTTAGCAGTGTTACGAAATGTTTTAGACTATCGAAATTCTCAGCATAATAACTAGTAACTTCCAGCCATCTAGTTATTACTGGAGTTGGAGGCAGTGACAGAGATGGAAATTTTTCCCTGAAAAGAGCTACTCTCAATGGTGCTTTTCTGAAAACTTTTTTAAAAGCTGATACAAGTCTATCAACTTCCGGAAAAGCGTCTCTGATATATTCACAGATTCTGTGGAGAGCATGTGCTACACAAGTAATATGCAGTAATATTAGGATATGTTTTCTTCAATAGTCTGCCTGTTTTTAGCATATACGCAGCACTATCACTGACAAATAAAAGTATTTTTTCTTTGTACGTGGCGTCCGAATGAAGCATTTTTTGCATATTCTCCTTAATGATTTCAGCAACTGTTTCCGCATCTACTCTATTTATACCACTTGTTGCTATTACATATGAGTTATAGGGAATAGTTGGATGTAGTACACCAGCTACAACATTTACCACACAGCGTCCTAACATATCCACCGTTTCGTCGGCGCTTATCCATATGTATTGATTTAAAAGATGGCTTCTAATGCGTTCTACTGTTCTCGTATAGCACCTAGAAACATAATATTTGCGTAAAGTTGATTCATCAGGAACATTTCGACAAGTATATTTTTTCAGAAATGTCTTCAAAATTGGATTGTTCAATTTAAATAATGGAATATTAGCTGCCATAAAAGTTTCACAGAGTTCTTCGTTAAAATTGTCAGATTCCAACGGGTTCAATTTTTTTTCGTGCTTTAACGATCCTACGTGACGTTTTACGGTTGATTTATTGCAATTTTTCAATAACGTTTCACGCACATAAATAAACGAAATTAAATAACGACATTTTATGCACACTTATGTGAAAATAATTGGAAGATGTTGCTTAAATGAAAAGAAAAGGAATGCACGTGCTATTTCTCTTACGAAATACGATATACTTATTTATTTTATCTACGTACTCGACACCACTGAAAACACTATATTCTCCGAATACAATAGCTGGGTTGTCCATTGTTATCGCTGCGAGACCAGGTGGCCGAGTAAGTCAAACAAATACTTCATTGAATTACGCCGGGATGTACTGAGCGACGTTATACACAATTCCAATTGCCGATTGCGTTTTATGGAAATTGCATCCCTTCTCTAGTTATTACTATTTAGTTTTATATTCTCTACCATTACACATAAAAAGAACGGTTTATGTGGATTTATTTAACCATTAAACTTAATTTTTATCATCATCTGTAATTCTGGCATTTCAACCAATGAAATTAAAAAGCCTCTTTAGTTTTATTACATACTCCTTAATCTTCCTTTCTTGACTTTGTCTGATTGGCTGTCAATGCATTAACGGTAGAAATCGGCAAGCAGCCATACATTCCAGGAGTGGCTATAGTAATTGGAAATTAGATACAGTAATACATTAATACCTAACAAGCTGTACATTATATATGTAATGTTGTATTGTACGTATAATACCAGAGTTCAAATAATAGTAAATAGAACAGCCAAATTGGGCCAATCAATTAGACGTGGGACGGCTAAAAGTTAACACATAAAATAAATACTTCATCTCTTATTGGACAGTCGGCGTGGTACATTTCTTGACTTTATGTCTGATTGGCTGTCGATGCATTAAAAAGCATGTACCACGCCCACTGTCCAATAAGACGCGATTGCAGTAGGCAAGGATCGGCAGTCGGTGACATATTCCAGGAGTGGCCATAGTAATTCCAAATTAGAAAGAGTAATATCAGTAATACATTAATACCTAACAAGCTGTACATTATATATGTAATATTGTAATGTACATATTATACCAGAGTTCAAATGATAGTAAATAGAGCGGTGAAATTGCGCCAACCCCCAGAGGTGGATGCTTCAAAGTTAACATATAATATAAATACTTCACCTCTTATTGGACAGTGGGCGTGGTAAATGTCGTAAATGCATTAATAACCAACCAGACATAAAGTTAAGAAACAATGATTGGCAGGTATATAATAAACATAAAATGGAATTTTAATTTCATTGATTCAAATGCCATAATTATAGAGAATGATAAAAATTATATTTAAGGATTAAATAAATAGACCTAAACATTTTTCTTATGTGGAACGGTCGAAAATATAAATCTGTTATATAGAGCGTCTTAGGTTTATGGTGCAGAATGGGTTTTATCGAGAAAGCTTACATAGTTAGTCAAATTGTTACTAAATACGTATTTCACCAACTAAGTTGTCATCATGAGTAGGTAAAACCACTAATCAAAATGTTGAACATGGGGCACAGTAAAATTAACGCATAGAATCGCTCACAAGTTTACACGACGTCCACGTATACACCGAATTTTAAAACTAATACTAATGCTAACTAAAATTATGTCAGCTTATCCCCTTAAGAAAAAAATGTATTGTCACGCCCTCAGCTTTTTCTACCTCTTTTCTAAGAATGAAAAAGACAACTGTACGAGATAGGACCGTTGTCCGAGTTAAATCTAATTTTGTTTTTAACAATATAAATGCTTTCGTATACGTCGAGATCTCTGGAGTTGTTGATATTTTTAACAACTCCAGAGAAAAATAATAGTGTTAGGATTAGTACCTGCCTCTCTCTCCCTCCATGTAGGTGAGGCGGGTAACTTTGAAATCTTAAATAAGAACCCGTATATTTTATTACAGATTCGAATTCTACTGGAGAAAGTACGTAGGATTTAACTGAAACATTTCTTCATTTCATGATAGATGGCGCTGTAATCGACGAAATTCAATTTTTTTCAATATCTTGCACTGAGAGCCTATGTATACGATTCTGCAATACGTGTGCAATAAAAAATACGTTTTCTTTGTAAATAATAAAAATTAGTCTTAGAAAAAGTTTCAAGTTAAGAAATACACCCGGTATATGTAGTATCATAACTTCTAATACAATAAAATGACAATTATGCCAACCATCTTGTTCAAATAAACTTTAACATACTGCCAACCAAGAGAAAATGGAAAGTGTTTGTAAGAGAAGGAAACAAAAATAAATATAATAATAATATGTAGTAATAATAATTCGTACCTTACACCCCCCAACAGTTTAACTCCAATTATAAGGGGCACTGACATGAATCTTGGGACTAACGTTTAAGAGATAAGTTTTTTTTTCGGAATCGGTATCTTAGGGTAATTCTAGGGTAAATCTATGGGTAATTCAAGAATTGCCCTTAGATGTTGCGAAAGTGAAGGTCAAATCAGCATTTGTATTCTCTTACGGCGAGGAGGAGTGATAACAAAGCCGTGGAACACTTTACATACACCATATTCACTCTAAGCGGCCCTTGGGTCTTAGCAAGCTTTCGGCATAAGACGTTTGGCCGTAAGACATACACCATAAAAGAAGATATATATTTGTTAAAAAAACAGGTGTAAAAGTCAGAACAATAAAATCAGTCCAGTCAGAAAGATAACTTCCCATTACCGACAAATAATTCTTCTATTCGGTCCATTTAAATAAAATTAACGATTAACTGACGAAAGAGATACTTGTTGAAACTTCATTATAACGCTAAGAAATAAGTAATTAAACTTCTAGTTTCAAAAATTCTTTTATTGTAAATACCACTACAATATTGTTTCGCCATACAATGGCTTCATCGGGTGGATGAAATACTCAGTATTTCATCAATCTGATGAGTTTCATCTTGTTTCCTTTCTTTTGCGAAATGTCTCCAGTCCTTTTTCCTTTACCACGATTACCTCACTTCCTTGCAGTGGATTTTCACAAATGAAACAGTTCCCCTTCTCAAAAGTAATGGCTATGAAAATGCGAATGACTGTTGAACGACGCACTCGTATTGATGTTCAGGCAAAATATTTGAGCCCTGCCGACAAATGTTTCCTAGAAGGAATCCCAAGGTCAAAAGGGAGTGTCCCTTTATACCTACGACAGACAGAAAATAGTTATTGCATAACTATTTTCATCGTAAAGTGAGTCGGAAAGGAAATATCATCGAGAAACTGTTTTGGAGCGTCATTTTTCCAATATGGCAGCTACTTCCGGAAAAAAAAGAGGGTTCAAAGTAAAAATTCGGAAAAAGCACGTCAAAATCTATAAATACACCAATTTTCAAAACTCCCCTGAAACTTCGCAGGCAACCCCCTTCTTGAGCGCCAACTGATTGGACTAGTAGGTAACGACAGTAAATAGTAACGGGTTCGCCATTTAATGTTGCGGTTTTAAAAATCGCGCTATTCCCTTGTATATATAGAAATTAATATAATATATATTTTTTACACTAAAGGGCCAAGCGCGGTTTACAATAAATATATGAAAAATTTGCTTTGTCAGTTTTCAAGATGGCGTCGTATCCGACGGAAGTGCGTGTGGAATTAATAAAACATTGTTAAAGAAATGGGGAATCTTTTGCAGCTACGGCAAGACACTTGCGTACTCTATTCGGGAGAAATAACGCACCAACGAAAAACACTATAAAAAGGTAAGGAAAAAAAGGTAAATTTAGAAAAGTAACTAAGTATTCGTTATCGTGCTTCCATGTCTACTAATCCGACAATATCTTAGGATTGTAGTGAAATTTGAAGCAACAGCATCTGCGGCAGACGAAAGATCAACTGTTAGAGAACGTCAAAAGACCATCCGGGTACCGGAAACCGTAGAACGAGTACGGGAGCACTTTACAGCTCAACCTTCAACATCGACCTCAAGAGCATCTCAAGAACTTGAAATACCCCGTACAACACTAAGGTGGATCCTAAAGCAAGATCTAATGATGAAAGCATACAAAATCCAGATCGATCATCCGTTGAGACCGTTTGATATGGAGCGACGCTACAATTTTGCGAGCGAAATCATCGAACGCATTGAAAATTGCAGCATGTCATTGGAACGAGTGTGGTGGTCGGATGAGTCACATTTCGATGTATCCGGTTATGTGAATAAGCAAAATTGGAGACATTTGGGGACAGAAAATCTACATCTAGCAATTGTTCGTACTCTTCACCCTCGACGGTTGACTGTATGGTGTGCTATCTCGTCGGCAGGAATTATCGGTCCCGTGATTGTTAATGGAACCGTTACTTCGCAAAATATTGTGAAATGCTTAATGAGTCTTTTATTCCCGTGGCGCATGGATTAAATATGGTGGAGAATGCATGGTTTATGCAAGACGGGGCTCGCACGCATCGCACGGAAGAAGTTTTCAACATTCTTAAAGAACATTTCGGTAACAGAATCATTGGTCTTGACGCTCAACAGTTTACAGGCGGAGGGATAACATGGCCACCATATAGTCGAGACCTCAATCCTTGCGATTTCTACCTGTGGGGATCATTAAAAGATACGGTATATCGCGATGGTATAGACACCCTGGATGACCTTGAAATGGCAATACGGCAGCGAATAGAAACGATACCGTACGCCACACTTCAGGCAGTTTGTGGAGAATTTGAGAAGAGGCTACGAAATGTTATCGTTGCTCGAGGCTCTCACTTCGAAAACCTGATTTATTAAACCGCAGATCTTGTTGCTTAATTGAACAAATAAATCATTTTTTAAATTAATGTTTTGTATGTTTAATATGACTTCAAAAACCGCAACCTTAAATGGCCAACCCTGCACTTGTAAAGCAAAATCTATAAAAATTTACTGAAATTAGATGCCCTTCAAGCGATAATATGTTTTTCTTTCTCCACACAAAAAATATGTTCCCGCCTCAAAAGAAGAAACATTTTTAACTCTGCCCTAATCTAAGCTACAAGCACTCCACTCCATAACCATCAATTTACCCACGTTAAAAAAACACGGAACACATTTGAGAGCAAATGACACTGCATATATTCACGCCCACACATGCAGACATAAATGACAAACTGTTATGGAATATTCGAAAGCACGGTGAAGCGAGATGAAAAACAATGAGAAAGTAGCAAACCAACAGATACAGAGTAGTTACTTAAAATATGCACTCGGAAAAGGCCATTTGTGCTCATCTGTTGGACATAATTCGCAACGCTCAGTCATACAATGATCTTATTTGTTAATGGAAATGAAATTGTCCGGATACTAAACGGATTAAATTTTGATCGAGTTAATGGGGAAACACGCGATTCTGTTCGACCGTTCGCCTAGTTCCGTCTTCCTCGCTCGCCCCTGTACACGTTCGCGTAGCGGATGTTCGGGTTGACGATAAAATGGACCCGTTTCTCGCAGGGAAAGAGCATCGAATGATCCGCCATATTACTACTGACTAATTTAATTAAAAACGAAATAGACCGACTGAAAAAGTTCTTGCCCTGTTTGTGAACCACACTGCACGATCTAATGTTTTATTCATAATTTTTGGGTGATTTCTGTTGCGTGACAATTCCTGAAATGTAATAAATTTACATTGTGTTGATTTATGAAGAGGACTTGAGAATACGTGTATGTGATGGAATATTAATAACTAAAATATATTTCGAATACTCTCCAATTTCTTACACAACTTGACTTATAGTTAGTTGGTTGGCTGAATAAGTCTGTAATTTCGTTATCTGTTTGTCTCCTCCAATTTTCAATTCCATCCTTTAACTCCTCCATATACTCCACATAACTCCTCCCTTCCCACACTTTCTTTACTTCCAATTACAATTCCACAACTTCCAAGTCGTGATATAACAATTTTTAACCTTCCATTGGACGCGTATCACCTATCAGGTGCATGCCGGCACATCATCGCTTATTTCAAATAAACGGGTGGAGGTAAGAAGGTTGCATATTTTCTATCTTCCTAAGTGTTTTCGTTCTAACGAACAGTGCATGAGTTGTAATTGAATAAGTCATATCTCTCTGTCGGTGAAAGAATAACACCTCACAGGTGATTGCGACAATCGACGTAAGTTTTTTTCTTTTATCATACGACTGTTTTCTTTTCTGAAGCTTGTTGGTTGTTGCTATTACAATTATCTGTTATATTTTCGTTTATCAAAATTTATAATTTACACCCAAAACGTACTTGTCACCAGTGAGGTGCTCGCGACTGTATTTGTTATAATTTTGTTTAAGAAACACTATAGCTTCCAACAAACAGAGGTTTAATATAGAAAATGAAGAAGACATTGCTGCAATTTATAAGATACTATTTGATCACGAATCAGACAACCAAGACGAATTAGATGTGCCCGATGAGTCCGATCTTGAAGACGAGGACCAGGTTGAAACTAGAGACGAAAATTCAGATACCGAGCAAAGTAATGAAGAATGTGACTCTGAAGAATCAGACTGTGAAAATTATCTAGCTTATCGACGACAAAGAGGCAAAGATATTGACTGCATGTCATGGAGAAAATTACCGTTTTCTGCAAGAAGAAAGTTGGGAAAACAAAATCTGTTGCTACACCTTCCAGGAGTAATCGGTACCGCAAAGGATGCCAAAACAATCTCTAGTAGCTGGTATTGCTTTATAAACGATTCAATACTAGATCAGATAGTAAAGTATACCAACCAATATATCGAATTTATATCATCAGAATATTCTAGAAGTCGAGATGCTCGTAAAACAGACTTGATTGAGATTAAGGCATTTATTGGTTTATTATATTTAGCTGGCGTTTACAAAAGCGCTCGCCTGAACCTTGATGGTTTATGGGCCTCAAACGGTGATGGTATTGAGATCTTCAGGCTAACAATGAGTTTATCTCGATTCCGATTCATAATAAGATGCCTGAGGTTTGACGACCGAGAGACTAGACCAGAACGAAAACAGCTAGATAGACTTTGTCCTGTAAGAGAAATCTTTGAAAAATTTGTTGAGAATTGTAAGAAGTCCTACTCTGTAGGAGAAAACCTTGTGATTGATGAGAAATTAGAGGCGTTTCGTGGCAAGTGCGTATTTCGTCAATATCTGCCGTCAAAACCTGCAAAATATGGAGTCAAAATTTTTGCATTAGTAGACTCTAGGATATTTTATACGTCTAATTTGGAGATATATGCAGGTGAGCAGCCACAAGGACCATTTTCACTGAGTAATAAAACTACTGATGTTGTAAAATGACTAACTGCACCAATTACCAAAACATTACCGCCGATTATTGGTTTAGTGACGTTGCTTTGCTGAAAGATTTAGCAGATATCAAATTATCTTTTGTAGGAACATTAAAAAAAATAAATGGCAAATTCCACAGCAGTTGAAAAATGTAAAGCATCGTGATGAAAAGTCTATCGTTTTTGTTTTTAGACAAGAGGGAACAATGGTCTCTTATGTTCCTAAAAAAGGAACAAATGTAATTTTAATTTCTAGTCTTCACTTTGATGCTGCAATAGATGAGAAGTCCGGTAACCACAATAAACCGGAAATCATATCATTTTATAACCGGACAAAAGGAGGTGTAGACACCGTTGATAAGTTATGTGCAACATACAACGTTGCTCGAGGTACTAGACGATGGCCCATGGTCATCTTCTTTGCAATGTTAAATGTTGCTGGGATAAATGCGCAAATCGTATTTGCAGGAAATGGCGGAGTTAAAAGAATCGGCGAATGTTTTTACGTCAACTTGCAAAAGATCTAGTGCATGAACAAATGATTCATCGTGTCTCCAATACGAAGCTTCCCACGTCCCTGCACAGTAGATTATTAGAAGTAACAACTCCATCTACATCCAAAATTCCCGAAAATGACGAAAATATCGGTAAAAAAAAAGTTATGTGCGCCATGCCAAAAGGACAAGCAAAGAAAAAACACAAAATACTGCTGTAGAAAGTGTGGCCAATATTTATGCCTTGGACATGTCGTCATTACTTGCAATTCGTGTTATGATCAGTTTTCGTAAAGAAAATGTTAATTTTGGAAAGAAGTAAAGTTTATAAAATATACAGTTTTTTGTAAAGTGTATTTAAAACAATAAAACACTTAATTATCTTTTTTCCTTCTGTGTTCTGAGTAAAAGTAAAGGATTATTATTGTTTATTTTTTCGTTGTTTTGTTTTTATTTTTAAATTAATAAATGTGTTCGTTTAAATGTGCATACTTGTTTTCTTCACCTTAACGTAATAGAATACAAAAATATCAGTTTTAGATTCTCTAACTTATCGTTGCACCTTCCAGGTGATACGCGACAACTCATGTTATAAAATAGGACGCGTCTAATGGAAGGTTTAAACATGGGGATAAGAGCTTTACGAACAATTATCGACCCATAAGTATTTTATCTATCTGCCCCAAAGTTTTCGAACAACTCCTATACTTGAAAATATATGCTTGTGTATCACCTAACATTTCCCCATACCAGCATGGCTTCAAACTGGGAAGATCTACAGTAACGAACTTGGTTGAAATTACGCTGTATATTAGTTAATACTTAGACAAAAGAGATGTATTGAAAAATTCTTAGCCTATTATAGAAGCAAACAAAATTTGAAAGTCAAAATATTTTATTATTCAATATATTCTCCTCCTAAATTAATACACTTAATACAGCGATATTGCAACGCCTCTAGTCCTTTCAAAAAGAAATTTTTATCTTGCTCTGCAAGCCAGGCCTCCACAGCTTCTATCACCACATTGTTGAAAGAAAATTGACGACCTTTGAAACTTTTTTTCAATTGAGGACAGACATGATAGTCGGACGGAGCCAGATCTGGTGAATAAGGTGGGTGTTCGAAAAATTCAAACCTTAAATCACGCATTGTTTGCATGGCAGCATGCAGAAGCATTGTCCTACGAAAACAAAACACATTTGGATAACTTTCCGCGTCTTCTCTCCATAATTTTTGCTCGTAGAGTGGTCAGTAACGTCGAATAATAATTCCCAGTTATTGTTCTACCCTTATCCAGAAAATCAATCATGATTACTCGATGGCAATCCAAAAAAACTGAAGCAAGAACTTTTCCATCAGATTTTTGAACGCGAAATTTCTTAGGCCTTGGAGAACCAGAGTGTCTCCATTCCATCGATTGTTGCTTTGTTTCTGGGTCGTAGAAATGTATCCAAGTTTCATCGATAGTAACAATACGGATTAAAAAGTCTGCATCACTTTCAAACCGAGCACAGGTAGATAGCGATGCTTCCACCCTTACACGCTTCTGATCAACATTCAGACATTTACGGATCCATTTTGCAGAAATGTTTCTCATATCCAAATCGACGTGAACTATATGATGCGTTCATATGAAATATTCAGTACCTAAAATATTCGTTTTAGCCCAATTCGACGGTCTGACAAAGTCATGTCATGCACTGCATCAACATTTTCGGGGACGGACACAGAAACTGGCCTTCCCGATCGGTGTTCATCTTCAATGGAGAATTTACCGCTTTTGAAGCTTGCAACCAATTTTTCACGGTCGCATACGAAGGACATTGATCGCCAAAGGTATTAAGCATATCTTCGTAAATCTGCTTACCTCTTAACCCCTTCAAATACAGGTACTTGATGATGGCTCGATACTCCAATTTTTTGATTTTCACAATTTCGGTCGACATCTAATTTTTCAAATTTTATTGCGCAACTTTAGTTTGACTTTTTGGCGCGATACTTTACACTGACACTTCTAATATATTGTTTTCTGTTACTATGGCATCGCAATATTTTTTTATCGGCGGAACTGATCTGGGCTAACAAGATATCAATACCCCCTCGTATACGCAGTTCTCGCTAATGCGTTCAATACGATTGACCACAATATACTCCTTCGACTTTTCTCCTGACGCTCTAAAGCTAATAGATTCCTATTTGAACAATAGATCGGCCTATATTTGTTACAATGGATATAATTCAGGGATATTCACTGCGTCTTCTGGAATACCGCAAGGGTCCAATCTAGGGCCCCTACTATTTATAATGAATTTAAATAATCTTTTCACCTCAATCGACTGCCGAGTTCTTGCATATGCTGATGATCAAATTTGTTTTCAAAAATGTATACCGTCTCCGATTGTGAAACATTGCACAGAAATATCAATATCATGTAAACAAGTTTAAATTAAGTATTAGCATCACCTATTCCAGGAACGAGCAACTTATTTCTTACAATTATGTTGCTATACACGCTACTATTCCAAGCTAGCTAAATAGTTAAAGATCTAGGTGTTTTATTTAATACACAGCTTAAATTTACTGGGCACAGAGAACCAAGTTCCTCAGTTCTTCTATTATTTTATGTAAAAATTGGAAAAACGCAATTAAACATGTGATCAATGTGGAAAACAAAATGTGGGCACTCGATAATTTAATAGATTGTCAAGTAGAACCATTAATTATAACAACAGGTGATGATTCCACTAGATCATCGTCTAGTGAAGACGAGTGAGCCTGATTTGAAGCTATTTGGTTGAAAATGCTCTTTTTGTAAATTATTGCTTTCTTATACATTATTAAAATTTCCAAACCTGTGGTTTTCTTTTACGTCTTCCCATTTACACACGAATTATACAAAAAACAATATTGTGAAGTGTAGTAAGAATGTTAAGGTTAAATATTGATATATATTGCATTAAAATTTAATAAAACAAACAAAAAAAAATAAAACCAAAATTTCATTGTGAACAAATCTATGTTCAATTTATTGTATTAAATACCTTCGTACCACAGTGCTTTTTTGGATCCCCAAAACAAAGTCTTTCTTTAAAGGTTATTTAGTATTTATCTGATCATTTTATTTTTGTATTATCCTTTATCTAAATAAAATAAAATTAAAAAACCCTTGCCACAATAGAATTTATTATTATTATTATTATAATCAATAAACCTTAAAATTACCCTACGGGGTCAAGGTATGCACTTAATTTTCAATATGAAACTTAATTCTATTTTCTATTATAAATGAATTTTTCCCATTCTTTCTTATTTTTTGCCGCAACTTCTGCTTCTCTCCAAGTCATTCCACGTTTTTGCAGGTTTTCCGCTACTGTCTTGTCCCATGTATTCTTTGGTCTGCCTCTCTTCCTTTTCTGTATTGTCTTAGCTTTCCATAGCTTGCCGCAATAGAATTTAATGATTCTAAATACGTATTTCTACAACCACGTTGTCATCTTCAGTAGAAAAAACAGTGTAACACTTGAACGCACAAAAACCCTCACAGAAGGATTGTTCTGAACGTCTTCTAGTTTAACACTAAAATCTTCAATCTTAAATGCTACAAAAATTACCTACATTTTGGTAAACCCCACCTATTCATGCAAGAGCATTAACCCATTATTTGTAAATTCTATAGATAAACCGTTTAGAAATATTATAAAAGCCGTAATTTAACATACTTTTATAATATCTATAGAATTTACAAATAATGGGTTAATGCTTGCATGAATAGGTGGGGTTTACCAAAATGTAAGTAATTTTTGTAGCATTTAAGATTGAAGATTTTAGTGTTAAACTAGAAGACGTTCAGAACAATCCTTCTGTGAGTGTTTTGTGCGTTCAAGTGTTACACTGTTTTTTCTACTGAAGATGACAACGTGGTTGTAGAAATACGTATTTAGAATCATTAAATTCTATTGTGGTAAGAGTTTTTTAATTTTATTTTATTCACTTATAAGCTACAGTCTCCGATTTGTTAGTTAATATGGCTACCCGGCCAAAGGAGTTAAATAGATTTCATAGTTTACATACTAAAGTAAAGTTAATAAATGCTGATATTAATTTTCTGAGACGGTGTAAAATCAGCAATGTTTTTCCCAAATTAATCAACGTAAAGTTAACATCAAATTGTAGAAATAGCGAAAAAGTCATTTCATGTGCGAAAATGAAATGGTTGAATTCAGAAATTCAATATCAGTATAGTAATAGGAGTAAATTAGAATTACAATTGTATAATTTATATTTAAGTCTGACGAAAAATTTTAATAATTTTGATTATGAAGACTGGTGTAATTTTTACAGGAAGGTTGTTAGAGTAACGAATCAAAAGTATGAGAATAAGATTGCTAAATTATATAATAAATATATGAAACTTTGTCCGCGTACAAAAGATACCAAGAACAGCCCTCCTATGAAAGAGATATTAGTTGTCAATAAATCGTCTGAGATTTTTAAGTCGCGATGAGTTAGAATTATTGAAGAAAGGGTTAAACTATTGTTTGACAAGCAAAAAGATGCCTACAGAGGAGATTGCTGCAAGCATCGAGACCTCTAATACCTCTATACCTCTATACGTCAAAATCCTATGTCAGAGAGACATGCAAGCGACAGATCCAGGAATCTTTACAGCAGCACAAACAATTTTCAAGTAAGAAAGACTGGAACACTATTAAAACTCTCAGATTGAAAGATTGTTTATATTTAAAAGCAGATAAAGGGAATAAGTTAGACATTTTGGACAAAATCGATTATTCTGATACAGTTAATAATTTAATTTCTGAAGGGCCTTATGTAGAACTGAATAAGAACCCATTACCCAAAATGACAAGTAAAACTAAAGCCGCGTTAAAAAATTGTCCAAACTTAATAACTAATTCCAACCTTTATAAATTACAATGTGCAAATCCGTTAGTGCCTAGGTTATATTGCTTACCTAAAATCCACAAACCAGGTAAGTCGATGAGACCTATTGTTGCTGGTATTGACTCACCGACTTATTTGATTTCAAAATGGTTAGTGAACGAATTCAGAAAATTACCAGAAAAGCCAGTTAGTTTATCGGCCAATAATTCTTTAGAATTTATTCAGAAAGTTAAAGATTGTCGACTGGAAGATGGTGACATTTTAGTTTCATTCGATGTAACGTCCTTGTTTCCTTCAGTACCTATCCAAGAAACGTTAAAATATTTGTCTGAATTACTTTATAGCAATCACGTTGAAAAGGAAAAAATAAATGAATATTTGCAGTTAACAAGCCTTTGTATTGCCCAAAATTGCTTCCAATTCGAAGGCAAGTTCTTTGAACAGCAACAGGGTACAGCCATGGGTAATTGCTTATCTCCATTTATCGCGGATTTATTTATGAGTCACTTTAAGATTGAGTTTAAAAAGTCAGCCAAATATTTTCCAAACATATGGGTCAGGTATGTAGACGAAGTGTTTGCAATTTTTGATACCAATAAGTGCGACTTAGATTATTTTGTAACAGAATTAAATTCAAAATTTCCTAGTATTAAATTCACGGTTGAAAAGAAAAACAACGGAGGTTTGCCATTTTTAGATACCTTAGTAATTAGGAATGACAAAAACTAAGAGTTTGATATTTACCGAAAAGAAACCAACGTCAACAGATTTATAACCGCAGATTCAAACCATACTTTTCAGCACAAGAGTGCCTCTTTCAATTTTCTTATCAATCGTTTGTTAAGCATGCCATTGACAAAGGATAGATATGAAAAGAAATTAACTTTAATTAAGAAAATCGCGAGTTACAACGGTTTCGATTCAGAAATAATAAACAAGCTAGCTAGAAAACATAAAGTAAGAAAAACAATTCAGGATTCCACATGTTTGCTACCTCAAATTGATTCGAGCAAAAAATTTATTAGTTTACCGTTTCACGAAACTACGAAAAATTTAAGTAAAACCTTTAAACAGTATAATGTTCAAGTCGCATTTCGGTCGAATAACTCCCTAAAATCTCTCATAGGCAACGCGAAAGACAAAGTTGAGGTAAACAACAAATCTGGTATCTATGCAATCAATTGTAAGGATTGTGATAAAAAATATGTCGGCCAAACGTTCGATTCTAACTCGTTATAAAGAACATGTTTCGCATATTAGATTCAATAGACCGCAAAAATCAAGTGTTGCCCGACATATTTTTGAATCAGATCACAACGTAACATCTGACTATCTGAGATTAATAAAAAACGTCACACGCCCCCGCGAATTAGATAGTTTTGAGAGCATTTTTATCTTTAAAAATAGGAATAACATAATTAACGCAGATTTGGGTCCTATACCAGGTTCTTCTTTATTTGAGTTAATTGACAGTTAGATGTTATTAAAGCAAGAAAAATAGGAAAACCATTAAAAAATATTCGAATTCATGGAATTTATTTTTAAATTCGTTTCATTACAATATTTGCCATTAAAATATTCTGACTCAACATTAATTTCCAAATTTGTATTTCAACATAATTTAAGGATTAGTTTCATAATTGGATCCTTAATGTATGTTAAATGACGGCTTTTATAATATTTCTAAACGGTTTATTTATAGAATTTACAAATAATGGGTGAATGCTCTTGCATGAATAGGTGGGGTTTACCAAAATGTAGGTAATTTTTGTAGCATTTAAGATTGAAGATTTTAGTGTTAAACTAGAAGACGTTCAGAACAATCCTTCTGTGAGTGTTTTTGTGCGTTTAAGTGTTACACTGTTTTTTCTACTGAAGATGACAACGTGGTTGTAGAAATACGTATTTAGAATCATTAAATTCTATTGTGGTAAGGGTTTTTTAATTTTATTTTATTTACTTATAACCCACAGTCTCCGATTTGTTAGTTATCCTTTATCTAATTTTATAAAAATCTAATTTCACTTTAAAGCTACATGTAAATAATGAAAAATATATGAAAGCAGAATTCATTAAAAACGAAAATATCAACTGATATTCTTATAATAATTTTTAGATAAATCATAGCAATTTAGACAAAATTTGTAAAAATACAGTTTTAGAAGCCTTTAATATAAAGAGCTTCGACATTGTGAATAATCGCAATAATCGCAAACAACGTGATAGATTACTTATATTTCATTATAGAACGGATATTTATCGTATAACAGCTAATAAAATCAATACAATGTGACATAAAAGGTTGTATTTCATGAATATCGCGGAAAGTGCCTTTTTATGTAACTATAAGAAAAAAATTTAAGATTTATATATTTTTCTTGTTCTACTTTCAAACCTCGTACTCATCTGTATTTTCTTACGTCTGACATACATTTTTCTAAACACTGTATGTGAATGGTTTGAAATGTTACATTGAATTTGATTTATAAAATATAAAACAGGGAAAATATTTCAAGAAAACTTATTAATTATTGTAATCTATACGAGGGCTGCTGCGAAAATTTTTAGAATTTAAAAGTTTACTAAATGGTGTTCGTGTATTACAAGCATCATATTCGTAATTAATACAAGGGCGATTCGTAAAATAAGTTTCGTTCCTGCCTAGTCAACAGAGGAGTCGTCTGCTTAAAATAGCTGCTACAATTGAAAATCCTTCCGACAGTAAATTGCGTGCAATTATCTGATTTCTGTGTACAAAAAACATGAAAGCTGTGCAGATTCACCGTGAAATTTGTTCTGCTAATGGCGAAAATGTCATGAGTGACAATATGGTTAGATAATGGTGTCGTATTTTTCGAGAAGGAGAAACTAATATCCATAATGAAGAACATAATGGAAGATCAAGTATTGGGACGAACGAATTTATGGATAATGTCGAAGAAAAAGTTAGTGAAAATCGACGATTCATAATCTCAGAACTCAGTACCTATGTTCCTTAAATTTTACGTAAAGTTTTGTACGAGGTAGTTACTGAACATTTCTGTTACAATAAATTTTGTTCACGATAGGTGCCAAAACTTCTTGCCGAAGACCATAAAACAAAGAGAATTGAATCGGTATTAACTTTTCTGACACGTTACGATGTTGAAAGTGAAAATTTCCGTAGGGATATCGTAACCAGGCGATGAGGCTTGGGTCGCCTATGTCAACGTTGAGACGGAAAGACAGTCAAAGCAGTGGGGTTGCTCTAACTTGCCTTCGAGGAAACATTTAAAGTGTTGGCAATTTCTTTCTGCGAAAAGAGTCATTGTCACTGTCCTTTAAGACAAGAAAGACTTTGTGGAACGAGGACCACAATAAACACTGAAAGACCTGTAACATTGTCTTTCAGTGTTTATGAACAACATTTTATGAACAGAAACAAGGCACAACAATGGCCTATCTCCTTTCGTAGTATTACAAACGACGGCTTGTGCTGGATATCGGGATGTGGATGTGCCGTGCCAATAATAATGAAATTATTCTAAGATAAATAAAATAATTAGTGGTGCTGGTGAAGTTTCTTCAAAGGTCCAGGACGTGCGTGATGATTGTTAATTAAAATATATACACTGTGTCCATAAAGTATGGACACAAGCCCGTAATAACGTTATTGTGCATTATTTGACAAAATGCATAGATATATGGATTAATGTTTTTTGTTAGCTATATTTAGATGCTACCATTTTGTTTTTTCCGTCGAGCTTGAATAAGTTATGACGTCATTGATAATTTTTTTAAATGTCAACCCCATTTTTTTTTGGTGGATTTTGAAAGCCTTTACAATTCTTTATTCGATGATATAAAAATTTTGGTATGTTACATTAGAAAATTTTTGAGTAATCATTTGTGTCCATAAAGTATGGACACAAGCCCGTAGTAACGTTATTGTGCATTATTTGACAAAATTCAAAGATATGTCGATTAATGTTTTTTATTAGCTATGTTTAGATATTACCATTTTATCTTTTCCGTCGATCTTGAATAAGTTATGACGTCATTGATATTTTTTTTAAATGTCAACCCCACTTTTTCTTTGTGGATTTTGAAAGCTTTTACAATTCTTAATCGATGTTATAAAAATTTTGGTATGTTACATTAGAAAATTTTTGAGTAAACTGTGTTGTAATTCTAAGTTTTATTTTTGACATTTTCAGTATCAAATTTATAACAAATGCTCAAAATGTTTTCCTTCATTTTGCTGACAAAATCCTAAGCGATGATAAATTCCATTTCGCACATTCTGTAATATTTCGGGAGTGATTAGTCTGGTTTCGTAGATGATGCGTTGTCGTAAAACGTCCAAATTTTCCGGTTGTGTCGCATAAACTTTTCTAATGTAACACTAACACCAAAATGTTTAAATCATCGAATAAAGAATTGTAAAAGCTTTCAAAATCCATAAAAAAAATGGGGTTGACATTTAAAAAAATTATCAATGACGTCATAACTTATTCAAGGTCGACGGAAAAAACAAAATGGTAGCATCTAAATATAGCTAATAAAAAAAAACATTAATCGACATATCTTTGCATTTTGTCAAATAATGCACAATAACGTTATTACGGGCTAGTATCCATACTTTATGGACGCAAATGATTACTCAAAAATTTTCTAATGTAACATACCAAAATTTTTGCATCATCGAATAAAGAATTGTAAAAGCTTTCAAAATCCACAAAAAAAATGGGGTTGACATTTAAAAAAATTATCAATGACGTCATAACTTATTCAAGGTCGGCGGAAAAACAAAATAGTAGCGTCTAAATATAGCGAATAAAAAACATTAATCGATATATCTTTGCATTTTGTCAAATAATGCACAATAACGTTATTACGGGCTTGTGTCCATACTTTATGGACACAGTGTATATAACTTACTTACTAAATAAATAAAACACATAAGCGTTGTCGTTAAAGTTTGTATTTATATTTACATAAGAAAGAAATTGAAATTGTTATATTTAAAAGTAATTAAAACAAAAGTAATATATACACGAGGAGTGTAAATAAATAATTAAAAATTAACACAAAATACCCTGAAAACGAACGTTAACTTGAGTAGTAAATTAAATGTTTATTGAATACGATTAATATAAAATAATCTCTGTATCGAACAATACAGAGTTACCTTTGATTGGCGGAGATGGTCACGTGGCCTTCGCAGATATACCTGGTCAAGTATATGTAGAGCGATTCTTAGAAGCGAAAGACACCGGGTGGCATCGTGGCGTGTACTTGAACAGCACGAGGAGTTGTTTAACTCACGAAAGTTCTAAAGAGAAGCTTGGACTCGATAGCACACTGGTATTTGAAAACGGTCTGTTTTATGATCTGAGTCGAAGAGAGGGTCGATATCTTAAATAATATTTAAATAAGAAGCGGGACCTGAAGAGTTGTTCTATCGATGGCATAAATATTATTAAAATAACCCTTGTGACATAAGCTTTCTAATGATATGGAATACCATTGGAGATGTATGTAATTAAATTAAAACAAATTAAAATGAAATGTATATAGAAAGAAATTCCACAGTAACGTTAGGGTTGCTGACGGTCAGGTAGAAAACGAAGGGTCTCGGTTAAGATATAACAAAAGAAATGCTCTCTCTTTGTAAACGAATATACAGAAAAATGTCTAAGTTAATATTATTTTAAAATCGAGATATTTAAAAAAGAAATATGATTATTTAAAAATAGATTAAAATATTTTATATGCGGAGCGTAACAGTAGCTAACTTATTTATGAGTCAATTTGAAGTAGAATTTAAAAATTTTCCAAGAGTCTGGATCAGGTACGTAGATGACATTTTCTTCCAAATATGGTCCCAGTATTTCATCCCACACATTAATGGACCACCTATTTTGATTTCTCATGACTCCGTATTCATACGGATTCGAATCAGAATAATAATGAAAGTTGTGTATATTCACGACATCATTGTTATGAAAATTACATTCATCAGTAAATAACACATTATCAGAAAAGTTTTCATTTTCTGCCACCTCATCTAACACACACATACAAAATTCAATTCGATTGTCAAAATTATTTCTATAAAGTTCTTGGCAAAGCTGAACTTTATAAGGATGAAATCTGTTGTTTTTAAGAATTCTTGAAGTACTTGTTTGACTAATATTAGTATTTTTCTGATTTCTGATTTTGACTAATACATATTAGGGTTTTCAGTAACTGAACCAACTACAGTAAAAACATTTTCTTCATCTTCAGTGGCACATTTCTTTGTAATGGGTTTTTATAACTGACCTTAAACTGGTTTATTAGTCTCTCAAAAATGGCTGGCTTAGGGCTATTTCTTTCAGGAAACCTTCGAGCATAAACTCGAGAAGCTAATAAACAATTTTGATGACATTCTCTAGGCATAAAAATTATATCAATACGCTCTTCTTTTGTGTAAATCTTCATTTTGACTAAGCAATACAACAACAATATTTAAATAATAACAATCTAAACTTCCACAATTACAAACACTATAGCAAACACAATGGGCAACTAGATACATTAGAATTTTTATTTAAAAAATACAAAATGGCGCGAAAAACGATTATTGGGCGTATTCTGTAAAGACGCAAAGACTTAAAGCTTGGGCTATAAAAACCATTCGACAGGTAAGTTAAAAAATATGGCGTTCTATTAATGAATCAAGGTATAGCCACTTAGGGGAAGGTTGCCACAAATGAACCGATTATTGCTTTTTATTTTTTACTGTTGAAACAAAAAAATTTTTATACAAACAAAAATTATGTGCATCCATTTTAGTGTTTTAGGTATCATATTTTTATTTTTTAATAGCAACATGCACGCTACAAATTTTTTTAAACCTATTTTTTTGAAAGCTTGCTTGTGGTCCATTTGGGGCAACCAGTTGCCACGATTGGACTTCTAGTTTCCTTAATTGCACCACAGCACAATAATGCGAAAATAAACATTAATAAACTCATATAACATTCTTAAAAATTGTTTATTAAAAAAACCAAAGTACAAAATATTCTTAAGTAATAAAACCACATATGTAAATCAAAAAGATATTTCTTAAAAGTAAATAAAAATTAGCTTTTACAGCACCACTAAACATGTGGTAAGTTAATGCAAATAGGGCAAAAATAAAATTTTCGCAGAGGGCTTACATTTGCACAAAGTGCATTCACCCATTTATTGCATTTTTGACACTGAATCATGTCAATTTGTTTGTCCTCCTTACATAGTAAACAATACCATGATAATGTGGAGCCAACATCTGCTTCATCATGATCAGGGCATAAACTAGTGGATGGTTTAGAAGATCGACAGTTTTTCAATTTCTTTTTACCAAATATACTTTTTGGCTTTGCCTCCTTCATTTTTTGCTTGCCAGCAAGTTCTTCTTTATAAGGGCTGCTCGTTATTTCGCAAGCTTGTTGGGCATCTTTTCTTTTTCGTTTTTTGGACGTCTCACTGTTGGCTGGATTTGGAATCGGGGAGATTGCTTCCACGGACACACACAGTGAACTATTCCCAAGTGGAGATTTGAAATTGTCTATAAAAAAGTAGAATAATAAATTGAAAAACTACAATAACAAATTGTATAACCTTGTGTTCCAGTCTAGATATCGCTTTGAATATTTACAGTTTCCTCTTGAAGATTTTCCGCGGCAACAAAGACTTTTTCACCAAAAACATTTCTGTCCACTGGCCAGATACCAGTGGTCTTGAATCCACTTGCTGCATTTTCAATTGTAGCTGCCCGTCCATAGGCAGGTGTAAATATTGATGCAACATTGTACATCGATACGGGAATACTAGGATTGGTTCGCATCCATTTTTGCATTTCCTGAATATAAAAGGTTTCAAGGGGCTTGAAAACTGCTACATCTAGTGGCTGTAATTTATGGGTGGTGTGGGCCGGCAGTTAGAGCATTATAATGCCCGAGTCACGAGCTAATTTCAAAGCTTTCAGGTTTTTGTTGTGTGTTGTATGACCGTCCAAACATAAAAGAATTTTTCACTCTTTACTAGGATGTACTGTGGAAATAAAATGTTCCAACCATTTAACAAATAATGAGGAATCTATGTATCCACTCTCAGATATTTCAGCAATGCTGCCTTCTGGAGCTCCATTCTTTAATTCTGGTGCCATTCGAAGTCGTTTAAAGATAATCATAGGTGGAACAAACTGACCTGATGCACTGCAGCAGCACACAAATGTGGTGTTGACTCCTCTCTCACCACTTGAAAGACCTGCAATTTGCTTTTTGCCTTTGGTTGCGATTATTTTTTGGCATCTTTTCTGAACTGTGGAAAATCCACTTTCGTCCATATTAAAAATACGTGTTCCATCTAATCCGTTCTCATCACAAATTTTTCCAACCAAATCAAAAAATTTTGTTACGCTCTCTCTATTAAAACCTTTCGCACGAGCTAGTTAAGTACTTTCTGGGGTTCTTAAAGCGAAGTCCGGATGCCGCTTCATAAAGCTGTAATACCACTTTTTACCAGCCAAACCTTTCCCCTTGTTAAAAGAATGAGGTATACCATTCTTTTCGACAATATCAAATGCCAATTTGCGGACATCCGTGAGGGTCAACCCAAACATGCATTCTTCCAGTTTCAAAATATAAGATTTAATTTCATTTTCAATAGTTGCAGAAAATGTAGGAACCCCACCGTAAAATTTAACCCTGTCATTAGCAATCTTATTTTTCGAATCCAAGTGGCGTTTTAATGTTGCTTTTGGGACGTTATAAATTCTAGCACACTCGTTTAAACCATATACTTTGTTTTTTAAAACACTTAATGCTAACTCTAACTCTTCGCCTGTCCATTTTCCTTTTTTCCTAGCATCCGACATTTTTCCTCTTAAATTAAAGGAAAAACAATAATTGTAACTCAAAGAATCTTATTAGTTGCCTGAAATGGACCAGTTCATTTGAGGAAACCGAGCATGGTCCATTCAAGGAAACTGACTAATATTCGAAATACGAAGGCGTCAACAATATAAACATAACCTGAGAAACTAAGTTGCGGAGTAAATTCATTCTCAATACCCACATTTTCTACGTAAAAATAAAACATACAGTAAAATTCAAAATCCTTACCTGCCAAAGCTTACAGTAGAGGTGATCAAAATTACATATAAATGCTTTCTTTTAGTTTTTTTCCTTTAAAAACAAACGCCAACCACTCACAGCACAACCGATTCGTTTCTGGCACGTGCTCATATTATCACACGCCATCTATTGCAGCTTCCTAAGACCTATATACCCTGTACACCTGTAAATTGACGGTGGTCCATTCGAGGAACCGGTCCATTCCTAGCAACTTTCCCCTAAAATTCTTATTTGATTAGTTTTTTTAATTTTTGTACAGCCTGTATAAGATTATTATAATTTGGATATAAAATATCATCTATTGCTACACTTTACTGTAAATTTCGCTTACATAACCTACATACTCCTTATTTATTTGAAACATGAAAATTAGGTTAGATTTTGTCAAAACTCAAATTATTTAAAAATTCTTAAGGTTTAGGTATTATAAACACAAGAATATATAGGCTGTTCTATTAAAAAAAGACACAACTTTGATACATTTAGGACTTTTGGAACAGCCTGTATAATAAGAAATTAATTTTAAAAATTAACCCCAATAGATCACCATATATCTCAAAAGTGAAACTTTTTGAAAATTAACTATTTTGGCCACAATATTATGTGCCGTATAGCGTGAATAATCCAGCATCTTAAAACTTTTCTTATTGCGCTCATTTGTTTTTGTCAGGTTACTGAAAAAAAATAGCACTCGTATTATATTTTTTATGTTACCATGGATATGCTAGTATGTTCATGGCTGTATGTGCATTATAATATAGTCTGTGTTACTTACCTTATTTCTTAGGTATTTAATGTATTAGTTAGTTATAATTTATGAATTAATGCTATGAAATGAACTGCATATTAAGTAGATTCACTATAAATCGTATTGGAAAACGAGAGACTTTTACCCAGGGGAAATACTTTGTGAATTCCACCGCAAATTTTTCTTCGAAGCACGATTCTTGAAGAAGTCGTTCTGATAATATTCTCTTCTTTAGAAGTGTGTCAATAAGAAGTGCATTAAATAAAGTACAAGGCTCCACTTATATAACGACGATAGTGAACGATTTTTTCCTAAAGAAGAAACCTTTACGAGCTGCTGCTGTCGCTGCTGCAGTCCTTCGCTCCTGTAGCACTATTGTACCCGCTTATCCCCCTATGACAGCACTGTTTCGCAGCAGATCCAATTCTTTCTAGACGTCGCCGTTACTTCTCTGATGGCGCCACGATTCAGTTTAATGACGTCATCCAGCAGAACGACAGGAGAATGTGAATGAATTCTATTAAACGTCTTCAACGACGAAATAACTTCATGATGACGGAAATAATGTTGCAGAATTTTTCGGGGGGAAGGTTTCTCTTTTTCTCGCTTACGTCGATCCGGAATTGTTCACATGATCGGATGATGACTGCGCCTAAGGGGGACCTCGTGCCATAATAGAACGGGTCAGTCAACGTCGCCCGGCAATAAAACTGTTTTCTTTTTCCTTTGTCGACAATAACATGTCTCTTATGTGCATAATTTCGAGTGTCCATAAAATTTTATTCGTATGTTAAGCAAAATTTTTCTTTGTCGAACACCAAGAAACAATATTATGCACATATTATCGTGGATCTAATAAAAATGTCATTAGACATGATGAGATCGTTATATTGTGAATGCCTTTTTGAGTATTGTTATTCCGTTCTGGAAGTTTCATTACATAATTTGTTCCTTTTATATTCACATATTTGCATATTCTTTATGTTACTATATGCGGCTTACAATCAATACATATTTTAGTTTCCAATTCCGGAGCTAATAGATGCATTTACACTTCGTGTCTTCTTATATCTCACTTTAACGCGTATAGCTTTGCGGGTAATACAATAATAATCTTTATAATTCGGTGAGAAGGCATTTGCAGGATAATAATAGTATATATATATATTGTAACGTTTCTAAATTGGTTAATATTTAAGAATGTTTATTATCGTTATAAAGGCCCCAAAAGTTGGGCTGACAAAATGTAATATTACGAATTGTTAATATATATGTTACCGTTAAAGTATGAAATCCGTTATTTCATAGAATACCTAGTTATTCCATGAAATAACTGATCGTGTCCGTTAAAGTGTAAAACTCTCTTGTGTTTCATGGTTTAACTAGTTATTTCATAGAATAACGATCTGCAGCCCGTTAAAGTGTAAAATAATCTATATCATATATCTCGCACGACAAATACATTTACCTTCCACCCCTACTGCATTTATGAACTATTCCAGGCCATAGAGAGAGAACTTGTTTAGCGTGTTGGCGCCAGTTCATTCCGGTAAATTGATTGCTTGCATGTACAGTGCCGGCTGCTGTTCGTCAAATACTGTTTCCACGTATCAGGTATTGAGATACATTTATTTTTTTAAGTTTTATAATTTAGTCATTTGTTATTACGTTAATTTAGTTTGCTTACGTTAAAGTGCAATTTTTTTAAGACCTTAAATTGCCTTGAACAATGAATTCTTTAAGTGATAACGAAAAAAAAGCTGCAATGAAAGAAAAGTTTGAATCTTTACTAAATAAGCGTGATGTGAAAGAGAACAGTGCTTTGCTCACCAGTGAAAAATTATTAAGTTTGATAGCTGATGTAAAGAATTTTAAAACATTAGATAAGAAAGTGCCACGTGATTATTGGTTACTTCAACATTACGATGTCCTTGAAGTTCAAGGAGTAGAAAAATTAATAGTCCCAGTAACAAATGCAACACCAGATGTAATGTTTTATTGCTGAAGTGATTCTTTGTTTAACATTTTGTACGAAACTCATTTATCTATTGGGTACGGTGGTAGAGACCGAATGATAAAAGAACTTAATCGTCGTTACAAGAATATTACGCAAAATAATATTAAGATTTTCCTGAATTTTTGTGAATCTTGTCAACAAAATCGCAAAGCGGGCAGAAAAGGTGTTGTTGTTAAGCCCATGATTTTTTCACATATGAATTCAAGATGTCAGGTTGACCTCATAGATTTTCAATCACAACCTGATCGAAACTATAAATTTATTTTAGTTTATCAAGGTCACCTTACAAAGTTCGTGGTTTTAAGACCTATTCAAACAAAGAGAGCAGAAGAAGTTGCAGGACAGTTGCTTGATATATTCCTGTTGTTTGGAGCCCCATGTATATTGCAGTCGGACAATGGAAGAGAATTTTGTAACAAACTTATTGATGACTTAAAAGTAACTTGGCCAGAGCTTAAGATCGTGCATGACAAACCAAGACATAGCCAAAGCCAAGACAGTATTGAGAGAGCCAATCACGACATAGAGAATATGTTGACGACTTGGATGCAAGACAACTAGTCTACTTCGTGGAGTAACGGGTTAAAATTTATCCAGTTTATGAAGAACAGAGCGTTCCATTCTGGTATTAAAAGGTCCCCCTACGAGGCTATGTTTGGTTGCGCAGCTAGAGTTGGACTGTCAACAACTGCCATTCCGAAGGAAGCATTTAATTCTTTGGTCGACGAAGATCAATTACAAAATACTTTGACTGCAATGAATGTTTCTTCTCAACCTGATAATGAAAAAGTAGTTGAACAAACAGTATTAAATAATCCCATTACGAAAGTATGTGTTGTCTGTTTAAAAGAATGCAGTGAAGATATAGTTTGCTTCAAATGTATGGAGCCTGTCCATATATCATGTTCGGAAGATTATGTTTCAGAAGATGAAGTTGAGCAGAAAATCTGCAAATTGTGTTTTAATGAACTTAATGTTCAAAGAGAAAGAGAAAAGTCTAAAAAATGTTTAGAAATTCAAGCGAAAAAGATGAAATTAATGTCGGATAAATCTCATTCTGAAGCCTCTGTGGGGTTTACCGTCCGTATCCCAGTGCCTGAAGTTGACAGAGGAAAAGGTGATGCCAAATTTAATTTAGCTATCATCATAAAAATAACCGAAGAAGGATTTTTCCAATTGGGCACAAGAAACGGCCGCATAAAACAATTATATTCCCGATCCCAGTTCAGTGTCTGCGAACAAAAATTAATTAAAATCGAAGAAGTACCGGATGTAGAAATATCGCTCCGGTCGGTTGCTACAGCTCAAAGTTTAGGTACTGGTCAGGGATTTAAAAAATGTTCGTGTAAAACCCAGTGTGTCAACAAAAAATGTTTTTGTTTTAGTTCTTTGTAATTCCAAGTGTCATTTTAGTAATCCTTGTTGTAACAAATGATAATATAATATATATAATTGTCTATCATTAGCTTAATTTCATTTTAGATAAATTGTTTATTTTACACTTTAACTGTCTCTCATTAGTTAATTTATAGAATACTTAGTTATTTCATAAAATAACTAGTTAAAGTGTCAAATTAATAACATATTACACACTTTAACGGACACGATCAGTTATTTCATGGAATAACTAGGTATTCTATGAAATAACTGCATTATATACTTTAACGGTAACATATATAAAAAACGTATGTATATAAAAGAATGAATGTTATATAACTGTGAATTGTTGTATAAGAAAATGTTATAAAAAGTGATATACAATTCAAATCGGGCTCGTTCAATACTTATCTTTTTTTTGTTATTTTCGTCGTCGGCTAGCTTCTTTAATTTCTTCAGGGTTAAGGTAGGTTCACCTCTCTCCACTTTGACTTTATGTACGTAGTTTATTTAATTGGGATCGGAACAATATCTCAAGTATATTACAAAGAAAACCAAAGTAAAATATTGACAATTAACTTTATTAATAAAAAATTATCTAGCAAAGTTTGGAATTTATATTAACAATTTTCGTGACACACAAATAACAATACGGGAGATACACTCAACGGTTGGTATTCTTATAGTCTAACAATATGGTGTACGACAAGTGCAATTAGGTGTTGTTTTATTAAAAGAGTTTACAAAAGTAACATAGAATCAAGTTTTTAAAATTACAAACAGTGGATTCTAATATTTAAATAAGTGGAATAAAAATTACAGTGATATAATATCGGTGAAAGCAAAGTAAATAGTTAGTTATGGAATAAACAAAGAAAATTCTAGAAAAGTATATGAGCAAGTAAAAATGGCGCGTAAAATATTGTTAAAGTTAGCAAAAACCTGAGTCTTCGGATATAGCTTCCGTTGCTTCCTGCTCCTGTGTTCTGCTGGTTTTCACAACGGGAAACTGGATAATATTTCTACGATGGTCCCTCGGGATGACTTGAGTTTTTTTTGAAATCTCCAAGTCCGACGGCGGCTTGCTCGGATGACCGGTTTCGAGCGTACCAAGATGCTGGTCGTTGCACGGTGAAACTTATGGCGGGTAATTAACGTATTGAAACTTTAAAAATGCGTAGTTCTTGAACTAATTGGTCGGCAGATGGTAAACTTTGTCTACAGGTAGATCGTAGGTGTGAGTAACGTTGTGTAGACTCAAAAATCTCCAGAACTTAATAATTTCACCAATTTGTTTTAATTAATTCGGAGCACAAAAAACGTGACCTCTCACTGTGACGACTAATTACCGACGCTTACTTTTTCACTTGTTTTTAATTGCATAACTTTCCGCAAAATCGCCCCCTTCTTTACTTGCATTATCTTTTCGAATATTATTATTTTAGACATTTTTACAGAGTAAAACAGTAAAAAAAATTACAATTTGATTTATAAAATAACTTTGGTTGAATAACATATGTTTATGTGTTTACAAACACTCTGGCAATATCGGTTTATTTTCGGGTTATTGCACCGTTAGAATTGTGGGCGGGGCTTAATTGTTCAAATACATTTGAAAATAAATACGTTACATTTGTTTGAATAAACACGCGTTAAATATTAATTTGAATTAAAAATTTAAAGTAAACATTATAATAAAAAATAGAAAAATAAGTTAATTATTTCAAAGCAAGTTTGTCGTCAAAATAACGTATTTATACCTTGAATCAATCTTTCCCCTTCTTGGTATTAAAGTACATATTAGATATAAATATTATGATTACAAGTATTCTTTGTTTCTTTCAGAGAAAAGAAACCCTTCTTGCAATGCCTCAATATATATATATATATATATATATATATATATATATATATATATATATATATATATATATATATATATATATATATATATAGAGTAGATTTAACTAGTTGGCGATTTAAGGTCTGGTTTTACTTAAAAAAAGACCAAAAACAGAGTTAAAAATTAGCAGTGTACGCCACTAAACATGTTAAAATAGATTAATTGAGATTCAATTTAATATAAATCTATTTTGTCATGTTTAGTGACTAAAACCAGAGTTAAAAATTAGCAGTGAACGTCACTAAACATGATAAAATAGATTTACATTAAGTTGAATCTCGATTTACATCAATTAACAATACGAAGGCTGAAATATCGGAGTGTTTACAAAAAAAAAACGATATTTATAATGCAGATAACTACACAAAAAATCAATTATAACTAAATTTTTTTCAATTATTATTATGTAAGAATAATCTAAAAGGTGTCCTTGAAAATAAAAGACCACGTATACAAAATGCGAAGATGTAATTATATAGAGTATAAATAAATTATAAAGCGAACCCTAAAATTATGAAACCACAGAACATTGTATTATGTGCCACCTACGAACTGAAAATATTCAGAATGTTTATAGATAATAAATACCTAACACCTGTCGATGCTATAGAAACTATAACATTGGTGTACGCTAAGGTCAATCACCACAATATATTTACGTACAAAATTAGCTGTTTATATGTGTATTACGTGAATGTTTTTTTTTGTTACGAGAAGATATAAATATTAAATATTAATATGGATTCAGAAAGTCTATAAAGAATACCGCTGTTTGAATTTACACGTAAATACAGGCTGCAATGTTTATGTTTATAAGAACTCTAATAGATAACATTCTGTAGACAGCTCTGTATACTAAGAGTTCGATAACCTAGTACGAACAGTAAGCTGTTCAAAATTTATATAAATCGCGGTATTTCACGTCCAATTTGGTAAGAATCTACCTTTGATCGAAGACGACAATCATATCGAACGTACAGAAAACCACTGAAAATTGTATTATATGCCACCTATGAATTGAAAGTATTCAGAATACTTATAAATAATAAACACCTAACAGCTGTCGACGCTATAAAAACTATAACAGTGTTGTACGCTAAGGTCAATAACCACAATATATTTACGTACAAAATTAGCTGTTTACATGTGTATTACGTGAAGGTTTTTTTGTGAATATGGATTTAGAACGTCTATAAAAGCTACCGCTGTTGAATTTACACGTAAATACAGGCTGCAATGTTTATATTTATAAGAACTCTAATAGATAACATTTTGTAGACAACTTTGTTTGCTAAGAGTTCGATAACCAAATACGAAAAGTCAGCTGTTCAAAATTTATATTTGCATGTGAATTTTTAAAGGAAAATGTATTAAAAGAAGGCATAAAACGCAGCATTTCACGTTCAATTTGGTAACAATCTACCTTTGATCGAAGACGAAAATCATATCGAAAGTACACGTGTACACATGTAACGATCTATAGCTAATTGAATCGGAGACGATACTTAAAGTTGACGGACAATAACAAAATTTCTGTTTTTGTTATTGTCGGTCAGCCTTAAATATCATCTTCGATACTTTTTATGATATAGTCGGTTGCACAATGGCGTTATAAATATTTTTTAAATATCTTTGTACATTTTTTCGCCCTTGAAAGAGGGAATCTTGTGAAAAATTTTTGATTTATATACTATATAATTACATCTTTACATTTTCCATACCTTATCTCTTTATTTTAAGGATACCCTGTATAAAACCTTGTTTCTTATATGTGTATATACTCGTACATTCATAAATTTATAAATTTTATATTTCTGCGTTTATATATTTTAGCATATTAAGTAATTAAGTTATCAGTATCGTTAAATATCGTTTCTCTATGCATGTGGCTTTTTTGAGCTAGCTCAACATTGCCCAGCGTGTACCACGAGGAGGTAATCCACACTTACACCCATTCACATAATTAAAAAATAGAACAGAAAGACGAAAAAAAATCAAAATTGTCACAATAACCTTTAACTATAAGAACTAAACCTTTTCACCAAAAGAGGTCAAAAATTAACCATAACAACCAAACTAATAAATTATTAATTAAAAAACTAGTATATTAAGAACTCATATTTACATAAACTTGTATTTAATTAATAACGAGCGATCAAAATAATTTGTAATCGAGTCATTCATGAATTTGAGTCCGTAAGTGTTTTCCGATTGTAACCGTTGCATATTTATATACTCGACTGGTATTTTACTTAACGTTTGTAATGTAAATGCAGTTCAAGAAACGACATACGATTTTAGATTCATGAATGACACGACTATAAATTATTTTGATCGCTGGTTATATATATTAATAAATGGTTGCATTAATACTACAAAATACACCCCTGGGCATTTACAACCCAGGGTACCTGAATCTCATTTACATTATCGTTTGCTGGTCACACTCTTACACCAGGGGATATTGAAATGGTACACACTTTCTATATGATCAAACTAAAATATGTTGAAACAAACTATAAACGGATATATAGTCGGCTATCACCGTAGAAAATAATACAGGTCTTATGGGAATGTCATACAGAATTGTCATATATTTCATTGAAATAAATTAAAAAAAAACGAAAGTATGGCGTAGCCATAACGCAAACGATTAATTCTATAGTATTTATATGAATTAAGCTATAGTGATATTACAATTCGTTTCTAATAGTAATCCATTTGAAAAATATTTGATTCTAGGGAAAATCAACCCTTAACGTGTGAAGATAAGTTCATATCTTCAGGCTTTTTGAATTTGTCATCACTCATAAGCTATATCATTTATATAATTGATTACAACAACAAACTGTCTTCGGATTTTTCAGAGGCTTTCCTTGCAAAACGTAGTTTTTAAGATAGAAAATTATTTTTTTGTTTCGTATTCAATAAATTATGAACCTATTAATTTTCGAAGCGTTTGAAACAATAGCTATTTGATATATCGCTTTTAAATTTCTTATTTCACTTTGTTAAAGCTATCGAATGTCAATAACGTATTCATTTTGAATATTCCAAGCGCCCTCTGTTGAGGATACATTTATTATCCGCAATATATTAATTTGAAACATTTTTTATGGTTAAACATAAATAAATCTAGGATATAGAATTCAAACATAAGTTTTCAGTTAACGTTAATTACGTTAATTACTGTATAACATACTTTATGAGCACATTCAAATTGTAAAAACTTTCTTTAAGTTCTAAGAAAGCGATATTTTTTACATTTACAAATTTATTTATTACGTACATTATAATTTAATCAGTCGTTTAATTGCCTAGTGTTATTAATAACACAGGCCTGCATAAAATTTGTGATGACGTGATTTTTGTTTATTAAGCTCAGTTTTTATATAGCAATAACTAATTAAAATACAGTTGGTCTCTACCACCCACAGATCTTTTTGCACAAAAGAAAAAGAAAAAAATTTATAAAAAACCTTATAATAGGCGTTTTAATACATTTTAAAATGAATGTACTACTTCAAATTCTAGGTATTAACCCAAAAATGATTTTCTGTTGTGGTTTTAAAGAAATTTGTTAAATATGCCTCTCATTACCTGATGTAAATCTTTTATTACATGTATTAATTTTGGACAAGATTTCCGGGAATTTTTACCTGCTAAATCCTATTTATTATGCTTTCACTTTATTAGTACTGCGAAGAAGGATTTCAAGTTTATCACTCCAAACAAAATGTATATTTTAATGCATTTACTTCATTATAGCTCTGAGTGTCGATCAGTAAACAAGTAAAATTAATTTGTCTTTAGTGTTGTGCGCGGTATTTGATAAATAAACATTGCTTAAAAATATGTCTAGCCGGTGTTGCAAAAACAAACCAGATGATTTCTGTTATATTTGTGGATATTTCGTCTTGAAAAAGTTTAAGAGACCAATTGGTGAATTTGTGAAAAATGCATATTATGCTTATTTCAAAATCAAATTAGGAGATCAAGATAAAGATTGGGCACAGCACGTTGTTTGTAAGGTATGTGAAGAAGGTTTAAGATATTGGACCAAAGGGAATAAAAAAAGCCTTCCTTTTGGAATACCGATGGTTTGGAGAGAACCGCAAAATCATCATGAAGATTGCTACTTTTGTCTAAGTGATATTATAATAGAAAAACTTTGGGACATATTTTGTACCCAAACAATATTAAATCAGCTATCAGACCAGTTCCTTACAGTGATCATGTACCTATACCTATACCCCCCAAAGTACTACAAGAAGATATTGAAACCTCTTCAACTTCCAGCTCCGTACAGATGGTTAGTGATTTTGAACCATCAACCTCAGGTCAAAACCAACCTCAGCTATTTTCACAAGCCGAACTGAATGATTTAGTAAGAGATTTGGGACTTTCTAAAGATATTTCTGAAGTACTTGGGTCTAGGTTGAAACAAAAAAATTTGCTTGCCCCAGAAACTACCTTCAGATCTTCCTTTAGCTGAATATAATAGAAAAACAACCAAACGAAGCTTTTCTGAAAAACGAAAACGTTTTTTTAAGAAGCATAAAGAATAAATAACTATTTCTAATAGTTTCTAAGTGTATATTTTTGTATTTTTTTAAATATAATATAAAACTAGCTTATAAATGAAATAAATCGTGTTTTTTCTATATTTTTTGATTTTACTGGTTTGAAAAATAACCTTACGTGATACAACAAAAATAAAAGCAGATTTGAAATCAGCGCTACCCAATTACTAGAAAACAGTTAAAATTTTTAAATCAACATTTAAAGAGTTGAAAAATGCAGGCCTCTGTAATCGACATCTTTTTCGTAATTTATTTATTGGTTTATACATCAGACCGCTTGTTGTATTGCCTAGGGTTATTAGTGGACGCATTCAATGGACGATATTTGATCTCTGATCACCCATTAACTAAATATGAATAATAGGGTTCCATTACTGTACAAAGGAATTGACCGGAACTACATACTTAGGTTTATGACACCTACTAATACTTAATTAGTTATGGCATTTTATTTATTTATTTATTAGTAACATCTTTAAGACACTATGGTAAACCTTGGATATTATTGCTTGTAAGCACAATTTCCACGAAGTAATAATATAAAAATTCCACGTTATGACGTCAGACAATACACTGTTTAATATGTAATAGTGTGGGATATTGGTATATTTTTACTTACATGTAAAACAGCACAAAATAAGTACAAATAGTACAATTTCCACGAAGTAATAATATAAAAATTCCACGTTATGACGTCAGACAATACACTGTTTAATATGTAATAGTGTGGGATATTGGTATATTTTTACTTACATGTAAAACAGCACAAAATAGATCAGCATCAATTCAACATCACTACAAGACACACAGTCTTAAGGACAACATTCTTTTCATAACATTCATATCAAACAATCATATTTAACAAGAGACACCAGTGTTAACAGCAGTTTTATGTTAGTATAAGTCGTTGTAGATATATGTATATAGTGTAAATAAATTATTTAGATCAAAGTACATTTATTCATTTAACAAACACCGAAGATTTAAATAGTAAAATGTATACAGCCTTACAACCTCTGTACGATGAAGCAACATAGGAGTCGTGGTTCTAGTAACTGACGTTAAAGCATCACCGCTAGAAACCGGATTCATCGCAAACAGTTTAGTCTTCGAGTAGCATCAATTTGGTTTTCGAGCCGCAACAATTTGGTTTCAAGAGCCGACACCCCAACACTCTCTATCACAAAGTCACGGTACCGTTAAACCGATGTAAAAACACAAGAACTAAAATGAAAATTTTCGGAAAATGAAAGCAAAGCTTTTCTGTTACTACGAAAGGTTAAACTTGTTATTTAAAAAATTATCGTATAACTCTTTTTGAACGATATTGTATATATCTACCTCCTAATTCTACCGCTATGGGTGTTGGCAAACAATGAAGATAAGAACGTATGGTTAAACCGAACTGAATTAGAATGACACTGTAATCAGAAGCTTGTCGTTGAAGGAACCGTTGTTTTTAACAACAACTATTTACGTACATGTATTCTCATGTATTTCCTTTTGAATTGCATCAGTGCTTTCAATTATTTCATTAAAAAATTCTTTCAAAGCAAATACTACATCATAACTCATAGTAGGTCACACGAATTATATTTCTTAAAATATTTCACGTCCCTAATAATTATCTAATTTATTTTGTTATTCGTCATTTGTATAGAAATACCCTCTTATCCTTCCCTTAAGTACCCAGAATACCACAAAAGATTCATCCGCTTTTTGTGCGATAATTTATCTTTTTCTTTTCCGGAAAGTGAACATCCAATTTGAGGAAAGCTTATTTGCAGGCGATTGCCCTCCTTCTCTTTTTGTATCTTTCTCCCTTTCTCGTACGTAATACCGAACTTAAGTGTATCAGCAGTGAACGCAGGTGCAAGGACTGGAAAATTCAAGCCCGATGATGTTCTCTCTGTCAAAGCTCGCGGGAGAAACTGCAATGCAGAATTAACCTTTCAAATCCTATTATATGTAAAACCTCTTTTAAATGTGATTCACTCATGAGGCTAATTGAAAATCTTTACGCTAACGACTTCTCGAACCCGATTCAATATCATACTAGATGAGTTTATTTTAGTACTTGGCGAGTTTTTAAAAGAGATATAACACACGCATTACCACATTATTTCTATGATATTAGCTTTATGCATTGACATCAAATAATTTTTTAAAAGAATTGCAATTTTATTATTCCATCTTTCCATTTGTGCAAAGTAATATGAAATATGTTAGCGCATTAATATCGTTGGTAAAGCTTTCCAGGTGGGAACAGCGTCATTGGCACTGTTGCGCTCTTTGCCTAGTTTTCCTAACTAGCGTAGATATCGCCGCGTAATCAGGTCTGTACTTTCTGAACATCGGTAGGAAACTGGACTTGAATCTAATTTAATTCAACCCAGATTAGAATAGAATAGATTTATTGTCAATAAGCACATACAGTGCGTGGACAGTAAGCAATATACACATACAATTACAGTATAAACACATAATAATAAATGATTAGGTTGCCAAAACAAACAAATACATGTCACCTAATAAAAAATACATCATCAAAGCAATATTTTAATAAAAACAATTTAAAAATAAAAGCAAGGGATTCCAACGTCAACCCGCAAGGAACCCATCCAGCGAGTACAAAACCTGCCCGAGGAGCAGCACCTTTAATTTTCTCTGAAACTGTTTTAAGCTTGAAGACTGCCTTATGTTCAGTGGCAGTCTGTTGAAATACTGCAAGCCCATATAAACTATTGAATCGCGACTCGCACTTGTCGTGGGCTTTGGTAAATTTAGAAGTAGGTTGCCGCGTGTATCATATGAATGAATATCAGACCTATGCTGGATATTACTTTGCTTTTTAAAGATGATAGACAATGATTCGTATAATAACAATGAATAAACCGTCATGATTCCACTATCCGCATACAACGGCCGACAGTAGGCGTCCGCTGCCGCCCCGCACAAGAGCCGCACCGCCCGCTTCTGCAACCTAAAAATCGAAAGAAGATTCCCAGCGGTCCTGAATCCCCAAAATGCCATACAATACCATAGACGAGACTCAAACAATGAAAAATATACAGTCCTAGCCGTGGACTCTCCCAGGTTACGACGCACCACTCCAATCGCATAACAAGCAGATGAGAGCTTACACGAAAGGCGACGAACATGCTTGGTCCAACAAGGGCCTGGCTCCACAATCAGACCAAGGAACTTCACGGAGTTCACAGGCTCTAAAGTGATGCCACCAATCTCAATATTCACACTTACACAATTGTGTTTGTGAATTAAAAGTTGTGTTTTACTCAAATTTAGGGTAATTCCATTAGCATTAAACCAATTCTGAAAAATCGGAATCTCGTCCTTCATCAGGCCCTACAGAGATCGCGGGTCCGCAGCATGCCAAGTTAATGATGTATCATCGGCAAACAATGCAATGTGAGCCCTGGTGTCCAACAGTGCAAGATCGTTAGTAAATAAGAGAAAAAGCGTCGGACCCAAAACCGAACCCTGCGGCACGCCACATATAACATCCCTGACCCCAGACTCCACACAACCCGTCCCAAAGCCCAGACTAACATATTGTGTACGCCCAAGCAAATAAGATCTCAACCAGTCATTCGCTCCTCCCCGGAAGCCATAATATTCGAGCTTCCGGGGAAGAAGCGAGTGCGTAACGCAGTCAAATGCCTTCGCCAAATCACAAAACATGGTCGCGACGACCTGTTTTTCGTTAATGAAATTGTACGCATTCTCGAGATAATAATAAATAGCATCGGACGTAAATGTGTGGGGCCTGAAGCCAAACTGACAATTAACAAACAAATCCTCCCCCCCCCCCCCAATAAAGTTACGAATTCTTCTGTTCGTGAGATTTTCAACTATTTTAGATAATACAGGCAATATGGAAATGGGCCTGTAGCTGGACGGCGCAAATCCACATCCTCCCTTATGGACAGGAACTATTTTTGCAATTTTGAAACACGTAGGAAATACAGAGCTCTGAAATGACAAGTTTATTAAATCAGCGAATGCCATAAGGGCCGGAGGAGGCAGCGACCGGACAATATTCATGGGAACACCATCCGACCCATCCGAATTCTCTTTCCTAATTTCCCGAATCGTATGTTCAATTTCAGTTGTATCTTTAGGGAAGAAGAAGAAATTTTTAGCCCTGTTAATTTTCATATTCAGTTACAGTTACGGATATGTATTTTGCATATCTGTTTCATTATATAACAACCGCGTAATACGTGCAAAACGTATTGATAAATATCCCTTTTTTATATATTTACCGCCATCTGGCGCGTGTTAATGGACAGCACCAATATACGTATTTTTCCGCTTTTTTGTAATAGCCTTGCTATTCGAGCGGAAGGTCGCCTTTTCTGGCCTAGTCGCTTTCTTCCGTCAGATGTCACTGATTAAATTGGTGTCGCCTGATAGAACGAAACTGGATATGGCTTGGAGACGATTTTAGCGTAAATGTAGATACAGATACAGATCCGTTGTTTAACAGATCTGTATTAATTTGTATATACATTGCTTCACTAGTTCAACCGATGAGGCCTAGATGGCTGAAACATATGTATTGAACAGAAGTAAATGCTAAAAATACGAGGTGTTTGTCCATGTTTACAGTTACGGATATGTATTTTGCATATCTGTTTCATTATATAACAACCGCGTAATACGTGCAAAACGTATTGATAAATATCCCTTTTTTGTAGAAAATGTATCAACTAGCCCCAGTCTCCCCTACATTTAATATTATTTTCTGCCCAAGAGATGCAAAATTCATAAACTAAAATTCATTATACTAGATTGATGCCCGTCAAACTAAATTAAATACTAAAATGTAATTTCTTCCAAATTCTATGCTAAGATAAATTTAGAATTTATTTTGATAGTGTTGTCAGTGATATCCATATATGTCTATTAATTTAGAGAAATGACGTTATTCTCGATGCATAAGAAGGAGAAAATAAAAATTTAATATTATCGTCCACGTCTCCGGTAACGCGCCCGTTCAACGACGTCTACGTCAAAGGTTTTAAAGTCGTGAAAACAGATGGTGCGGACCGATTTGCAATTTCATTAGTCATTATGGCAGGTACGGGTGTCGACCGGCACCGCTCCCGCAATCCGACCGGCCAATGTTGCAGCTTTGTATGCAAATGAACGAATGTTCCCGATAATTTTGCGAATCGAATTTTAGAGCTCAGATTAATTCCGAGATCGGCGATTTAAATTTATCCGTTATACGAGCGAAACCGGGCATTATTTTGCAACACAATTTACAGGAATACTGGATCTATGTATTCGGTTTTTCTCTTCGGCTATTAAATAAACTTTTTAATTGAATTGCTTTTATGTACAGGAAATTACACGTTGTGAATGATAAATTAAACCTAATTTATTTGAATGTGCTTTTTGAAGCTCTATTAGGGTACAGACGATTTAATGATTAACGCAATATAATACACAATATAATACGGTACTATATTGCCGTATAATTTATGTATACAGTATATTGAATGAGCTACAAAAAAAGTTTTCAGAGAATGCCATTTATTAAATCAATTATCTCTTAGATTGATTCAGTGATTTAACCTACATGTCGTACTACTAGCAATAGGTTAAATCGTTAAATAAGAGTTGCCACGTGACACTTATTAAGCTAACCTAATATTTTAGTTTACAGAATTTCAGAGAAAAGACCGTTATTATTATAAAGTTTTGGTTGTTTAAATGTGTAAATTACAATGATTTATTATAAAAAAAATTTAATTATTTTGGAGTGCTGTCTGTTTTAAAATGAAAAAATACCGAAAAATAGAATTTGAAAAGTGACACCAAAAACTAAATAGATTAAACAACACTATGTATGTAAAATCTCGTAATAATAGAATAAATATGAATTAATAATTGAAGTAAGGACATCAATTTATTAATGGAGTATACAAAACAAGCAATTTTGACGTTGACGCAATCATTGATTTGTTCTTTTAACACAAATGTTTTGGTTCTAAAAAGAAACGTTTTTTATTGGAGAAATTAATCATCATCTGTCATCTGTGAAGTCATCCATTGGAGTTTGACTTGTGGTTTTTTGATGATCCGTTTACCCTATTGTTTAAATCAAAAGAGGGATAAAACACAATCTATTACGTAACAATATTAATTAAATAATATTCGTAATATGGCCACCGCCTTTATTTCTACGACGTAAAGTCCTTTGCTTAACAGAGTTAATAACATTTTCTAGGATCCAAGGTGAATTATTAATTTATACCATCTTATTAGCTACAGGTCATTAAGATCAAAAACAGATGTTACAAAAATAGAATTTTTTTAAGTACGACCGTAAAAATAAATCGCACTGTGTTAAAACGCAGGAACGAGGTGGTTAAATTGTGTTTCCAAAAAATTATCTCAGAAAAACAATGTTTTCATTGGTACTACGTATACGAGCTCCATCTTGGCCATTCCATCCAAGGTTTTTTGTAATTTTCTTGAAAATATTCTTAAACAACCTCCTATAAATTGCATACCATTATATTAACGAGAAAAATGTCTTTTAAGTATGCAATAAAGAAATAGATGTCGCTATTTAAAGAAAAAAAAATTAGTTGGGCTTGCATTATAACAGTAATCTAAAAAAAAAAGCTAATGCTACCAATTGATGCCAAATATTATATGAACCATCTTTTGTATAAGAATTTTTTTAATTAAATAGCTCATTCAAAAGTTACAATCGATATGCAGTAGTTTTTCCCCACCCTGTATTATTATAAATAAATCAAATGATGGAAAGATACATACCAATATGTATTCATATTTCCAGTGAATTAATTATTCCTTATACAGGCTATCAAAAATTCCCTCTCATAAGCGAGAAACAAGATGAAAACGATAATTAAAAAATTTTTGTCATGCCACTTTGCGATTATAAAAAGTATCAAAGACAATAACATAAATAATAGTTTTGTTATTGTCCATCTTATCAGGTGTTAAGTATGTAAACATACGCTCTAGCGTATGTGTATTTGAGGTATTTATTATTTATGCACATTTTGAATACTTTGAATTCATAGGGGTCACGTAATATACAATTTTCGGGGTGTTTCTTTAATGTCGGAGTTCGCATCGTAATTGAGTAACAATATTTTGGATTTATGTTCTACATAATTACATCTTTCCATTTATCATATGTTCTCCCTTTATTTTAAGAACAACCTGTATAAGAATACCTATAAACAAAAATCGTACGGAAATATATTTAAACTACATTAAGAATCAATGTCTATGGCATTTAATTTCCGCAATAATAATATTATTAATAATATATAATATAATAGTATTATAAAATCATTGTCTGTGCGTTTACAAGGACAGTACGGTACGAATACTGATTAACTGTTACAAGATTAACCTTACCGACATGTACTACTTACGATTCTTTTGACTTTTGCTTTTAAATGCTAAATATTAAAAAAAAAATATGTTCGTGACGTTACGAATTTCGTTTCTTTTTTAAGTACGGAAACGTAGTTATATTATAAAGGATAGACACTTCAAAGGAAAACACACGAACAATACAACGTGAGCACACATACGTATTTAATGAAATTCCATTTCTACATGCTCTATTACTTTTATAAAAGTCTCTTTGTATTTCTTTAGACAAAATTTTAGTTTAAATATACAGGGTCCGGCAACGAAGCGGGGATGGAAGATTACACGCGTATTTGAAAGTTAGTCAAATATTTTTAGTCATCGGATATCCTTCCGTACCATCAAGCACACGTTTTAAAAATATTTTGTTTTATACAGGTGGTTCCAGATGGAAATGCCAGCCTAAAGTTGCATTTTTTTAAATGGAACACCCTATATATTAATATACAAAATGATCCGCGCTTGAAAGCTGGTTACATCGATATAATGTTGTATGGGTCTAAAGTTGATAGTTTCTGTGTAAATAATTATTTTACTTGATAAATTGATACATTTCAGTAGGCTATTCTGTATAAGGAAAATCAAAAGATCCGAAACCAATAGAATAGAATATTTTCTACTAGTATGCACTTTCGTTGCTACGTGAAATAAATTCTGCAACTGCTCGCGTTATACAGGGTGTTCACAATTTCGCAAAATCGAAGAAATCCCGTAATTTTTAAATGGAACACCCTGTATATTTTTAGCTTATTGAAAAGCACTTTTACTACGCTTTCTATTGATACCTCATTTGATGCACCTAGGATGGATCATTTGCTAATTATTTCTTTTTACAGTTGAATTAATGAAAAATGCTTGTATTTTTAGTAGCTAATTTGCGCTTTTAAATCTTCTGATCGGATATTCAACAAATTATCCATAAATGGTCTATAACAAGAAGAAACCCCATTAAGTACGAGAAACAGTTGATTTTCACTCAGCGGTGAAAGCAAACATTAAATTAATATAAAGTAATATAGCATTTTCAATAGATTCACTGCCGATTAAGTTATCTGGTGTTAGTTTAATAAAAAATTTGCACTAATTAATTTGTATTTTAAAGAATTTTGTAAAACCAACTATTTTACGAATATCTAATATGAAACAATACATACCTAATTAGCTTAACATAAATCGAAATCATGTAGGAAAGAATCAAGTACGAGTAGTATTCAAAGTTTGCACTATTTTAAATAAATACTAATTATTAACCACAACATCAAATTTAATTAACAAAAGTAGTAGCACAGTAAATAAAAATAAAGTAAATGTAAATAGTAAATGCAAATAAATCAAAGAAAACTTTCAAATGTCCTTCCATGTCTCTCAATACATAAATGAAGCCGCCTGGTGAAATTCTGTTGAACATGCTGTAATGTTTTTTGGCGAACATTTCTAAATGCCTCTCTTATGCGTTCCATCATATTTTCCCTTGTTGTAGGACTTCCACATAAACTAGAGCCTTGACATATCCCCAAAAGTAGAAGTCCAAGACAGTAAGATCTGGACTTCGTGGAGGCCAAGCGATTGGACCACCTCGTCCTATCCATTTGTCTTCCTTCCATCGCCCTAGAAACTCCCTAACGTTAAGGCTGTAATGAGCAGGTGCACCATCGTGTTGCAACCAGAAAATTTGTCGGGTGTCAGCATCCACATGCTCAAGTAAATTAGGCAGTTCGTTCTGCAAAAATGCCAAATACGTATCGCCTGTAACGGTTCCATCGAAAAAGTTCGGTCCAATGATATATGGACCAAGTATACCTCCCCAGACGTTAAGAGACCATCTATTGTGATTGTCTACATGACGTATCCAATGCGGGTTTTCTGTTGTATAATAATGCATGTTATGTTTATTTACCGCCCCATTACTTTTGAAAGTAGCCTTATCGCTAAACAAAATCTTTGTTAAAATATTTGGCATTTCTCGCATTTTATTTAACAACCAACCACAAAAGTCTGTTCTTTTAATGAAATCATCACCATGCAATTCCTGATTTAATTCCATATGGTACGGATGATACTTATGACTTCCTAAAATTCTTCGTACGCTCCTATCTTCAATAGCAGTTACCTTTGAAATACCGTCTATACTTATATGTGGATTTTCCTGTATTGTTAATAATACGGCCAATTCCCTTTTTCATTGATTACCGGCTTATTTATTTCTCTCTTCTTGTAGGTTACACTACCAGTTTCTGTAAATCTCTCTAATAACCTTTCAAATGCTTCCGGTCTTGGCTTTCTTTCAAGGTTTCGAAATCTCTCTGCATATACTCTACTTGCTAGGAGACAATTTCTTGTACACTCCCCAAGAATAAATATCATTCACCATTTCTTGAATACTAAAATTAGTCATTATAGCAATTTCTTTTAAAGATTGAACGAAATACTGTGTAAGATGGAATCAAATTTTTGACAACTTGGTTATTAAGTATACAAGCTTAAAACTGACACCAGATAACTTGATCAGCAGTGAATCTATTGAAAATGCTATATTACTTTATATTAATTTAATGTTTGCTTTCACCGCTGAGTGAAAATCAACTGTTTCTCGTACTTAATGGGGTTTCTTCTTGTTATAGACCATTTATGGATAATTTGTTGAATATCCGACCTTACAGAAGGTGTAAAAGCGCAAATTAGCTACTAAAAATACAAGCATTTTTCATTAATTCAACTCTAAAAAGAAATAATTAGCAAATGATCCATCCTAGGTGCATCAAATGAGGTATCGATAGAAAGCGTAGTAAAAGTGCTTTTCCATGAGCTAAAAATATACAGGGTGTTCCATTTAAAAATTACGAGGTTTCTTCGATTTTGCGAAATTGTGAACACCCTGTATAACGCGAGCAGTTGCAGAATTTATTTCACGTAGCAACGAAAGTGCATACTAGTAGAAAATATTCTATTCTATTGGTTTCGGATCTTTTGATTTTCCTTATGCAGAATAGCCTACTGAAATGTATCAATTTATCAAGTAAAATAATTATTTACACAGAAACTATCAACTTTAGAGCCATACAACATTATATCGATGTAACAAGCTTTCAAGCGCGGATCATTTTATCTATTAATATACAGGGTGTTCCATTTTAAAAAATGCAACTTTAGTCTGGCATTTCCATCTGGAACACCCTGTATAAAACAAAATATTTTTAAAACGTGCGCTTGATGGTACGGAAGGATATCCGATGACTAAATATTTGACTAACTTTCAAATACGCGTGTAATCTTCCGTCCCCGCTTCGTTGCCGGACCCTGTACATATATCATATGAAGTTATTTATAAACACTCTATCTCTGAAGGAGTGAAATTAAGAGTATAAACAAATAAACTTGAAAACAAACATTTTCCGACAAGACATCAACAACACCTGTTAACGCGTCAGTTCCGTTCTTACAAAAGCTGACGCAAATTGAGTCGGTATAAATTGACCCCGTATGTGATGGGAGGTATAGGGTTAGATTCTATATAAATGAATGGGCGGATGTAAACTGGGCACCAAGTATATGGATTTACCTGACCTGCAAAAAGGATTGCTTAATCCTACAGGTAATCTAGGCACCAGTACCGTTCGGGTAATGATCGCTTTAAAGCTTAAAGTAAGAAATTAGACGTTAATAAATTAAGGATTTCCTAATGACCAAATAGATTATTTCAAATGTATTTTTATTTGTACATCTATTGTGGTTTAACAAGTACACCTTTTCAAAACAGAAAATGTTGAAGAGTGGCGAAGTGTTTTGGCGTTGTACAAAAAAATCCTCAAATTGTCCCGCAAAAGTGTTTACGCTTGGTGCTGAAAATTTAGTGAGCAGAAGCCAGCTAGAACATAATCATGAACAGAATCAGAGTAAATTAAACCGAAAAGTGATTTCAAATGTGTGTAAACGTAAAGCCGTTGATGATATTTCCGAAAAACCAGCGAAAATTATTCGTCGTGAACTAGCTAAGGAACTGCCGGTAACAATTACGATAACATATTTCACTTATATCCGAAGAAATTTGTACAATGCAAGGAGAAAATTTCTTCCTGGGCCGTTACCACAAAATAAGACAGAAGTCCATGATATAGTGGAAGCTGCTAATGTTAAAACAAGCAAGGATGAAAGTTTGGTTTTTATAAACTGTCCAGTGAGCAATATCAAGTGTTTCCTTGTGAAACGAATGTTAGAAGTTTATGTGTAATGCGTAAAGTGTACATGGACTGTACATTTTCGTATTGTACAAAATATTTTTCACAATTATTTACAATCTTACGGACTTAATAATGGACATTATATTCCATTGATGTTTTGTTTGTTGCCTGATAAACGCAGTGAAACGTATGCAACATTATTTGAAATGCTAACAAAAGAAATCTTTAGACGTCACTCTACAATATTACGACCAGCTGAAGTTTTTGTAGATTTTGAGAAAAGCATTCACACAGCGGTTCGCGCTATATGGCCATCAGCACAAATCTATGGTTGTCGTTTCCATTTGCACCAATCGTGGTTCAGAAAAATCCAAAGTTTGAGTTTAACAGCAGAATTTAGGAACACAGATTCCGAAGTAGGAAAATGGCTGCGATATACAGTTGGATTAACGTATTTGAATCCTGACGAAGTAGGCGATTGTTGCGCCTTAGATTTGTTTGCCGAAAAACCTGTTCATGAACAGGCTGACGAATACGCCGATTATTTATTGGAGACATACATAAAAGACGATGCTCCTTTTCCTCCACATATGTGGGCTACTGCAACTCCATCGATCACTAACACCACAAACGCATGCTAAGCGTTTCATTCCAAACTAAATGTGTCATTTTATTCAACACATCCATCTATTTATATTTTTATCGAAAAGCTTAAGGAATTTCAAATAGACACTTATGTTAAAATTCAAAGTGTACACGCACCAGCAAGAGTTAAAGACACACGCGCAAAACAAAAATTAAGAACTCTAAATGAACTGTGTGAACAACTAAATAATAGAACAATATCACGATCACTTTGTGAAGTGTATGTCATTTTATTCATCTGTATGACTTCAAATACACTATTTTCTTATTATAGTTTTTATATAATTAAGTATTTGCTTTTATTATTGTTTTCATATGAGTACATATTTTTTATTTTCTATCTTTTTGCTGTACTTCAACTTGAAATACACTATTTCTATATTATTGTTTTTGCTTGCTTTATACGCTGCCCAGTTTACATAGACCCTCTGCGAGTACATTTTTAGCTAGTGCCCGAATTACCTAGGAGATTAAAATTTCAGGTAGGTTAGTACCCAATTTACATCCAGCCAAATGAATAATACGCAAATAATTTTCTTTCAAATAATACAATATAATATAAAATAAATGATAAATTTTATTTTTTAAGTAAAAACCGGGAGGTTTTTATATATGGATGGATACACACTCTTACAACACAGTGAAATAGTAAAAATGCACTAACGTGTGTTCATTTGAAAAGTCAATCTAAGTTACTCTGAAATTTTGATAGAATAAGACGCAAATATATTAATATGTGTTTGTTGTTCCGTAAACGTAAATCCAATAATGTAATGTCAATCACAAATATCAGTTAGTGCATAAAATAATCGTGTGTCGATTCTGGTTTAAATAAATTGCTTCTCAGTTTTAAAATGGCTTAAATTTTGAACAGAAGATTTTAAAGTGCATTGATCTTGAAGGACAACATTTTCAACATTTGTTATAGTTTTCAATAAATACCTATTATTTGTTATTTATTTGTATGTATGAAACTGTCAAAATATACGACTTCGTAGGTTAAGTAGTAAATTTTAATTTACGACATACTTCAAAATGTTCTCAGTAAATCACATGCTACTAGATTGACTTTTCAAATGAACATTTGTTACAAAAATGGTGAAAATATCGCGGGTAAAATTCGTAAAGCAAATGATGCAAAGACTTCAACTCATTAATTGACGAATGAGATACTTGTTAAAACTTCAATATAACGATAAGAAACAAGTATTAACTAAATTTTTTATTGTAAATCCACTACAATATTGTTTCGCCATACAATGGCTTCATCAGGTGGATGAAAAACTTTTTGAGGTTTTAAGATTTTAAATATTTAGTTTTTCAACCACCTGATGAAGCCATTGAATGGCGAAAAAATATTGTAGTGGATTTACAATAAAAAATTTTTTGAAACTAGACTTCAACTCATATTCATCCGGCTAGGTCAACTGAAAATATCGCCGTTATAGCTAATAGTGTGGCTAAGAACCAAGGGTTGTCCATATCGAGACCATCACAGGAATTGGATATATTAAGCCTGTTTACATCGCACTTTCTAAGTTGATTATTATAATCTAAGTATTTAATTCCCATTATAAGTTTCGTATTTAATTTGTAAAAGAAGTTTGTTTATTTTTATTAAATTATCAGCCGTCTGTATACGTATTCCCTTTGCATATCAGATTTAACTTTATTTCTATTACTGTGTAGAAATATTGCGCCTAGGAGATATTTTTGCAAATATTTTTCTTCGTATTATCAGTATTTACATCTTCTTCGTACAAATAAGACGTGTTACTATTTTTCCAATAAAACCAATTTTAAAAATGCGCTTTCGTAAAATACCTACGAGAGAGAGTAGGAGTAGCTTCATTTGTTTTATTAAGTAAATCTCTTGAATGAGAGTCAGTTGATACCGACGTCATTTTCTTTCAAATTTGTTAAATTTTAATTTTTTTCATTATTTACATACAGAACATACAGAAGTGTTTTTTTTTAATAAAGTAAATCACTAGATATTTGTTTAAGTGATGTTTCGGAGTGTTTATTTTTCTTTTTCATCAGAAACAAAATTTATTTTAACCTAATGCCTGATGAAGCTGTAAGCAATCAACGAGGGTGATAAGATACCACCTCGAATGACCAGCCTATGACGTTATTTTGCTTTCACTATCTATCAACACTTCATAAAGTATATATTTTCAGTTCAAGGTCAAATTAAAAGCATGTGATTCAGAGTCAAATGAAGTGAGTATTGAATCGCGGAAACAACCGTTTATCATCATAAAATATAAACGTCATATTTTGCAATATTGTCAAAATTTTAGTATGTTACTTGCAATATAACCAAAGAAAGCATATACATAACCCATATGTCAAAATAATAATAATAATAATAAGTGGGAACATGAATAATATTGTTTCTTTTCTAGTTTTGTATAAATATTTTCCATCCAGGAAAACTATGCCGAAATTATTACTTTAATCTTCGAAAAATTACTTTAAATTTTATTTATAATTATAAACTCACAAGAATATTCGATCAAAAATTTATTTAAAAAGAAATATGTCAAGTCAGGTATCAATAGTGAAATGCATAGATATTGAAAAAGATCTTTAGTGTTAAAAGTGTTTGTATTATTAAGAATGACATACCTACCTACCGAAATAATTTTGTTGCACTAAATAGGTTGGAAATATCAAAGTGATAATTAAATAATTTCGTACTTATTCCCACGTATTGATATTACTATTTATTATCAGTATTGTTCTCAAAAAAACAGATTTTGCAATATGACAGACACTAAGAAAAATTATGATATTCTTTAAAGCGTCTCGAAAAATCTTTATTTAAAAATTTTTATTCAGTATTTGGAATAATTGCACAGAATCACACAAGCATGTTGGGAATGTGAAATAATACCCCGGAAAACGATTGGTGTCCTCTGTGCAATACTATAATTGGATTCAAGGAATTATTTGTATATTCCAGGCTTTAATCAGAGAAAAAGGGCAAAATCAAAGCATAAAAGTTCATAAAATTTTATTATTGGATAATCAATTCTAGGTAATATACGCTCTACTATACAGTATTGTCATAGAAAAATTGGTATTATATTGAATGTTTTAATAATTTTGTACGAAATTGTTACTGTACATTTAAGTAATGCTCACATGAGTGTATGGATAATATGAAGGGTTATTCTAAATAAGTGTCATTAATCTAATTCTTAGGTTAAACTAAAATATATGCCAATTGTGTTATTTTTAATTTAAAAAAATGTGAAAGAAACTTAAAAAGATAAATTTTTGGTACCGCTATGCCTTCTGATTCACCCGATGCCGACCGTATATTCCGTGTCGCTGGCAGATATGTAGACGTATTTTTTTAAGTACGGTTTGTTTAGAATGAATGGATTTATACATAAATAAATTATAAATATGCGATATTTACGATTTAATAAGGTTCATCAAACTCTCGATACAACAGCTGGGTATTTCGTGTCCCAAGACAGTTTTTTTTAAATCATTTGAATTCAAAAATAAAATTACATAGCGGAATTTTCAGATAATTTTTTTAAATTAAATATTAATTACCATCTCAAAAAAGGTATAAAATCCCTTACCACAATTAATAAATCGTATCCTAAATATGTATTTCTACAACTAAGTTGTCATCGTCAGTAGGTAAAACCACTAATCAAAGTGTCGCACATGGAGCACAGTAAAGCTAACATATAAACGCGCAACTACTTTACACGGCGTCCAAATATACACAGAGTGTATGTTAATTTGCCAAAACTAATTCACTTATTTTGAAAATCAAAATCTCAAATCAAATTATGGATTAACCACATTAGATGTTGCTACCTAAACGCGACCAAAATAAGTAAGACAAGTAATAAGGAGGTTTGCGCGATGTTCTGCTTGCTCCCCCCCTCTTATTACTTGTTTCAGGTACAAACACGAAACTTTGCTTATCTCAACACTTGTAGGAAGGGGTTCAAACAAACACAAGTTGTCAACAATAACAAGATTTAATTCCAAAAAGTTGATTCATAAAAGTTAGCAGAACAAATATCAGCTGTCGTAGAACACAGTTTAACAAAGGTAATACAATATAGAACTAAGTTTGCTCGTAATTCAAATATTAAGTAGATACCAATCCAGCAAAAAGATAATTATTATAAATAATATATTGATTAAATTCTTAATTATATTGTGAGTATAAACAAATGTAAATAAATGATATGAGGTAGATATCAAGAATAAGTTAGTTGAAACAAAATAGTAATAACATAGTAAATACGTAATAAAGGAAATCTGAATTTAAATTAAATTATTTCTCAAAATTATACTACAATGTAACAGATTTATAAAGATAGATTATCAAGTCTAGGTAGAATTATACGAAGTGAAAACCATATGCAACATTAATAGCATCAAGCTGCTAAGAGTTAATTGACGTAGCAACTAATTGTGTATCTTAAAATACAATCTAAGCTCGCCAAAGCCTAAAAATAAGCTTAGTTTAAAAGGTATAAACCCTAATTTTCCCAGTAATATTCCCCTTAATCACCCTAGTTCCACTCAAGGCGCAATATAGAGCTTTAAATAAAACAGGATCACCTGTCAATATGTCTACACCCTGTATACACAGGTGTTAAAAATTTGAGAAAGATTAAGTTAAGTACGTTTATAGTTTAAGACAAATGAAAAATTAGAACACAGATTATGTATACGTAATAGCGGTTCTTTACATTTAGTTTACAGAGTAAAATTAAAGATATCTAGATCTTCGACGTATCCCAAGAAATATATGTAAATTTTTTACGAAGGCCCGACTGAAGGTCCTAAGCCTCGTCCTAAAAACTAATCTAATTATTGGCTGCTGGTGAAGCTAGACAACAAGTTGATTTATAACGTTAAAAGATTAAGGTTGAATACAGGCGATAATGGCCCAACGGACAGAGTAAGAAGTTAAAACCTAGTATGCTATCTTAATTTCGTGCAAATTTACAAAGGTAGCCCAGAGAAGTAATTAGCTTCTCTATCGCCCACTATAGACTAATTAATAAATCGAAAAAACATTAATTTTGAAACTTTAGATAAAGATAGTATCAGGTTAAAAGAACCAATAACTAACAGTAATACTACAGCATCTACTTAGCTTGACATTTAAACTGTTCTAAGTCCTAGTCTTTCCCCGTGTATGTCCTCGCAGCGGTAGAACGGAACGTCGTTTCCTTTTAAGAATTAATGGAGATCAGCCGCCATTTTTGTGACGCCGTGAACTTGAAACAGAATATCACTGAACTGGAAGCTCCGAAGAAACCAGTAACTCCGTTGAGTCTGGAATGAGAATTTCCGATGATTCTCCTTACGGAAGAACGCAATTTAACGATTCCTCGCTGAGAGGATTAATTTCGAATCCAAAGAAAAAGAGTCTACCTCCACGAGGTAAATCTCTCGGAATAATCTCGACGTAAGTGTACGGTAATAGCACTTAAAATTGGAAAATAGCTCCAATAATAATAAAATCCTAAGGAAGATAAAAGAAAAGAATAAGCAACAATACAATAGAATAGGATAAGTCTTACCGCAGAAGAGCTTCACAGACATAAAAGTAGAAAGAACCAGCGCGACACAAGTTCGAAAAACGAATGCCAACGACTCACAGGAAACGAATGGTTATTATCGATCCACGTCACAGACAAGATCGATAGACAGGTAATTTTGAAAAGAAGGGAATTTAATTTACAATAAAACATAAACAGGTGCAAGAGTGTACAGCAAGGCCAAAAAGCGACAAGGGGTTAATTAAAACTCCATAATTTAGGTTATAAGTCGATAAGATTGACCAAACGAAAGTCTAGAAATCTGCCATATGCTAGATAAATCAAATGTCGTCAAATCAAATCAAATCAAATAAATAGACGAATAGGCTCTAAAATAGGTTCACGAAATTCTAAAAGAATTTCTACAGTTTAAGTAATGAATTAAAGAAACAAGAACAGATACAAAGCCCAAAAATAATTCGAACATGACTAAGCATCTTCATATTCAAGATGTCAGGCACACCGAAGTGTATGAAACATATACCGGAAATATATAGTGTCAGCCAAAGTATTAGAACAAAAGTAAAATTTGAAGGAATTAAGGTTTGCAATAGCATAAGTTGAACGATAATTAAAAATAAAATAAAATAAAATAGTAATAAACGAAAATGTTGAAAAATGAAAGGACTAAGTTGACTTAACGAGGTTAAGAATGAAATAAATTCATTAAAAGTTCCTGAATGATCTCAAAATGATTTTTCGAGCGTAACAATGTGGTTATTAATAATGCGAAAAACATTCCAAGTGACTTTGGATGTGACCTTCGGCAAGAGATGTAACCTTCGCAGTTTTTAATAGAATTCCAGATTTAATAACATTGAGGCAATTGTGTATGGGGACCATACCTCAAAATCTAACTGCTAAATACGATGAAATAAAAGAATATTTCCAGTATGCACCTATAACCAGTTGCGATTTTGAAAGGACGTTTTCTATCTACAAGGATGTATTTCATTAAAAGAGAACAAATTTTACGGAAGAGAACCTTGAGAAAGTATTGCTAGTTAATATTAATACTCCTTTACTCATCTTGTACTACAAAATGAACAAATAAAAATGTATTTCGTATTTTGCCACCCGTTTGTTTAAATAAAATTATTTAAATATTAAAAATATTTAAATATTTAAATAAAATTAAAAAGCTCTTTAAAAATACAAATTCTCAGTAGTACGCTCGTGATCGATGAGTTATGGGCCTCTCGTGCCCTGTCCCTAATTATTACTATTATTATAGTAATATAAATGGCTACATTTAGTATTACTACCAGTATACAGGGCAATCCAAATTAAGTGTTCACCATTGGTAACTTTGTTATTATTAAAGATACAAGATTGTTTAAATTAGCAAACTAGTAGTAGTTTTAACGCTCTTTAAGATGGAAGAATTAAAAAAAAACAAATGAGCAGCGCGTTTTCGAGTTTTCCCGAAAAATATGTTTTTTTCAAATGGAAACCCCTGTATATTATATCATTTCCTGTTAGAAATTCAATTTTTACACAAAAAATCTTATAAGAACTTTTTTACTGGGATTAAAATCACTTGAGTTATAATGTATAAACAAAAACAGCTAAATAATTTTTATAAACTTTATTTTATACATAAACATATCATTAAAAGAAAATAAAAATCACTGACTTTTTCATAGAAGATGTTCAAAAATACCACCTTGTTGTTCAATACATTTTTGAACACGTTTCTGAACTTGTCGAACTGCTTTTAGTATGGTCCTACCATCTATTTGGTTTATCTTTTCACTAACTGCAATTTTTAGGGCGTTTACGTTTTCGTACCTTTGCTTATAAATCTCTGTCTTTAAATAACCCCATAAAAAAAAATCAAGCGGTGTTAAATCTGGCGATCGGGGAGGCCACTGAATAGGACCATTTGTTCCTATCCATGAATTGTTAAAAATAGTATTTAAAATTTGATGAGTACCTCTGTAGTTGTGCGCAGGTGCGCCATCCTGCTGAAAATGCAGATTCTGTCTACTTATGAGATCAATATCGTCTAAGAAATTATTCAAAATTTCAGTCAAAAATCCTATGTACCTTTCACCAGTTAGAGTGCCCTCATAAAAGAAAGGACCAACAATCCTTGAACCAATTAAACCGCACCAAACATTAAAACTGTAACGGACTTGCGGGCGTCTTGGATGTACTGAAAGAAGATTTTTCTTTGACCAGTAATGATGATTTTTTGTATTGTACATTCCAGAATTTGAGAAATTTGATTCATCGGTCCATAAAATATAACGAAAGTTGTTTACATTTTGGCGACAAAAGTTAAGATACCAGTGGCAAAAGAACATTCTTCTCTCTGGATCCCCTGGCAAGAAAACTTGAACTGGTTTGTACTTATAAGGAATGAATTTGTGTTTCTTCCTATGCACAGTACCGTGACTCAAATCAGATTCCTTGATAATATCTAGTATGGAATTCTCACGGTTGGCCTCAAAAGATGCAAGAACTAGAATTTCCGTGGCCTCGCTTATTATAAAAGTCCTTCCTGTTCTTGTTTTGGCAAAAACACTCTCACTGCCTCTAAATTTTCGGTACAGTCTCAGAAAAAATTGCTCATTTGGTTGTGTTCGGAGTGGATATAATTCAGCGTAGTGTTCTTTTGCCCTCCTAGAGGATTTTCTGCACACTAAATAAGATTCTAACATATCACACTTTTCTGCATGGGTAAAAATCATTTATTTGTCAAATTAATAACTAGCAAAATGAAATTTATGAGTGAAAGACTAATAAAACTGTGCTAATATTTGACGTTTACTAGAAAAAATTAACGTCGTTATCATAGAAACATAGAAATGCACTTGACTTAGCTGTTTTTGTTTATTCACTATAACTCAAGTATTTTTAATCCCAGTAAAAAATTTCTTATAAGATTTTTTGTTTAAAGATTGAATTTCTAACAGAAAATGATATAATATACAGGGGTTTCCGTTTGAAAAAAACATATTTTTCGGGAAAACTCGAAAACGCGCTGCTCTTTTTTTTTTAATTCTTCCATCTTAAAGAGCGTTAAAAGTACTACTAGTTTGCTAATTTAAACAATCTTGTATCTTTAATAATAACAAAGTTACCAATGGTGAACACTTAATTTGAATTGCCCTGTATAATGTTTAATACTTTGACTTTTATTACAATATGGAAGCAACGAGAGAGACACTTTTTATTTTTGCCTTGTTTTCTACATTTTTCAAGTTTCATATTCTCTTGCTTCAACGTTATAGCTACCCTTTTTTTACCAGACTCACCACCTTTCCCACTTTCTGCACACACACGTGTATACACACACACAAACTCGCACGGACACACACACATAAACATACATATATAAGGAGCACTCACACACAATTTTGAAATTCTGCACACGTAGCTTAGCGTGTTCAATTTTTTTCTAGATGACGGGATGTTGTTTTATTATAGACATTCCGAATTTAGAAAGCAATAGATAATAGGAGGAGAGATGATCCGGGCTATTTGCTACATGATATTTATTTCGTGCCTTGTAATTGGATTCGGTCTTTTCTTCTGTTGGAGAAACGGGATCTCCTCGAGGATTTTGTAAGTTGTTATATGTGTAACCCGAAGCAATAAATGTGTGAATGTTTGAATCGCAGAAAAAAATATATTCGAAAGGAAAAAATCCATTCATTTCAATATGTAAGATCGAAACCTAGTTTCTTTTTCCTAAGATATTCTTTCCATATTTTTATGTAAGGGGTAAAATATGAAAAAGGAAGAAGCATACACTAAGCGTTTTGTTTTCCATTGTGTAGAGAGAGGTAAAAACTGTTCGCTTTATTTATATATTGTATCATACCGAACCAAGATATTTACATATTTCATTTAACGTCTAAACTATAATTTTAGTTAACTAAATATTTATAATGTTAACGCATAAAACATAAAACTCTAACAGCATTTGCAATGCCTTACTTAAATAATCTTATTAAAGAAGGCCAATAGAAGTAATATAAATAATTACACTGCACAACAATATGACAACTTTTGTCTGATGATTGACTTTTATGATGTGATGTTTACTAATTTGACGTCGCTGATTTCAAATATACCCTCAGTTTTTTTGTAAGAGCTCTTGTTTGCGAGATATAGCTTTCACGAAAAAATTGCTGTGTTAGTGTGTTAATTTGCTTGTAATTAAGAAAATATTAAGTTTTCTTAATATAATTTGATATGGCAGCGTCAAGAAGAGTTTGTGTCAATGATCCAAATCATTTTTGTTTCATTTGCGGAGAGTATATATTTAAAGAATACCGTTTGAATATGACAGCGTTCGTGATTGAGGATTACAAAAATTACATTGGTCACACAGTGGAAATGAAAGACAAGCCTTGGATTCCGCAAAAGGTATGCAAAACGTGCGTTGAGTTTCTAAGTTTATGGACAAATAAGAAAAGAAATAGCTTTAGGTACGAAACCGCTATGATCTGGACTGAACCCTTGAACCACCACAACGACTGTTATTTTTGTTTGTGAAAAAACCGAGCCAAATGGGAATATCCTTCCATACGGTCGGCACGTAGACGTGTTTTGAGTCCTAAAATATCACTTGAACCTCAAGCTGATGCTCCACAGGAGGAGCCTATGCATTTTGATGCGAAAACTGACAGTAGCGATAGTGACTTTGAATGTGACCTAAAAGCGCCAAAACTATTCAATCAAGATGATTTGAACGACTTTGTCAGAGATCTGGGACTGTCAATGGCTGCTTCAGAAATTTTGGCTTCTAGGCTAAAAGAAAGAAACTTAGTAACAAAAGAAACGAAAATATCTTATTACTGCACAAGAGAACAAAATCTCCTCAAATATTTTGCTGAAGAAAATGATTTCGTATTTTGTGAAGCTGTACCTGGTTTAATGGCTGCAATGGGACTTCAAAATTATGAGTGGCGTCTATTTATAGACTCATCAAAACGTAGTCTAAAATGTGTTCTCTTACACAATGGGAATAAATTAGGGTCGTTGCCTATTGCACATTCCACAAAAGTAAAAGAAGAATATACAACTATTGCTCTGGTTTTAGACAAATTTAAATATGTGCAACACAATTGACTCATATGTGTTGATTTAAAAATGGTCAACTTTCTTTTAGGCCAACAAGGTGGTTATACAAAATATCCTTTCTTTGCTTGTGGGACAGTAGAGCTAAATATCAACATTGGATTAAAAAAGATTGGCCTCCTCGGGAGGCGCTAGTTGCAGGACAACAGAACGTGATAAACCCACCTTTAGTATCAATGGATCGTATAATTTTGCCTCCGTTACATATAAAACTAGGACTTATAAAACAATTTGTAAAAGGTCTTGACAAAAATGGAAATTGTTTCCTTTTCCTATCAAAAAAGTTTCTAAAACTGAGTGCAGAAAAGATAAAAGCGGGAATTTTTGATGGGCCATAAGTAAGATCATTAATAAAATACTCAAATTTTACGGACACCATGACAGAGATTGAGAAAACGGCATGGAATGAGTTTGTTTGGCTTGTTAAAAATTTTTTGGGAAATAAGAAAAGTTCTGAATTTTCTCAACACGTCGAACAACTGATGAGTCACTTTCAAAGGCTTGGATGTAACATGAGCATCAAGTTACACTTTCTTCACAACCACCTGGACTATCTTCCCGCCAATCTTGGGGACCCAAGTGAAGAACAGGGCGAGCGATTCCACCAGGACCTCCGTACCATGGAGGAACGCTATCAGGGCTACTGGAACGCACACATGTTGGCTGACTATTGTTGGAGCATTCAGAATAGCTTTCTGCCTTCAGCTTTAGCAAGAAAATCATATAAGAGAAAGTTTTTTTCATTATAAGAGTTAAATAAATTAGAATTATCTCTAAATTTATAGTGTTTTATTATAAAAAAACACCAGTGTCATATTTTTTTAACTAGAGCTGATACAGAAATTTCAATCACGGAATTGAAATCGTCATAAAAAATTGGACTAATATCATGTAACATAACCCAATCATCAGAAATGCTGTTGTGCAGCGTTATCGACTTATGAAATTGAAAAATTCTTAGCTTATCATAGAAGCAAACAAAATTTGAAAGTTAAAATATTTTGTTATTCAATTTTGTTATTTGTCTCCTCTTAATTGGATACATTCATTACAACAAACCTGGAACGCCTCAAGACCTTTTGAAAAGAAATTTTTATCTTGCTCTGCAAACCAGGCCTCCACAACTTCTATCACCTCTTCGTTGGAAGAAAATTTCCGACAATTTAAACTTTTTTTCAGTTAAGAAAAGACATGATAGTCGGATGGAGACAGATCTGGTGAATAAGGTGGGTGTTCGAAAAATTCGAACATTAAATCACGCATTGTTTGCATGGCAGCATGCAGGGGCATTGTCCTGCAAAAACGAAACACATTTGAATAACTTTCCGCGTCTTCTCTCCATAATTTTTTCTCGTAGAGTAGTCAGTAACATGTAATAATAATCTTCAGTTGCTGTCCTATCCTTATCCAGAAAATCAATCATGATTACTCCATGGCAATACCAAAAAACTACAGCAAGAACTTTTCCAGCAGGTTTTTGAGCGAGAAACTTCTTGGAGAACCAGAGTGTCTCCATTCCATTAATTTTTGCTTTGTTTCTGGGTCGTAGAAATGTACCCAAGTTTCATCCATAGTAACAATACGGCTTAAAAAGTCTGCATCACTTTCAAACCGAGCACAGATTGAAAGCGATGCTTCCACCCTTGCACGCTTCTGGTCAAAATTCAGACATTTGGGGATTCATTTTGCAGAAATTTTTCTGATGTCCATATCGACGTAAACTATATGATGGACGCGTTCATAAATTCAGATATTCGTTCTAGCCAAATTCGACAGTCTGACATGAACTGCATCAACATTTTCGGGAAGGGACACAAAAACTGGTCTTCCCGATCGGTGTTCATCTTCAATGGAAAATTTACCCCTTTTGAAGCTTGCAATCCAGTCGTTAATCAGTTATTTCTTTTCTTTTCTTAGCTATTGTTACGCTAACAAATGCACTTTTCTGCAAACGACCTATTTTAGTGCAAGTTTTCTCTATTATTACTCTTAAAACCCTCGTAGTTTTATCTTCTAAATAAATTTCTACTAATGCTATTTAATTCGCTTTCAAACCCCTTATTTCGAACAGTTAGACCCTTCAACTACAATAATGTCAATCCTTTACATTCTTTCAAATCATTCTGAAAGCCTATGTTTTAAAGCATGCGGCCATCTTTATTTACCCTTTACCGAAACGATCGCAAGTTTTACACTGATAACTCGCTTAATGCCTTACCGAATGTCAAACTGATTCTATAGGAATTTTTGTTACGAATTATAGATCATCTAAACGCATTTTCTTTCGTTAAATTTTGCTCTTTTAAATATTATTTCTAATTTAATTATAGTTTCACCGCTTATTGCGCCATCTTCTTTTCGACGTTCGCCTTCTGCGACAGGAATCTCACTTGCCGACTCCTTTTAGAAATTTACGTCTCCAGACATTTAATTGTTTCACGTTGCTAGTTTTAAATGTCACCTTTTTGCAAATTGTAATCTTTCTCAAGAATTCGAAAACTAAATTCCTTTTCTTCTTGAACTTCCAAAATTACGATGACGTGTATCCGGCATTTTCATCAATTTCGAACCGGCCGCCATTGTGGCTTAATCTCCCTTAGCGCTGAGTCGTGTTTGTGACTTGTGAAACAGAAATTTGATCTTTGCGGTAATGGTGAGGTAATCTTCTTAATATATATACTATATCCCTTTTCGAACTTACAGGATTCTTTTGTACGTTATTTTAAACGTACAATTCTTTGAATAACGGAGATTTTGGTGATTTTCCTTCCGTGAGGCGATAGGCGTCTCTCCGGAATTTCTACCTGGTTATTTTGGGAACGTAATTTGGCCGTTCGAATTTTACCGTCGCAGATCTCGAGTTCCTGTAGGACGTCCGTATCCTGAGAAATAGGGGCACATATATTCTGCGGAACCCTTTTGGTATAGGAGGAAGGACGCGGAACTTCCATATTGTTCTATCCCAAAATGGCGTCGGCGTGAGGACTACCGGGAAATAATAAGGCATCGAGTTGCATTTGTGTGCGGTAACAGAATTTGGAAGAAACGTTTACAGTTTGTAAAACCAGTCAAAGTAGGTGTTGTTCTATTATTTGCTGTATTTTTAATACAAGATCTATTTGGAACAGAAATCGATTAGATTTTCTTATAACTTAAATTTAATATCAAGCTTATACCCTCTAGAGAGACACTCATTAGGGGTGAAAATTTATCTTGATATACAGATCATTTGTGGGGAGTTTTTTTCCCTTATTTCAATTTTGTTTTAATGAGTCTTACGAGTCTGTTTATAATTTAAACCCGTTTTGTTCACCAATTTTCCCCGATATCTGTAATTGGAATCTATTATTAAAACCTGAAGACCGACAGCGTCACTGTCTGTCTTCTGCATAAAATTAGAGTCGAAATCAAGCCCAAATCCTTCAGAACGGGCCTAAGTTTGTTTTTGTCGTTACTTTTAATCATAGATTACCTGTAATCTGCCTTTCATGTTTGATATAGAAATACTGTACAGAATGAAAATTGCGTATACGGAATTGGTATTCTAGTTTTATCTCTTGTTAATTAATTACTACAGCCATTTCGATTTTACTGAATTCCGCTCACCTGTTATACAGGGGGTACTCCAAAAGTTTCCTACCGGGTAATTGTATGTTCATGATCGGTTCTATTCTTGTTTTGATTATATTTGAATTCAAGGCTTAACCTTGGATTTGTTATAAAGTAACTTTCCGATTTTCTTGAGATTCTGTTTTTATTTAGAATCTTGCGCATTTACGTCATTGAGACTACCTTGTTCTCGATTGTTTGAATTTTTAATTAACTTCAACCCGGGGAATAATTTTGGGCTAACCCCTCCCACCTCTCGAATTACTTATACGGGAGACAGTAATATAGTTTTGGACTTATACTTTTTTAATTCTCTACCTTCAATTGGTGTTCATACTGTATTTGAACAGGGCTTCACCTTTAATGTTTCGATAGTTCTGAGTCAAGTATAAACGACCGTGTCTGGTACCTAGTATATAAGCGTTGGCATTGCCGTTTTGGATATATAATTTGTTTCTACCGTATTGTGTACTCAATAAATTTAGTTGTATTGTTGAATGCGTTTCGTTCTTTATCCCTTCCCACTAGCATTGAGTTAGTCAAGTTTCTTGTTTATCGACGAGTGATAGGGGGCTGACCCTCTGGTGTTAATTGGAGCTACCAGGTCCCGCCTGCTCCCGTTATAGCGTTATCTCTGCAGGTGGATAATAACGGTGGCGTCCACATACCCCTCCATCTCGCGGCCTTGAATCCGCGACGTTCTCCGTAGTCTAGAGAGAGTTAGCCGGCAGAGACCTTCCTGGGGACTTAACATCAACAGGTAGGTTCAGACCAGAGAGGATCAGCGAACGATCACACCTTATCACTCGCCACACTGCAAATTTTACGCCGCGGTGGTGGCACTATATTTCAATGTTTAAAATAATTCCACTTATAAGAATACAAAGTAATTTTCATTCGTGTACCTTTTTTTTTGTTTTTAAAAGAAAACGACCATTGCTGGTAAAATTTAAGTAAGGTGTTCTTTGTAGAGTTTTTTATTTGCGCATGACGTCAACGTGATCAAGGACACGTATTTCTTACACATAGAAGTTAAAATAATAAAATTTCGTTTTTCTTTTTGCTAAGATGTTACGACTTTAAAATTCAGATATATTTTATATTTTATTTGTTTTGTTTAATATAGTCAATTCATTTTCAAGATATTATAGAACCATTATCAAACTTTGTTTTGTTCAATTTATTCCAATTTTCACAATCCCGGAAATTTGACTTTAGTTTCATTTAGTATGTAGATAGCCTCTAGACGTATAGAGCGTCTGCTCAATAGATCCGTCTATAATTTTGTATTTAGGCTCACTTTTACCGCTTGTGAACCAGATAAATACGTATTTTGACGGGGGTTTTGCGTATAAATTATTCAGCTTTTTTTTTTTATTTTCGCTTCTCTTTTCTTTTTTTGTGAAATATCAACTCAGCCTTATAGTGCGTTGTACTATTGTTACTTTATTTTGACTTTGATTTGTTATCTCTACCTAACGTAATTATTAATAAAGATTGGTTACTTAGCTTGTTTCCCGAACTGTTTTTTTATTTTCTTTATCGGACGACTTGATTGCGCCATTTACCCGCCGCTTGGCTTGCCGTAATTTTAGTTACAGAGATTTTCGGATTTGCGACGCCTAGCGGTGGCAAATTCGGTGGTGCCCTTTCCATCTTTCTTTTTTTGGTACCTCTGGGTATCTTCACCCATGAATGGAGGCTTCGTGGTAGCTGGGTGGGCCGCTATACGTTGGCAGGAGTGAGTAGGTGGGGCAATCGTAGTTTCCAGAAACCTTGTTTTTTTTTTCCTCTACCTTCTTTTAACGCTACCAATAAGCTACCAATAAACTATTATTCATGCTCTTCGCGAGAAAGTGCTCTGCGATAATGGTCCTCGATTTTCAAATATAGCTTTCCAGGAACTTTATGTAGAGGAACTCGGGATAAAAATTCTATATACAGCACTATATTCGCCTCAGGAGAACCCCGTTGAGCGGCTGAACAGAGTTATTGGTCCCTAGCACAATATAAGGGAGACGACCAGAGAGACTGGGATATCTATCTACCGTAGTTCATGTTTGCTTTCAGCACGGCAAAGCATGAGACTACAGGTTCCATTCCAGCTTTATTAAATTATGGACACGAGCTGTTACCATTTAAAGCCCTCAGCCAACGCTCCGTTGTAATGACGAGCCACGCGATGTTCCAAACGCCAGAGAATTTATCAAAAAGAGTTGGAAAAACTAAAAGTCTTCTATCAGATTGTACGTGCTAATTTCAGCGAAAGCTTCCAGAAACAGAGTCACTCTTATAATCTTCGGAAAAGACCTTTGCATCCAGTCGTGGGGCAAATGGTATACCAGAAGCACCATTCGTTATCCAGTGTAGCTAAACATTTTTCATCCAAGTTGGCTCCGAAATACAAAGGGCCTTGCGAAATGATGAAAATTATTTCACCAAATACCCTAATGTGGAAAGTACATGGAAATGATGTAAAATTAGCCCCTACTTCGCACACCGAATAGATAACATACACTAATACCACCTCTCACCTCCCACTCATATACAGGGTGCGGCAGGGAAACTTGCTGATTTGAATTGGACGCCAATGAGCGAGGCGTGGTCAGAAAGGGGTGGGGAGGGTCTCATTAGAAAGAGGGGGTTCTGAAGTTTTGTTGCCCCACAAACCAGATGTCGTCCTGCGTTGGACTAAGGAACAGCGTGCGTTCGCCGTCGAGGCCTACTTTTCAAACGGTCATTCGGTGGTCGCCACCCAACGTGCCTTCCGAACTCGGTTCAATATTCATCCGGCCGGTCCCGTTCCTGGCCGGCAATCGATTGTTTCGTGGGTGGACACATTCAGGGAAAGTGGGAGTGTTGCAAAAAAAGGTCAAGGAGGTCAACGGACATCCAGAACTCCAGAAAACGTCGAAAGGGTGAGGGAGTCGTTTTTGCGCTCTCCCCGGCGTTCGGCGCGTAAACACGCTGCTGCTCTGGGGATTTCTGATCGCACAGTGAGACGAATTCTTCACAACGAACTCCAGTTTCATCCCTACAAACTTGCTGTTGTCCAACAGTTGAGTGAACGCGATTTCGCTTCTCGCCAAACTGCATGTGAAGCGCTCAGTAACTTGCCAGACGACGCTCTCGTGTTTTTTAGTGATGAGGCCCATTTTCACCTTTCCGGCTGTGTTAACAAACAAAACATGCGGTATTGGAGTGATGTCAATCCCCGCGAACTTAAAGAGATGCCACTTCATTGTGAACGTGTTACTGTGTGGTATGCATTGTCGAGAGTTGCAATAATTGGGTCTCATTTTTTCGAGGAAGATGAACGCGCTGTTACTGTGAATGCAGTTCGCTACAGAGAAATGATTGAGACATTTTTTCTTCCACAGCTTGAAGAAATGGAACTTGCGGACGTATGGTTCCAGCAGGACGGAGCCACGGCGCACACAGCGAGAACTTCGATGGAGCTTTCGATGGAACACTTCCACGAGCGCCTTATATCCTTGAGGGGTGACGTACCGTGGCCGCCGCGCTCCCCCGATTTGGCACCCAGCGATTTTTTTTATGGGGATATCTTAAATCCATCGTTTACAACGACAAACCCCGAAGGACACAACACCTGAAGGACAACATCCGCCAAGCCATCGCCAACATTCCCGTCGATATGCTCGAAAAAGTGGAGCGCAACTTCAAATCAAGGGTAGATCAGTGTATCACTAATGAGGGCCGCCATTTGCCCGATGTCATTTTTAAAACTACTTAAAACAAAAATTATAATGTGTACTATACGATACAAAAAGAATTAAATCGATATATGAAGTACTTTTTCTTTTATTGACTTTTCAAATCAGCAAGTTTCCCTGCCGCACCCTGTATTATCGTATCTATTTAGGTCGTCATTAAAATGTTTGAAAGAGCGCATAAAAACGACACGCATATAGGTATTTCACCTCAAAACAGAATAAAACAACAAAACAGCTATTGTGAAAATAAGAAAAGGATATCATTACTGTAAAATTGCGATTGAGTTATATTTCTATTAAGCAAAGCGACGTGTTTTAGGTCCTTCGCAAGAAACAATTTATTCAATTTGTGCGAATTCGTGTAATACCCTTACCGCCCACGGCGTTACGTCTTCGAAGATTTTTCAACGAATCATACAAACTTAACACCCCCTCCCATCTATAGTTTTGTCAAATATACGATACGTTCTACTATACTCCTTGTTTCCATTGTTGCGTTGGGATTGTAGAGATTTGATAAACAACATGGAACAAATGGATCACTTACATACGTCTGTCTGTTTATTGCTTTAATACCCTTTGGCGGAGTTTCTTTGAATGTTTCACCATAAGATGGAAATGTAAAAGTATCCGTCGAACAAGTGCTTGACGCCATCACAGTTCTCTATACTAACTTCTAAATTGGAATTTTCCTCTTCGTGTTCTTCTACTTCGTGAAAGAAAAGCAGGAAACGTTAACGAGAACTTTTCTCTTATTAAGTTCCGCGCTACAAATAAGTTTCGATCGAAATGGAAGGGCGAGTACAAATTATATTTCGTCAATTTGTGTCACTAAATATCGATGTCGATAAATTTTCGTTCTCGTTATTCCGTAGTGGAAATTTATTATGTAAGCGTAACAAAGATATTTATGTAGTTGATAAGTTTATCATAACGACATAGTTTGGTGTAATGATTGTTAACTCACTATAAATATTCAAACAGTGCCTACTAATTCCAGCATTACTCTATGTCAAATCTTATTAAAGAAAGAAATATTTCAGATAAAGTTATATAAGAAACACAATTGTGTGATTTTCAAAAATATTTTCTTTTATTATCGTAGTAAGAATTGTTTCGCCAACACTATGGCTTCTTCATGGTAATTGCGTGTTATGTAGGGATTGCATTAAGGGTATTTTCTAAAAAGAGTTCTGTTTCAACTGCTAATGTGATTAGTAGGAATCGGCAGTCAGAGGTACATGACATCAGTGCCAGGAACGGAGAGAGGACATCATGAATCCTGATATAACAATTTTCAGAACAAATCAAAATACGTATAGAGAAACAAGTAAGAGTAAATACATCTTCTCCAGAAGAAATATTGCAAGGTTTATAAAATAAATCACACATCCTGTTCACCGTTTATATCCTACTACACAAAATTGTAACTCCTTTTAATCAAACTGAGTCTTCAATTTCCCAAAATTTAGTAGCGCTCCTGGGACTTACCTTTGCGAGCAAGATGTTGTATCCAGAACCAACAAGTCAGACCCAGACTAGGCAGTGAATATGGTCATGCAGTTCCTTCCGAAACGTTGTCAAATATGTGCTCAAATATGTGAAAAAGCGCCACCGTGTATGTTAAAACTTAGTTGGTCGGTATCACACGGAAGTCTTTTAAGAATGATCATAAAACTCACCAGGTGGTAATAAATAAAAGATGATAACAAGGAAGCTACCAAATTTATTGAGGTGGCTTTCATGATCATCATGACCATCCACGACTAGGAAGGCAATTATTTAATTGAGCTAAATCAAATTATTAAACCAAAAATGTTTGTGAATTACATAAGTCAAACTATTTATGCAAAATAAGAAAAAGAAAAATAGGTAATTTTATTTTACACAACATCTACTAAAATAAAATAAAGAAACTGTAGAGATATCTCAAATTTTCCATTACAATCAGTAAAGAATTTTATATAAATGTCCGGAATCAAAATGTCACTCTGTATGACAAAATTATCGGCTAACAAGCCATCAAAAATTAAACATACAGTAAAATACAAATTCAATAAATCTTAAACAATAAAGTGGTGTAACACTGGGTATAAAACAAAATTAAATGAAATGAAGGATAGATCAAAATTAATTCGGTCACAGTGTATAATTTATTTCTAAAAAAAAGTTCGCTAAATAGTATCGCAAGCTAGTTCTTCCCAAGTTAAATCTCTTACGAGTACGCGTTTTACTTCACATAAAATATAACACAAAGGTTTCACGTAATACGAATAATAAAAAAAAAACAAGAAAAAAGTGAAAAAAAAACAGTAATATTTGATTTATGTAAAAATTTCAATACACAAATGTTAACACAAGACAAAAATAAGTAAATGATATAAGCAACTACTTTTTAAACCAGTCCGACAGAAAGTATTCACACAGTTGAATTTTAACTTCAGAATTGATACAGGAATATTACCAATGCAAAATTAATAATTTAAGTTAACGAATTACATATGAAAAACGGTTCATACGGTATTTACAATATAGGAATACGTTTGACTACACAAAATGGCGTCACAAATTGTCTCTCTCTTCAATTTTTCATGTCTTAAAAATTAACAGATCGGTGTAATTATATTTGTTTTTGAAATACCAATTATACAGTTACACTTCGCTGTATTCGAAGAGATGAAGATGTAACGGAACTTGCAACGTCGGATTGAAGACCTAGATCTCTGTCCAACGAACATGTGATCAGTCTGATGGTAGGTTTAAATCCACGTACATCAGCTCAAACCCTCAGGTTTCGAACCCTTCTGGATTTAGGGATATTCTCAACATTACAACTAGCGCCAATTAATTCAAAAACGTGAAATTATGAATAGATTGTGAGATTAAAAAAATATTGAATGCGTTCTGTAATTGAATCATAAATAAAGTAGGAAATAGTCTAATAAAAAGGTTAATAAACTTCTAAATACAACGGATAACGATTCTTAGAATAGAGGTAGAAGATTACAATTTAAATAAGATAATTAAACTTTTTAAACGAACATTATTTAATTCTAAATAATTAAACTATACATATATTTAACGAAAATTAAAAAAAAACAGATAAAAATTATTGTTTTCGAGCTTAACAAGGACTAAAAATAAACTACTTCAATAATCCCTAAACCAGCAAAATTACTTAAAAAAGAATTTATTTCTTGCCTAAAAAAATAAATTGCGTTCATCTGTTATATATCTTCTTTTTTATTTTAACGTCTTTGAGAGAAGCTTTCATTATCAACACATCAAATACACACCCATTAGGAGATTATGTTAAAAATAAAATTGTAAATTTACAAGTTATTTCCTTTTGTATTGAGGACAATAATTCATAAATCCCCCTCGTCTATACATCTGTTTGAACGTACATACACGCAGGCATATCTATTTCCAATTTTGATTATTTCTTTCTCCTATACAAACATTTAATACTTATGTACATTTGCAACGTACCAATTGTACAATGCAAACAATACATCTATTATAGAAGAGTGAAATGCAATATTGTGAAACAAACATAAAATTTTTATTGCATGTGTAAACAATATCCTTGTTTATTGTTACGGGAATCTATAACGATTTTAAAATAAATTAAAATATAATTAACTATTATCAGAGTTGTTATTTTTCCCTATATGCAATAGTCCTACTCAGTACAAGTTAATATGTACAAATGTTTACACGACCTAACACAATGCATACAATGAACCTGCTATCTTCAAATTCGCAAGCTTTTGTATCTGGATGCGTCTCGTAAAAACAAAACTTTTCATAAACATCTCTTACAATAAGTAATTTCTAGGGAGTAGAATCCTGGAATGTGGGGAAAATCTCACAATTCCAGTTATTATCCAAGGTTGTATCTGATTTATGAAATGTAAAACACTACCCTTTTAATCAGCGACATACTTCTATACAACGTATAAAATACTGTAATACAAGTAAACACGTCCGAACGAGAGCACACAACACCTCATGCATCCAAAATACGTACATACATTTGTACACCTTACGAAGCGCCGACCGAATTTTCGCACTCTGCAAAGCTCCTACAGCGACTACTAAACTTAAAATTCTTTGATAAAGGCATTATGTGCCAAAACATATAAGATTATTTTAAATACATACATATTAAAGTGAAACAGACCCTAAACCGCCGACTAATTGAATCTACTACGTACACCTTTTATATTTTTACAAAATCTGGGAAGAAAACAAAATTTTTGGGAACAAACTATTTTATTGTTTTCAAAATATTCGCCTTTATAAACTTTTGCGTGCGTACGAATCAGTTCTCAAAACATTTTTCCCACTCTGAAGGTTGTATCTCAGAAACATGGGTTTCAAAGGCTTCGACTGCTTCTTGAAGTGTTGAAAATCGCTGTCCACGCACTTTTTGTTTTACAGTTGGAAACAAAAAGAAATCATCCGGCGACAAGTCAGGTGAATATGAACAATGAGACATTATTTCAATACTTTTCTCCTTCAAATAGTCAACTGTTAGACGTGCTGTACGGGAACTCGCATTGCCGTGATGAAGAATAATGCGACGTTTTCGGTTGTTCTTTCTGATTTCGTCTATAACTTTTGGCAAACAAATTACTGTATACCTTTCAGCATTAACAGTTTTTCGATCTTCTAAAGGAATTGTTGTGATGTATCCTGTATAGACGAGAAACAAGCGATCATTTTCTTGGAAGTGCTCCTTGCACGAACAACTTTTTGTGGAGTTCGGTTCGTCTTGGAACACCCATACAGTAGATTGTTACTTGGTTTCCGTCTCATACGCATATATCCATGTTTCGTCACCTGTGGCGATGTTATATACGGATTTTGTGGTTCCTACGTCGAATTTTTTGTGTATCTCTTCACGAGCTGCTTTTGTGCTACGGTTAAATTATATGGAATTCATCTGGAACATTTTTCTTAAATAAATGTTAATGTAAAATCGAGTGAATTGCAGTCTGCGATATGCCAAAAGGTGCCTCTACCTTACTGTAAGTTACATGTCGATCGTGTTCTATCATTTTCCGCACAGCATCGATGTTTTTGGAATCGCAACAGTTTTTGGTCGACCTTTACGTGATTTATCACTCACCGAAGCACGACCATACGAAATTCTGCAAGACAATTGTAAACTGTCTTTTGTGATGGTGCTTCATTACCAAAAGTTGACCGAAGCGATATAATGCATTCTTGTGGAGTTAGGCCCTTTTTATAATCGTAAAAAATCATGCAACGAAAGCCTTAATAATCTCGTAATCTCCATTATTTTACAAACCACTGTCTTAAAACTGTCACTGTCAACAAACTACTGACTCAATTTCTAAGATATCGCGGATTTATCATTGGCAAATGTCAAACTTTAAGAATATAGTGATTACATATGTCAAAAGCACCATCTAGTGGTCGATTTTAAAAATATAAAAGATGTTCCTCGTATAACATACAAAGGTTAGGAAGTAATTGATGTTATCCTCGCTTCCTCGGAAGGAAAATACCCTATTTTATGATATGTACCTACCTGCATTGTTATAATAACAATAATAATAGTTTTAACAACAATACATGATGCAATAAAATATTCACCCAACTTTGTGACCCAACATTAACAACAAACAACAAATTACTAGCGAAACAGGTATAACATTTTAAATCAAAGCCTTGCGTGTAATATGATTATATAATGTTCTTTGCTTCAGCATATGCATGCAATAACTAATTTCAAAGTTTTAGACAGGCAAAGCCGTAAGCGTATCGGTATTCTCAGAAACTTATGAGGAAATACCCTATGCAACTACATATAAGAGAAATTCGATATATGGTTCAATGTTCATCTACTTGTTTGAAATCAACTTTGAGTTTACCTGGCTAAAATTAATTTATGTTATACACTCTAGAATAGCAATCTTTGCTATGTACACAATCTAGCCATAAATACTGTGAGTATTTTAATGGCGTATACAAAATATTATTCATTATACAAAACTGAACTACATTCAGTTAGTTATTCAAGAAAAGTAGTGTGAAATTAAACGAGTGGCATTTGTGATAGTTTTTATTACAATATTTACCCATTTACCTTTCTGTTAGATGTATACAGGGTTAGGCAAATGTACGGATCCATTCGAATATCTTTAATATGCCTACTTAGATTTTAATAAGATTTTCCACAGTTAATTAAATGCAAATCGGGGATTCGATGAGTATATTTATATTCGAATGAGACTTCCGGTTTAGCCGGAAAAGATGTTAACCTTTTTTATTTTAAATAAACAGTCGAATTTCAATAGAGTTCTGCTCTGAGAGTTCAGCAAAAATAAGATTTGGCACCCTTTTGTTCAAGAACGACAAAGATATTTAATTAAAGCTGATATTTTAAAATCATGTTCATCTCTTGCATCCCTCGCACTAAACCATGATGTTGCTGATCAGTAGCCAGAATATTAAACCAGGAAAAATATCCGTATAAACCACATTTAGTGCAGGAATTATTTTACGGGAATTATGCTTATAGAATTGAATTTTGTGAAACAGTGATGGATTGCAAAAATGACCGCATAATCTGGGGATATTACGTCAGAGAATAATTGAGGAAGTGCAATTGAGTCGTGAGGAGGCTTTGCCAAATGCCGTTCAAGAATTTGTTCACAGACTTGCATATTGTCAAGAAGTGAACCGTCATCTTTTCGAAAACTTTCTTAACTGATATTGATTTCGTTTATACAGGCTGTCACACAAAAAACGACCCAAGCTGTAACTCATGTTATTTATATTTCGATTTTCATGAGATAGGTACCAATTGAAATGGTTTCATGAGTACTATGTTTGAAGCAACATTTACATTTTTTCCAGCGCCAACTTCAATTCCTAGCGATTGTCAATTTTTTTTTTCAAATTGCACGGTATATATTTTTTTGCATAATTGAAAAAAGGTTGTTTTCTCGAATCCATTGATATACAATACATCCATTTTAATTGTACATTTAGAAGAGAAAAAAATTAAAAGATTTTGCGAACATTCTCTTAAAGTGACCTTGTATTATACTGAAGTGCGCCATGAAAAAATAAATGTAAAAAAAAACGCATTATCCATATGTAACTAATTTTATTTTACAAAAAAAAAACAAATAACAAAACTAAAAAATAAATTAAAAACTAAAAAATTTTACAAATATTGTTCGAATTGATTACCGCCATGCTCAATGCAATACCACGGGTTGTAACACCACGGGTAGCATTTAAAACGAAATTATTAGGTATTTCCCGACAAGTTTCAATTATTCGGTTTTGTAAAGCGTTTACATTATGTGGCACTGTTAAATAAACTCGATCTTTCAAATATCCCCAAAACCAAAAATCTAGAGGCGTAAGATCAGGTGAACGCGCAGGCCAACAAATAGGTCCATATGTGCCAATCCATTTTTCATTAAAATTTCTATTCAACCAGCGAACATTTATTCGTGCATTATGGGAAGTAGTACCGTCTTGTTGAAAATATACTTCATGCAGTTCCGCCAGCGGTAATTCATCCAAAGAACTTGCAACATCTTCGCTTAATAATTGGTGATATCTTAGTTGATTTAAGGAACCGTCAATAAGAAATGGCCCAATCAAGCGGTCTCCGAGTAGGCCACACCAAACATTACAGCTAAAACGACGTTGAAAATAACGGTCGACGACGTATCTAGGGTTTTCTTGGCTCCATTGGCGATGAATGTTCCGATTAAAAATTCCATAATTAGTGAAAGTACATTCATCTGTCCAAATAATTTTGCGATAAAACAACGGGTCTTGTTGCAAAGTTGTTAAGTAAAAATTACAAAACTGCGTTCTTCGAATTGGATCATTTTCATTTATTTCTTGCACTTTTTGGGCAATGTACGGCTTAAATTTGTGCTTTTTAAGTACTGCAGACGCAGTACTTCGAGACGTACCAACTATGTTCGCCACATCACGAACCGAGGTTTTGGCATTTTCTTCAACAGCTAACAAAACGTCAAGCTCTACATTTTCAGAAAATTTCCTGCGTACTACTTTCGTTTTCTTGAAACATCCAAATCTTCTTAAATTTTCTTCAAGTCGGCTAAACTTACGACGTTCTGGAACTTCTCTTTCCGGAAAACGTTCCATGTAAATTCGCAACGCCTGATTAGAGTTTTTATTACATTCAAAATAAATTTGTAGCATGTCAGTAAGTTGATTGAAATTCATGATTTATTTCAAAACTGTCAAAATATGCTTGCTTAGTACAGAAAAGTCAAATATGACAGTTACATATGCGTAAGGCGTTATTTTTCCATCGCACACTACAGTATGTAACATAAGTGACTAAGAGCATTATACGGACAGTATTTTCATAATTTGTTTCTTCGAAATTTAATTAAAATTGATGTATTGCACATCAATGGATTCAGGAAAAAAATCTCTATTCAATTATGCAAAAAAATATATTCCGTCCAATTTGAAAAAAAAAATTGACAATCGCTAGGAATTGAAGATGGCGCTGGAAAAAAGTAAATGTAGCCTCAAACATAGTACTCATAAAACCATTTCATTTGGTACCTATCTCATGAAAATCTAAATATAAATAACAGAGTTACAGCTTGGGGCGTTTTTTGTGTGACAGCCTGTATTTTCTGTATTCATTACTTTTGTTCCCAATAAAATTTGCATTCTTAGATTTAATTAAATATCTCTTTCGTTGTTGTCCAAAGGGTGCCAAATCTTACTATTTCCTAACTCCCAGATCAGAGTGAATTAAATGCTTTCTACACATACGACGCTAATTATTCGATTTTTTTTACTAAAAAAAGGCTCAAGGGTGAAAATTCAATAGATTCGCACAAACTTGCCAACTACGGGCACAATATGGTATCTGCTGTTAATGCAATTGAAGGCATTTCCCGACTATTCGAACTTAAATCAGAGTTCAGATTTGCCATTTTCAAGTATTCTATACTCTATTTTTTTATTTCGGAGGAATGTTTTTTTTAATTGAAGCGCTAAAAAGTGGGGTTGCTACTGGACAGTGTTCGACAATAATTACACTAGCGAAATTCGACATGTTGCAACTTCGCTAATGTAATTTTTGTGGAAAACTGACCAATGGTAACCCTACTTTTTAGCGCTTCAATTTAAAGAACACCCTGCGTTTTACTTTTCCACATAATCTCCTTTCAGCTCGATATACTTCATTCAACGTTTCTTCAATTTTTTCTAAAGGTCTCAAAATAGGCGTTTCATCGATGACCTCTTCATTCAACCAAAATCTCTTATCGCCGAGCCATTTCTTCATATTTGGAAACAGGAAATAGTCGCAGGGGGCTAAATTTGGAGAATATGCCGAATGCAACTCGTAACCTAATTCATGCAATTTTGCCATTGCGACTGCGGGTTTGTGTCCCGGCGCATTGCCCTGGTGGTTCCTCGCCAAATGCGGTCGTTTTTGCTTCAAATCGTCGTCGAGTTGATCCAACAGGTCTGCATAATATGATCGTGTGATCGTTTTACCCTTTTCAAAGTAATCGATTGGAATAACACCGTGCACATTCCAAAAAGCTGTCGCCATGACTTTGTTGGCCGACAGATTTGTTTTCTTTGGCTTCGATTCACCACGAGAAGTCCACTGTCTCGACTTTCCTTGGTCTCTGGTGTGCGTAAAAACACGTTCAGATTGCGATGGAACATCGCCAAACACTCCTTTAAAGTTGTCAAATGATTGCGTTTGTTGTTAATTATGAGCAAACGGGGCATCCATTTTGCGGATAGCTTTTTCATATCCAAATATTTATGAAAAATAGAAATCACTGATCTATGCGATATCCCTGTAACCTTTTCAAGTTCGCTCACCTTCACTCGCCGATCGTTCAATATCATACAGTGGATTTTATTGACTATTTCTGTGTGGTTCAACGTGGGTTCAACTGTGTGGACCAACGTTCTCCGTCACTTATGTTGGTACGATCGCATCGAAATTGAGTAAACCAGAGGCAGGTGATTCCAATCGATGGTGAAGAGTCCCTATAATTCTTTTCAAGTTTTTTTTTGGTTTGCGTGATGGTTTTTTCGCGCAAAAAATAGTGTTTAATGAGCACACGAAATTCACTTATTTCCATTTTTACGAAAATGCTCGTAGACGTCTATTTCAAATGACTGTCACAACAAAACTATTTGATAGATCAGTCTGAAAATTAGTGTGCGTTCTTTAGAAAGATGCATCTCGACAAGCAGAATATTGTATTTGAAGTGGCAGCGTCATCTGTTCTAATTTTCAGGTACTTCTTGATACACCCTAGTAGTCCCTTTTGGAATATACTCAATTAAGAGAATCCCCTTTGTTTCCAGAAAACTGTGGCCAAAATTCCTCTCGTTTTTACTAGTAAACTCAAATTGGTACTTTAATATAAGACAGTGTTCTTTTGGCATAGATATTATTTTAAGGAGTTTCTAAAAAATTTTGAAAAATTAAGATGCGTTCATAGGCATGCATTTAACAGTATGTATATAAAAGGAATAATAAGCTCAAGGGTTAAGAGCGTGGTCCGGCAAACCAAAGGACGTAGGTTCGAATCCTGCACCAAGACAAATTTTTTTTCAGTAAAAAAAAATTAAAAATAAAAAAATTCTAATAAATAGCGTCGTATATGTAGAAAGCATTTATTTCATTCACATCACTTGGCGAAAATGCAATTGATTTGCACTCCCTTGCACTCACTAAGGTGACAAATCCTCAGTCGATCCTACCACAATAAGTAATATGTTTGCCACGTATTTCCAATCCACTTACTACCAGCATGCTGATTCTATTTGACAGTTTTAATCCTATATACTATACCAACTTCAACACTTTGGAGTGTAGACTAGCTCGCGTCCGTGGCAAATTGCTACACGTGCACCCTGGGTAACGCTAAATCAGCTAGAGCAAACTTTGACAGCAAAAAATATCTTCGCATCTCTTGACTATTGTACATTTGTACATGGATCCACGTGCCTTAGATTATCTCAATCATCACCCTTTTCAAAACCAAATGAAAGGAAGTCTCGGAGAAACAATACAAGTTTGAAGCCATATTGCGTGTCCCACCATCCGGATATTACAGAAGAAAGAAGGAAAGAGGGAATAAAGAATACAAATTGATATAAAATCCCTAACATCCAGTATATGTATATGTAAGTTGTTTAGATTTGAATCCATTTAAGCCATACGCTAAATAAATAAATAATCCAACACTTTATTTACTATTAACATAAATCATGACTTTGTCTTTGAAAAATTAAGCTCTCTGTCCATCTCATTTTCAATTTAATTCCCGGATGGGTAAAAAATACAAGAACTGAATTAAGGTAATACAGACAATGTATGATATTTATTTAAAGTAATTTCCATTTCCTTATTAATGCACTTATTGCAACGTTCTAAAAGTTTTTGAAAACAGTTTACAAATGCACCCGAAGAAAGGGTGTTCAATTCATTTTTCTGAATATTTTCTAGGTCTTGAAATCGTTTTCCTTCAAGGACAGTTTTTACTGTAGGAAAGAAGAAAAAGTTCACTGGTGCCAGATACGGTGAATAGGGTGAGTGATTAATCTCAACAACTACTTCTTTTGCGAGAATTGCCCATACAATTAGCGAGGAATGTAACAATGCATTATCACGTAACAAGAGGCATCTACCTTTTTCTCGATATTGTAGTCACACTCGAGAAATGCTCCTCCATAATCTCTTCATCATTTCTAGGTAGTATTCACCAGTAACTGATTGTCCTTCCGGTAAAAATTCTTTAAGAATAACACCCTGACAATCGAAAAAGTTTAATCATCGTGATTTCTCTTCTAGATTTTTGCAGGCAAAGCTCTTTGGATCTTGATGATGTTTTTCCAACCCACTGCATGCTTTGACGCTTCATCTTAGGGCCGTACTGAAACACTCATGATTCATCACCAGTGTCAATGCAGTTAAGAAAATTTGCATCGTCGTGACAATTCTGGACAAAGTCTTCGAACGATGCAACTCTTCTCTGTACGAACTTTGTATAAATACTCCTCTTTCACAATTTCCATGCAATATTTGTGGAATTATCTCCTTATTCATGTTTAAACTCTTCTGCCATCATTCTAAGGGTCATTCGTCGATATCGTGCCAATTTGCGTTCGTATCTGCATTTCAACAGACCGACAGAAGTCCAATTTTAGCTTCATCTTGTACGCCCTCGCATCCATCTTTACTACGCAAACACAGTAGTTCGACTTAAGGTTTTATCACCGTACACAGATTTCAACGTCTCGTAAGTTCTGTTGCAGTTTTACCTAATTTACAGCAAAATTTAATATTTACTCTTTGCTCTATTTAATATTTACTCATTGCTCCATTACTAACTAATAGCTGTTTTTCCTTTGCTTGACCGATATCTATTGGTGATATTGTGAACTATACATGCTGTTTCATTTTTGGTTCTATTTCAGGTGACTTCACTACAGTAGCGTCAATTCGGGAATTAAACTACCATTCTGCAATATTGACAGGATTTCTGGTTAAACTGTGTAAAATTCTTCATTGAATTGTTTAAAAACAGTATGGGCTTTTTTAAATGGAGATTCTTAATATTAAAATTAACAAATATTTTATATGCGAAACTAAATATCAATAAAAAGACTTGCAATAAATGTCGTTTCTTTTTGTTTGGATATTAAACTTATTAAGTAATCCTCTAAGAAACTCTTTACTAGCTATTTTATGAGTCCATGTACAAGAATATTAACTATCCAAACAGAATTATTAATGTCACATAAAAATAGCAAAATTTTAATTAAGGGTGTCCGCCGCTGGATTAGTACCTTGTAAAAAAAAATTTCGCCGAAGATGGAGTGACCCATTTGTCGACTCGATCGTAAAAGGGGCTGTAAATACGCCCCCTTGTCAGAAACAAATCAAGGAACGAAATGAGCCGACGGAAGGGTTACGAAATGACCCCATTACAAGAACAATAGAACACTCAAGATAAAATCGAATCAGAATGGTGGTGGCGATGACGATGAGACTCTGTACTGGGGAAGCAAACTGCTTTTCCGAAAAGAAAAACCACAACAGAAAATTAAACGTTCTCAAAGACGATCCTTAAAGTCCTTTGAAATCGAATTTGGGGTATCAAATATTGAAAATATTCTACTATCTATAACCCCTTAGTATTCGGGAGTCTATCCCTGCGGGATAATAAGCGTCGTGTTTATTTATAATTAATATGGAGAGAATTATTCCAGAAAATATTCTCTATTCTCATATAATTTAAATTTAACGTCTATACAGAGTTACCGCTGACTAGCGACAAAGCTATGCGTATCTGAAGAATACGTATAAATGTCTAACGAAAATCAAAAGAGAAATTTATTCTTAGGGTTAAAATGCAGTTAAAGTCGGTCCATATCTTTGTTTATTCTATATTTACCAAAATACAGCTGCAATTCAAATTATTTTATCTGCAAAAAAATTTTCTAACAATAAGTTCCAATTCATAAGAATACTGACTGTTGTAGCTTTCTTTCCAAAACATAGTCATATACACATAAAGCGATGTTTATTTTTTTGTGAACATCAATAATAGCCTTTACGTCGAATATGCCGACAAGTCTATGGCGCATTTTAATTCATGTAAATTATAGTTAAAAAGTTTGAACGTTAAACATATTTTAAAATAAAATTATTATGTTTATGATAAAACAAAAATCGTTAGGTTTATGTAGCGTGTCCATGGTGTGTTCAATAGGATACCTGGTCTTTAATTACAAAAAAAAAATGCATGAGGATTTGCAAGTCACTAAAATTTAAAAAAATGGTACCAAGAAGCTTATATGTGACTAAAAAGACGAAAACATCGGCTCTAACATCATGAAGCAATTCATAGCAGAGCCTGAACTGATAGAAAAAGTCATCGCAAGTGATGATTTCCAATACGACCTCGAAATAAAGCGTCAACCCATGCACTGGAAGAGCCCCCATTTCACCAAGAAGCGAGAAACCTCGAATGAGTAACTCGAAATTTAAAGTCATGATTACCGTTCTTTTTTATCTTGAGACCCTCATCATATTTGAGTGGGCATATCAGGGCCAAACATAAAACTATAAGTATCACTTTAAAGCCCTGATCAAGCTGAGAGAAAAAAAAAGACCACTTCTGTGGAACATCTCATGGATACTGCAACATGAAATCGCCTCGGCACACGGTAAAGTAGTTTTTAGCGGAGAAAGGAATTAATGTCTCGAACACCAGTGTTCACCAGTTCTCACTCAATGTGACTTCTTCCTGTTCTCAAAAGTGTAAAGCGCATTAAAGAGCACAAATTTTCAGTCTGTACAAGAGATCAGAGCAAAAACGCCAGACTTGCTGAAGAGTGGGACTCTAGAAGATATACAACACTGCTTCGGACAACGGAAAACATCTGTGTAGCGGTGTCAAAATAGGTAAGAAATGTATGTTTGAAGGACATTAACAGATATTTGTAATATATTTTCAATAATGCAACCAGTCCGTTATTTTATTGTCACACCTAGTATGAGTAACTATTTTGAAAACGCCCTTTGGTGACTCCCACCACACATATCAACAGTGGTGGTATTAATTTTATAATTAAAGTTTTCGTCGAAAAATCAGGCTTAAATACAAGCGAGTTCTTGTATTACAACTAAATCTCCGTCAATTTTCAATTATTCATTTTATATGCAAGTATTATATGCAAGCTCAAATGTTCTTTCTCAATATTTCGTCATTTATTGGTGACTTCATCAGGAGAAGAGTTAAGCGATGGCAGTCTTATTAATTAATTTACACATAATTTTAACTAGCAACTCAAAAATAAAACATGAACATTACATCTTTGAATGTAACTTTAATATTTGAATTTTTTCACCCCCACATCTGCATATATTATGCATAGACGAATATTTAAACCAAAATGTGGTGGGGTGCAATTTTGTTTTAACCAGATATTGTTACTGGCAAGGTGTTCGATGTTTTCATGTGGATAGAACGAAGAACAAGCAGATATAATTTGATTTTGTTAAATTGCCATAGATGAAAAAGAGATTCGATAATATGACACTAGAATGCAATCCAAACATTAAATTTTTAGAAATACTGCGTATGGTGCTCCAAAAACCAAAAAGGAATATCCGATAATCAGTATCTGCAGTTATGTCTGTTTATTTCATGGATAAGAGAAAAAGTGGTTGATTCGATAAAAAAATAGCTTTGACAAATTTTCAATATTATTGCAATTTGGCATTTCTTCGGAAAATTGGTAGTTTTCTATCAAAATCGTCTTCCATCAACTTGAGTACAAGTTGTATCTTATAAGGTTTATACTTTTCACTTTTTAAGATTGAAAATTTGACAGTGAAATATTGAGATTGGCCGCTAATTGATTGGCCGCTAGTTGATAAATTGGGGTCTTCAGATACAGCCAATAAAAAATCACGTTTTTTATCATCACTTTTCGCTGTTTTCTGCCACTCCTTGACAAATCTTTAACGCAACCCGTTTGTTAAGAGCGTTTTAAAATTGTATCGACAACGTATTTAGAAACTGGTTTTCTATTTGGATGCGTGTTACTAAATAAATTACGAACGTCTTGTAAACTTTCTGTTTATTTCCATAACTCAACGTCATAGGTATTATACAAAGGTATTTTTAATAATATAAAATATTATTAAAAATCAGGTGTGAAGAACACAAATACAGGTTCACTATTAATATTTTTGTGAACGTGTCCGAACATATCCCTCCCCAGAGACGTAGATACGTATTTCGCCTTTCTACAGTCTCATCGGTACGCACCTGCTGGAGAAAGGATATATTCAGACACATTCACAAAAATGAACCACATCGCCACATCACAGAAATTATCCAGACCGAGCGTAGAAGTAAATTCAGCGCTGCCTGTTGTCAGACAGCCGAAGTACCTCGCCCCATCCACATAACCAATGTGAAGTAACGACCCCCTTCCAAAGGTGGCACAGCCATCCCTCTAGAAACTAAGATAGAGATTTTTAATAATATTTTATATTATTAAAAATACCTTTATATTATACAAAACTGGTGGGGCTTACCTACTCATGTATGTTTCAGTCATAGGTATTTCAAATTTTTTCAGGTACATCTAAACATGCCATTGCTAATACTAACAGCAATAGATTGAATACAATTGTATTTGACGTTAACAATAACCACTGATAAGATTTTGAAAAATAACTTTATTTAAAAAAAAATCTATCTTAGATGTGTCTACTATTAACAAACATTTATTAAGTATACAACAAAAATTCTTTTAATGATATAAAATATTATTAAAAATCGGGTGTGAAGAACACAGTACAAGTTCATATATTTGTGAAAAGCATATCTTCACAGACGTAGGCACGTGTTTCATCTTTCTAGAGAATCATCGGTACGCCCCTGCTGGAGAGATACATTTAACAAAAACAACAACTTCGTTATCTCACAGAAATTATTAAGAGCGTAGAAGAACATTCAACGCAGCCCATTGACAAAACGCTGAAGCAATTAAATACTGCCACAATTACAAATGCAGAACTCTGCCAAGTCTTTCCACAGACGGCACAGCCGAATCTAAAGGTTTTCCCAATAATATATCCACTAAATCAGTTCATGATCATGTGCGATTCGTATTTAGGTATCAAGCGAGCCACAAAATTTGTTTCCTAGGTAGGCCGTAAACGACTGAGATAGACATATAAGTCACGTCGGAGCTTAGAGAATTGATGAAGTGTAATTTGTAAATAATCATAAGTCAAATTGACAAGTTAGGATTTAATTACTTATTACTAATAGTACGAAATGTAGGTCAGATCACTTAATCAATCTAAGACATAACTGATTTAATCTATGGCATACTCTGAAAACTTTTTTGTGGCTCACTCCTTATCAACGATAATAAAATCGCAGTCTATAGAGTCTTACACCAGTTCAAAAGTGTCGAAACAGTGCACAGTGTATTTTCCGGCAAATATATTTTAAAAATACATTCAAATTCCTTCAAACCGGAAGAAATTAACACATACAAACATTTTCAGTGTTCGTATCTGTTAATTTGATTTTCAGTTTGATTTTCATCGTTAAACGTGTGTACACGCATGAAGTGTTGCGCTGTTATTAAACTAGTTTTTGGGGACTAAAAATATTCCTACTGTACCAGGTTTTGCATCTGATTATTCACCAAAACTTGGTGAGAAACAATATGTGACTCTTGTGGAAATGTGAATTCTAAGACGTGAGTAAATGGCAGATAAAATTATATATATATATAATAATAATATTCGTACATATAAGTGATATTGCCGACAAAGCGGAATAAAAAGTGGGTCGCAAAAACACGCTTTTGTTTTGGTTACGATTAATGCTAGAGTGCGTTATTTATAAATGCAAGAAAAATGAGTAAAAAATGTAGGGCATGCAGAAACGATTTTAAAAGAAACGAAAAAACTATAATATGTTTTGAATGTGAAGATGAATTTCATATTAAATGTTTGGGAATAAATACAATCACAGAAGAAAAACTGCAAACAATATTTCAAGTAGAAAGCATTAAGCTTGTGTGTTTTCGATGTCGAAATAGTAGTATGCGTTTACAAATAAAAGAATTAACAAATAAATTTGATTCCTGTATGGAGATGATTAATGATCAAAACAATGTTATTAACAAAATGAACTTAATGCTAGAATCTTTAACCAAAGGAGAAAATATCAATACTAATAGACTGTATAGTGACATAACAAAAAAGAACTCTGAAGTACTTGTTGTGAAACCTAAGAATGATAAACAAAAAAGCGAAATAACGAAAAAAGATGTAAAAACTAAAATAAATCCAGGTGAATTGGGGTCGGAGTCGAAACGGTAACAAGTACCAGTAGTGGAGGAATTGTTATAAATTTTAGCAATAACGAATCGAAAGAAAAAATAAAAGATATAGTAAGAAAAGAATTTGGTAATAAATACGAGGTTATTGAGCCAAAGCTTAAGAATCCAAAAATAATTGTAGTAGGAATAGAGAGTGAAATAATAGATCAGGAAGATCAGGAAATTCTAGATAGTATACTCAAGCAGAATGCATTAAGAGAGTTTGATGATGATACAGATGATAAAATAAAAATTATAAGAAAATATAAACCAAAAGCTAAGAAAGATTACGGTAACATTGTTATGGAGGTAGAGACTAATTTATATAAGAAGTTGATAGATATAAGAAAAATAAACATAGGATGGAGAAAATGCTCTTTATACGAATATGATGATGTAATCAGATGTTTTAAATGCGCGGGATTTAACCATTTTGCCAAAGATTGCAGAAATGAAGTAGCGTGCAGCAAATGTGGTGGTAATCATGTAAGCGCAAGCTGTAATAATCTTACAGAGAAATGTATAAACTGCGTAAGAACGACTCAAAAATTAAAAATTGATTTGGAGTCCAATCATACAGCTTATGATAAAAACTGTCCATGTCTCAAAAGAATAATTGATAAAATTAGAACAAAGGTGAAATATGAATAGCAATTAATAAAAGATGATAGGAAGTATTACAAATCTGTTGTCTGTTTAAATTGCCAAGGGTTTTTACACAATAAAGATCTAATAACAGATTTAATCAAGAATTGGCAACCACAAATTCTATGTCTGGTGGAAACACATGTAGACGATACTGTTGAGGATTTTGAATTGAATATCGCTGGATACAATACCATTGGGTGTAATACAAATAACCGTAGAACTGGTGGTATATTGGTTTATCTAATGGGGTGTATTAAATTCAAGGAAACATTGAACTTAAAGTTGGAATATGTGTGGACTATTGAATTTGAGTTAAATATTAGGAAAGAAAAATATCTCATTGGTTTCATATTGTTTAATGCATTATAATTACTTTAAAAACTTTAAGAGAAATCTGTTAGAAATATGTTAAAAAAATTTGAGTGATCCATGTAATTTCTAGGTTGTAGCAGTGTAAAATAGTTAATTAAGTAAAATGTAATGAAACGTTATGGTTGTACAATAGTTTTGCTAATAAAATACTTACTTACTTACTTACTTACTTACTTACTTACTTACTTAATTGATTATAGAAACGAGTTACTCGGAATATTTCACGCTACACAACCACGTTATTCAATTGGTGATTTATTTTTGCATATTAAAATATCGATGGAGTAGTAAATATATTGCAACACAAATATTTAAAGTGTTTCCGATAAAAATGCACTTGACCCGAACAATTTTGCGCAATTTATAAATCATACACAGAACTAAATATAAAATTTATTTCATGTAATCACAAGCTGTTCGTGGAAACCAACATTAAAATATACGTAATTTATATCACATACTAGTATGGAAAAGGTTGTATATTTTCACACATGTTTAGTTTATTAATATTATTTTAAATTGTTAAATATGAATTGGCAGATTTTGTTTGCAAATAACACATATTTTAATTTAAAACTGACCTGGGATGTTTAATGTACCCACTTACCACATCCTATACATTAAATTTTCAATATTTAGATTTTGTACTATTAATAATCATATCGCATAAATTAGTTTAATCTTTACGTATATAACTAACAAACTGGATTAAATTGTTCATATTTCAACGACATAGAACATCAAAATTGGAAAAAATATTTTGAAAATGGATTTCGTTATTCATATTTCTGCAGAGGTATAAACTGGATTTCTTTATGGTTTCATTCAATTGAAAAATAGCATTAATGATCTCAAAATATTACCAAACACATAATTTGGAATTGTATTCTGTCTCAAGGTGATGCCTTCTCTTTCCATACAAACAATAAATCACAGTAATTGAATTTACTGCAAATGAGAATTTAGCAATTAATTAAAATTTCAATTTACATGTAAATGTCGCCTAAGTGTTGCGCTAATTCTACTATTCGTCAAAATTTGCACCAGCATGCAGAACGCAACACGTTGCGACGTCAACATTCCTGGTTGTTAGAATAATTAAAAATTCGTGTAAGTTACATCCATCACGGAACGTACAGATGCATTTCGTTCTTATTAGAACTAGTCAATGTCATAACTTACACTTCCTTCACTACCTGTATATACAGGGTGTTCCTTGAGGTAACCGACAAACTTTCATAATGTGTTCTAGAGGTGATTGTGAACAAAAAAGTTCGTATTCACTTTAGCTTATTTTTCAAAACTGTTTCAGATCATGAAATTACATAGCAAACTAATAAACTAATATTATAGCAATTGCTCGAAATGTTCGCCACCTCTTTCTAAACATGTGCTAGTCTTTGGGCCATATTCTGTTTCCAGTTAATATCTGTAAGTTCATTTCGTAAGGAATCTACACCTGCTACTATTCTTTCGATCAATTCCGCTCGAGTGTTTCGCTTACCGTTATAGTAAACACGATTTTTTAGACAATTCCAAAAGAAAAAGTCCGATGACGAAAGGTCAGGAGAACGCGCAGGGTCGTCTCTGCCTATCCACCGTCCAGGAAAATTTTAATTTAGAAAGTCAATAACTTGCCTACTAAAACGCGGTGGAGCGCCGTCATGTTAATAAAACATGCCGAATATTTGTCATTTTATAAAATGACTAGCAACGTGTTTAGAAAAACGAGGCGAACATTTCAACCAACTGTTACGATATTAGTTTATTAGTTTGTTATGTAATTTCATGATTAAATACATTACAGAAACACTTTTCTTCTTTTGTTGAAATCTAAAGAACAAAAAAAAAATTAAGATGAACTTTTTTGTTCAGAATCACCTCTAGAACGCATTATGTAAGTTTATCGGTTACTTCAGGGAACAGCCTGTATAGTTAAGATATTGAATATACTGCCAATGAAAATTTAACAATTATTAAAAGCTCAATTTACATATAAATGTCGTTTAATGCGTAGCGCTAATTCTACAATTTGTCAAACTCAGTTTGAACTACTTTGGAGAACACAACACGTCGCGACGCCAACCTTCCTGGTTGTTAGGATAATTAAAAATTCGTCTAAACCACATCCATCCCGGTACATGCAGATGCATTCCGTTCTTTTTGGAACTTATCAATTCACAATATCCTGTAGACAGACATGACTACATTATTTTATTTTGGTTCTTTCATTTTTATGTGTGTATTCGAATAAATTTGGTCCCTTTGTGTAATAAGGTTTGAATCTTGAAATAAATAAAGTTCCCATAATTGAACTATCCTTCTTTCTTAATTATAAGAACTCGTTTAATTTGTTAAAATTCTTTAGGTTTAGTTTGTGATACAACTCAATCTGAGGAAGACACTTCGTGTCGACGCAATTGTTATGGTATTTTACTAATAAAGCGGAAATTAAGTGATATAGTTTTTCTAGTTTTTATTCCATCATTTTAACTATTAGTTTTTTTTATATTATGAGAAAATTTAAGTTGGTTCGGGTGATTAATAAGAATGTGGAAGAGAAATTCAGTAGATATTTAAAAAGAACCTAGAACCTGGAAGTGATACAACTGGACAACAAAGAGTGACTCTTGGAATAATGCAGTCAAGGATAAGGGAAGGATTTATGGAAACTGAAATTTCTCGACACCAAAAATCAAAGCGAGAAAATTTGAGTTGATTCGGGAGAATGTGGAAGGGGAAATCTTGTAAATGAAAGAGACTCAAGTTGAGAAAAAAGAAGAGGAAGAGGCAGACTAGAAAGGATCAAGAACATGGAAAAGGGACAACTACTAACACCAGAGAATGACTCCTGGAAAGAATCTGTAAGAATAGCCGAGGATACGAAAATATTATGTAAACCGAAATTTTTCGACACCAAAAACCAAAAAGCGTCAATTGGGCAGGTTCAGGCATTTACTAAGAATGAGAATACAGATAAAAACATATATAATGCAATTTGAGAGAAGAAGATGTAGAGGCAGGCTAAAAAAAGTTAGAACTTGAAAGTTTCGACAACTACTAACAACAAGAAGTGACTTTTAGAGACCATATGTAACAGTAGTCAAGGAAAGGTGTTTAATAATGAAGGAAGGACATCCAGTAAAGGAGGTACGGAATGCAATTTGATGAGAAGGAAAAGGACTAAAAAGAACTAAAAAGAACCTAAAACCAGGAAGTGAGACTACTAGACTCTTGAACGAAAGCCTGAAAATAACCAAACTAAAAAAATCCAAAAATTTCTCAACACCAACACTAAAAATTAGTAATTTTATCTGGTTTGGGCATTTAATTAAAATTGGGGAGGGGGAACTCAATAAATCCACGCTCAGAAAAAAGAAGATGAATAGACACACCAAAGAAAGCCTGGAACCTGAACGTGGGAAAATTGCTTAAAGCAAGGTGTAACTTTTGGGACGAAGCTTCGAGAATAAGAAAAAATCTTTAGCATTTTCAGACACCTAAAATCAAAGAGAGAAAATTAAGGTGGTTCGGGCATCCAGTAAAGGAAATATGAAATGCAACTTGAGGAAAAAGACGAAAACGACGCAAACTAAAAAGAGAAACTAAATCCTGGAAATTGAACAACTGCTAGCAGCAAGAAACGACCCGGGAAATAAACTGTAGAAATAACTATGGACAAAGAAGAATCCTACAAAGCCGAATTTCTTAACACCAAGAATCAAAAGGAGAAAATTTAGCTGATTTTGGCATTTAATAGCATATTCCCTTCATTGGATTTCCCCTCATTCAATGAGGGGAATATGGGATACAAGTTGGAAAAAAGGGAGATGAATACGTGCATGTAATCTGAAAGTGGAAATATGTGACACCTGGAATAAATTTTTGAAAATAGCCAATGATAAGAAAACATAGAAAACAAAAAAGTTCTTACTTAATCTGGCATAATTCCGGCAGTTAAAGAAAAGAAGCCGATGAAGATGTAGTTACAGTATTTAAAACTACTGCTGCAACCACTATAGCATTTGTCTGAGAAAGTAAGCGACTTGCGAAAACCATATCCATGGCGAAGAGATCTACTAAACCTGGACAATATCTAAAAGTATACTAAAATAAATCAGCGCAGAAAGGAGTAGATCTACCAGATCGGCTATTTCCTTATCTACTAAACCAGTTGACTAAAACAGCACTAAATGTAACAGCCAAGCCTTTACGTAAATCAGAAGTTGAAGCCTCTCTAACTAAAATTGCCAAAGACGCCAAAGGAGAGAATTTAGCTGGTCTGGGAGTTTAACAAAAATAAAATAATCCAGTAGCTAAAATATAGAATGCAATTTTTAAGAAAAAAAATAAGAAACGGCAGAATCTAGATCCTAAAAGTAGGACTGCTAATAGGAAGGAATAACTCCTATAACAAAACTATAAGAATAAGCTAGGTTATGAACAAGATCTGTAAACTGGAATTTCTGAACACCAAAAATTAAAGAAAAAAATTGAGCTACTCCAGGCATTTAATATTAATAAGAATCCAGTAAACAAGATATAGAATGCAAGTTAGGAAAAAAGGCGATAAAAGGGATTTCGAACCTGGACAACAAGGAGTGATTCTTGGAACGGAACTGTAAAAATAAGAAAATATTATGTGCAATAGAAATTCATACTAAAAACAAGAGAAAATAATTGTACTGGTATCGGCTTTTAACAAGAAAGAATGAAGGGAATCCAGTATTAGAGAAATAGAAAGTATGTGCAGAAAAAGCTGGGAAGACATGGACCAAGAAAGTTTTGAACCTGAAAGTGTGGTAATTACTAACAACATGGAGTGATCCTTGAAAACAAACTGTGGATAGCAGAGGATCAGGAAAATAGAAAAAATTCTGCAAAGCAAACTATCTCGTCATCTAACGTTATGAGAGTATTTACTATATGTGCACTACCAATTATTCCTTTGCTCCAAATGCTTAAAAACGAGGGGGTATTGATATATTTTTTTTGAAACGCCTTTAACCCTTATAAAAAAAAAGATTCTTCTTGGTCTGCAAACCAGCTCTCCACAGCTTCTATTACCTCTTCGTTATACAAAAATTGACGTTTTTTAAAGTATTTTTCAATCAAGGGAACAGATAATAGTCTGAGAGAGATAAGTCTGGGGAATAGGGTGGGTTCCAGTAATTCAAACCCTTATCTTGCAAAAACGACGCACCTTTCGCTAACATGCCACGTCTTACTTCCTTAATTCTCTCTCTCAAGATAGTTAGTAATTTAGAATAAGAATCGACAGTGATGGTCTGATCCTTTTTTTAGGTAATCGATCATAATTATTCAACGGATATCCCAAAAAACTGAACCAAGAACGTTTCCAGCGGATTTTTGAACTCAAAACTTCTTAGGTGTTGGAGAACCATGATACTATAACTCCATCGATTGCTGTTTTGTGTCTGGCTCGTAAAAATGGACCCTTGTTTTATCCATAGTCACTAAATGGTTCAAAAAATCTGGATCTCCTTCAAAACGGGCACAGATTAACCGTGATGCTTTCACTCTTGCTTGCTTGTGTTCGGGGTTCAAGCATTTAGGAATCTATTTTACATAATTTTTTTCATGTCTAAATCGACGTTGAATTATATGATGTACGCATACATATGAAATCTTTACAGCCTCAGCTATATGTTTCACACACAATTCGACAGTTTGATAATATCATGTAATGAACTGCGTCAATATTTGCAGGGGTGAATAACGAAATCGGTCTTCCTGGTCGCTTTTCATCTTCAGCGGTGGACGTTGATTACAAAGTGTGTTAAGCATACATTCGTAAATTTCCTTACCACTTAGCTTCTTCAAATACAAGTATTATATGGTACCTCAATACTCCAATTTATCGCTTTTTACGAGATGCTTTTTGTCTAAATTTACTACACAGCAATACTTCAACTTCTTGAGGTAAGATTTTACAGTGACGCTTTTAAAATGTCATTATTTCTTGCCATTATAACAAGATTTTGTTAAATGGTTAAATATAATAGAAAGTCAGACACGTATAGCAAACGCCAATTAAGTTGGCGCGAGGAGGGGTAAATTCGCGCAGGATTAGAAGTAGTGTGGAAATTTGTATTTGGTTTTACGTCAAATGTCAGATAATTCTAACCTCTCAACGTGTATCACTTTAAGATCTCGTAGCAAAGACATTATGTTCCGTCAAACGTCAATGACAAATGTATTCTGACAATTACTTGAGCAGTGGGAGTTGAAGTTTTTAAAAACGGCTTCTGCGCAACCCCTCCTCGCGCCATCTTGATTGGCGCTTGCTATACTTTTCAATTAAAAAATTTCAGCGCCTCGCAATGTGGTATAAGATATTACTTGAAACTTACAATTCATACCAACTTATTATAAATGCATTAAATTGCGCCATGACGAAAATGTATGGCGTAATTTTTCACTAGACAACATTAAAATTTTATACTGTCTAAATAAACACTCCCAATTTACATACTTTTATAGGCTTAGAGTCTAGACACATAAATCTTTCAGTAGATACCTGACACTAATGCATATTTTTCCACCGTTTCATTTAAATTCAACGTATTTCAGAGAGCATGAACTAGAGACAAAAACGTTCAAATGCACACACGCAAACAGGAATAATTGAGAAAACGCAATTAATAACATTCCGTTGCCCCTTTGCTGCATTCAACATTTCTATTTAATCCGTACTCATCGTTAATGGATTAGAAATTATTTAAATTACCAAAACTTGCACGATATTTATTTATTAATTAAGGGTTATTGCAATTTTCGCCTTTTTATTATTTCAACTACGCATAAAGCTGATTCCTCCGGGTAGTTGCTGTAATTAATCGACGAGCAAATTATGAATTCCGCAGCGAATATGACAAACAATGACCCCTGGATGACTCGTGCCACACCCATACCCCGGCTAGACGAAGCAACCCTCGCCTTCGTGCATATTGAAGAATCATATATCGCCATACATTTCATATTATAATCACCCTTATTACTTGCATTAATTGGGGTGTGGCTTGCGCCGACTTCCCCGCCGTGAGTCGGTGCTGACTGGCAGAAGGGCGGACCGGCTTCAGAAGAGAAAAAAATGTAATTACATTAGTTAAATATGTACACGAAATATTGCAATTTTTCATGTTTATTATTTTAATCGCCATACACTAATAACATGTTCCGAGTATGTACTTTACGAGGTATCATTTTAATTAATAGCGTTCAGTTCGTTAACCTACACTCTGCAGAACAATGAAGTAAACATATTAAAACTCATTTACCAGGAAAATATGATATTTCATCAATCCCAATAGCCTAGTATTAATAACAGGAAGAAATTCCGAATCAGTTGTACTGGGCCGATATCGGTTTGAATGAAACTTTGCTATTAAGCAATATATCAGTGGAAGTGTGAGGTGGCCTAACTAAATTCAGCGTCAAATTGTCCCAGGAGCGGTCTTACACACAACGCCGAGCTAGCCCAGAAATTAACCCCAAATAGAGAGGCGAATCAGCCCAAGAAGCGGTTCAAAATAAAGTAGCGAACCAGACCAAAAACCAGTTCCAAATAAAGAGACGAACTAGATCTAAGAACGGTTCTAAAATATATGCATAAACCATAATAAAGTTCGTTTTGCACTAAAGAAGTAGAAATTCGTACACGAGCAAAGCCTAAACGAAAGCATAATTAAATATTTTGACCTCTATGTGAAATAGGCCATTGTATAAATAAAGGTGTTTAAGGTTCTTAAAAAATAAGAACCAACGAGTGAAGTGTATATACTTTTCTCGAGAATGGAAAAGTATATATTTTACCGACGACTGTTGAACAAGAAGAAATCATCCCATGCTGATGGCTACTTTCGATGCGAAGGCTAGATTTTAGGATTGATTTATACCGCATTTAGAAATATTTAATGAAAACAGACCTTAAAATGCCGAATAAAAAAATCTCCTATATATATATATAGAAGTAGATTAAATTAGTCGGTGATTTAAGGTCTGGCTTACTTTGATATGTATATGTATATTTAAAACAAATCTTACATGTTTCGACACAGTGTCTTTTTCAAAGAAATTAAAAATATATATGACAGTATATCAGTCTGATATACTGTAATGTAAGATTGCTTTAAATATCAAAGTAAACCAGACCTTAAATCGCCGACTAATTTAATCTACTTAACAAACAAATGTCAATATCTAATTATATATGTACATATATATATATATATATATATATATATATATATATATATATACTATGTAACTCGTCATTTTTGAACGGACCTATATATGCTAGAATTTCTGCTTATATTTTGTAATTTCGATCTTTAGAAATTTTCACGATTTTCTTGTGCGGATATTTATCCTATTTTTAGTTGAAATTGGAATTTCGTAGTAATATTTTTTTTTAATATTATTTGAATTTAATTAAAATTGCAATATATATCACGTTGATGTAGGCAACTTTGCTTTCATTATAGATTGGTTTAATATCCTTCATATTTTACGCGTGTATATAGCGTTAGAGTTGTCGCTAAAACTGATCGAGTTAGTAAATTGTAGACACTTAGTTTTGTATCAGGTTTTGTTTGTAGTGAATTGCGCTAGAGTTGACATAGACATTTTCATTTAAGATCTCCTTAGTTATTGAAGCATCAGAGACATCTTGTGTTTATTTTTCTGGACTATGACCTTTGATTAATAATTATTAATTAAGAACGTAATTAATTAACATTCCTTATCAGTTAGATTCGGAAAACACCGAAATCTTAATTAAATTCTTCGCTACAGTTACTTCGCCTATCGTTGATTTTGGTAAGGACTATGTAGCTTTTCATATAAAAGCATCGAATGTGCGAAATATCGTCCGTTTTACAGTGTAACCGTCGCTTGGAATTAAAAAGCATCCGGAACTTCTTAAACGTAGATTTTTTACTTAGCTAATGCGGCTTAAGTCATGATTAATTAACTTTTCTATGTGATAATCACGTGGACAGGGTGTTTCAAATTTTCTTCCGACCTACGATCTCTTACCCGGGATTAGGTGAGTTTTTTTCACGATGTTCATGTGTAATGACATTGTTCTTCTATAATAAATACTTTGCCACATTAGCTTTTTTTCTTTCATGAATTCATTAAGGGTGCAAGCACGAGGTTACTTTTGCAAGCACGAAGTTACTTTTACAAGTCGTGGCTACTTTTACAAGTACTTTTGCACGCACAAGGCTTTACTTTTACAAGCACATGGTACAGTTCAAAGACTACTTTTGCAAGCACAAGTTTAGGCTACTTTTATCAGTACCAGGCTTTTTCTATAAGTCGAGGCTCCTTTTTCAACTACAATGCTTGGAATTTTTCGAACACGTGGCGTCGCTTTGCAGCTTCTGGCTTCAGTTAGTTCAATAGTCTGGTAAGCGTTTTTCCAAGACGATATTACTCAATCGGAATCGTAAGGTAATGATCTCTTCTTCAGCCCATAATGTAGGAAATCTTGTCCATATATTTTAGGAAGACTACAGACGTCCAAATTAGCTCTCTATGACAAATTTGCTAGTGTCTATTGTATAGATTATCTTAATTTAGAATCATACATTTTTTTGTAAATATTGCATTTAGTAAAGTTTAGCAATCGATACCCCTTATTTTGCCTATACAACGTAATCAAATTTAATATGTCATACTAGGGTTATGCCCGATTGTATCGTACAAAAGATTTCAAAATCTTAAGAATTAATTATAACTGTGTAAATGATCGAGATCAGCGTAGTGTCAACCTTAACATTATAACTGCATTGTTTATTTTTTGTTGTTACAATCTTAAAGTGTAGATTGATTGTTCTCGTAAATTTAGTAAACTAATTATTATATGAATATACAAGAATCTCGATGTTATATTTATCGAAAGATCTTTAGACTAATTACTCTCTACAAAAAAGGGATATTTATCAATACGTTTTGCACGTATTACGCCGTTGTTATATAATGAAACGGATATGCAAAATACATATCCGTAACTGTAAAACTTTCTTCCGTCAGATGTCACTGATTAAATTGGTGTCGCCTGATTGAACGAAACTGGATATGGCTTGGAGATGATTTTAGCGTAAATGTAGATACAGATACAGATCCGTTGTTTAACAGATCTGTATTAATTTGTATATACATTACTTCACTAGTTCAACCGATGAGGCCTAGATGGCTGAAACATATGTATTGAACAGAAGTAAATGCTAAAAATACGAGGTGTTTGTCCTTGTTTACAGTTACGGATATGTATTTTGCATATCCGTTTCATTATATAACAACGGCGTAATACGTGCAAAACGTATTGATAAATATCCCTTTTTTGTATATTTACCGCCATCTGGCGCGTGTTAATGGACAGCACCAATATACGTATTTTTCCGCTTAATTATTTGTAATAGCCTTGCTATTCGAGCGGAAGATCGCCTTTTCTGGCCTAGTCGCTTTCTTCCGTCATATGTCACTGATTAAATTGGTGTCGCCTGATATAACGAAACTGGTTATGGCTTGGAGACGATTTTATCGTAAATGTATATACAGATACAGATCCGTTGTTTAACAGATCTGTATTAATTTGTATATACATTGCTTCACTAGTTCAACCGATGAGGCCTAGATGGCTGAAACATATGTATTGAACAGAAGTAAATGCTAAAAATACGAGGTGTTTGTCCTTGTTTACAGTTACGGATATGTATTTTGCATATCCGTTTCATTATATAATTACTCTCTAATTATTGTTTAGACTAAGCATACCATTTTCGTATGTATTATGGCTTAATGATTTATACTCGTACACTGAGATCGTTTTGCTTATGTCGTATCACTTTTATTTTATTTTTCTAAGTTTATTAATATACTTTTACTGTTACTTCAATTTAACGTCAGTAGTTAATTGCTTTTTAATGCATATGAAATGTCCATAATTTTTTTTTATATACAAAATTACTATATTGGGTGAGCCATTTAGTCGGTGTCACATACTTTACTTTAATTCAATTATTTTTTTTGTATTCATTAAACAAGTTGGTCAATGATATTGTTGAATTATACTTCACTATTTCATTGTGGCTTGTGAGCCTTACTTATATTTTTGCACTATTTATCCTGTGGATTTAATTTACTGCGGAGTTGTTCAACATATATGCTTGTTGATTTTCTTGTTTTATTTTCTTGTTGTTAATAAACGAATTCCTCGTAAATTACTTGGTTTTTATTATTATGATAATAATTTTCCGCATATTTACGTGCGATTTACTTAACTTACTGTCGGCGGCGTCTATGTTTGCTGTACCGGCTGGAGAGTATAAACACGGTGACGCCTATTATATAAGAATCTCCCCTAGCTCGCCTCTTAACTGAACTGGTCTCTCAACCGAAGATCTCCGAGGCAATCGTGTTGTTGAGGTAAGTTGGTAAGTCCAGTAGGTATTACCTTGTGTAAGTAGGCGCAGAATTAGTGCTTGAGAAAGAACGTAGCAACTTAACTTTACGAATTTTTAACATTTCAAAATTGTTATATTTGTCAATAAGGCAATTTAAAAATGGAATTAGATAATTCTTAATATATATGAAATGTAACAATTTTTAATAAATCGTGCGCAAACGAAACGAACGATTCTATTATTGCGAAAGAAAATTTAAAAAATATAAACGAGAAAAACCTCTCGCGTGCTATCCTTTAAGCTTTCGAACTACTTAAATCTTTACCAGAAATTTTTCTACTTCAATTATTAAACTTATATCCCAACAGTTTTCAATTATGTATGTTCAGCAAGAACTTAACTTAGCATTATATTCCTGTATATTCCTTAATTCCACTTGATCTCAATTCTAACATGCTTATTTTCACGAATTATTTTAATGAATATTGTTTATATTATAAATATGCCAGATCATTACTACTTGATGCCATAATTACCGAACATTATGCAATATTAATAAACAAGTATATAATATAAACTAGATAACATACTTCATATACAAAAAGGGAGAAACACTTATGCGAAAGAGAAAAAAAACGTTTAATGCACGCACCTTTTGGTTGAAAACTATCTGAATGCGTCGTTATCCCAGTGCCGATGCGGGCGGCAATGATCTGAGCTTCGGTTAAGGACTCGGGGGATACTTATCATCGGGATCATATCAAAAACGCATATTGCAAGGGGATTTTGGGAGGTCTGCGGTTACAATGATTTCCACGTAAAAGGGATCGATAGCGGCAAAGGAAAACATTGAAGAGATATTCCGTTCTATTTTAAAATATCTTTTGCATATCTGAAACTTAAAAATGTTATTCTCTTTATCTCTTTCTCTATTTTAATTACTTTATTAATACAAATTCGCATTCATATATATTTAATAATAACAATAAAAATAATTTATTTTATTTTGCCCAACAGATTGATCCAAATAGGACAACAAAACATTGACTATGTGACAATACAACAATACATAAATTAATTAATTTATTAATTTCATAAAACATAGTTAAATAAATAATTTGCATTTCTTGACGAAATCACCAATGGAGCCCTGCACAATATATTAGTTCTTGGTGTTGAAAACACAAAATATGGTTAGCGTCTAGCAGCAATGCGTAGTTCCAGGAAATTTACTCGAGTTAACAGCGATGCTGAGTTGATCCTGTTATTCAGAAGACTCGTCACCAATAATGCGCCCTTCCTTCGCCTTCGCACCGCTAGCAATTCTAATCCATGCCTCACAATCAAATCCCCGTAGTCTATGTTTCGTTCTGGATAGACCCTATTCAGCCTGTAGCTCAAGTACTTTAAAAATTTACGCTAAACGCGTTCAACTTGATTCATGTGTAGCAATGGCTTGTGTATAAAATCAGATGTTTATAAACATTTAAAACTTAACCGAAATCGGCTTCATTTAATGTATATTTCGTGAATGTTTTTTTTTGTTACGAGAAATAACAAATATAAAATATTAATATTGACTAAGAATGTCTATAAAAAATATCGCCATTGAATTTACACGCAAACACACGCTGAAATGTTTACGGTTATAAAAACTGTAGAAGATAATATTGTGTAGACAGCTTTATGTGCCAAGGGTTCGACAACCTGATACGAAAAGTCAGGTGTTAAATTAAAATAGAAATAAAACTACGGTTCAAATCTTCACTTTTTAATATTTAATCGTAACACGATCATTGTTTTGCCAGCACAGTAGCTTCCTCAGGTACTTACAGCTAAAGAGTACGTTACAAACTAAATTAAAAAAAAATATATATATATATATATATAAACAAGATGGTTGGTATTATTTTACAACGTTTTTAAAGAAATCTATGAATTTACACAAGTATTGTCGGTAGTGAGAAAATGTGACTCATCTGGTCGGCCCTAACTGTTATATTATAGGGTACTAAACATGTTTCATTTCTATTATCGTCTAAACAGATTTTAAGTGAATAAATTTAACAAAGGCGAGTTATTTAAATATAATTGATCATTAAGTAAATTTTAATTTATTGATTTCGAAACTTTCCAGTAAATTTAATTTGTTGCCTTTATTTTCTAAATGCAGAATTTGAAAATCTTTATTGAAAGTGTGGTGATTCGCAAAAGTGGAATCTTGTTTTTTATTTCTAAACGAAAAACAATGTTCGGCAATGCGTTTTTCAAACAATCTTCCTGTTTGACCGACATTTTCACACATTAACTTATAGACTCCAGACTTCTTATTTTTGTCTGTTTTATCTTTATTGATTTTAATATGTTTGGATAAATTGTTATTAGTTTTGAAAACCGTGTTAATATTAATTTTTTTTAAATAACTTGAAATATGCTTATTAGGTTCAGCTGTTAAAATTTTATATTTGCATGTGAATTTTTAAAATATCTGTTGAAAGAAGATGTAAGATGAGGCATTTGACGTCCATTTTAGTAAGAATCTACCTTTAATCGAAGACGTAAATCTTATCGAACGTACGCATGTACACATGTAACGATCGACAACTGTCTGAATCGGAGATGATCTTAAAACTGATCGATAATAACAAAACTATTCCTTTTGTTATTGTCGGTTATCTTTAAGTATCGTCTTCGATACTCTTTATGATATAATCAGTCGCAGAGTGACGTGACAAAGATATTTTTTAAATATTGTTGTAATTTTTTTTATCACTTATTATATGGAATTTTGTGAAAATATTTTGGATTTATATTCTATATAATTACATTTTTACATTTTTCATACGTTGTGTCTTTCTTTCAAGAACTCCCTGTATATTGTAAATATAGGATCAAATTCCTTTAATATCAAAAAGGTACTTTGTTGGATGATATTGGATGTGGATTGTTGAAATAAAATGTCCAATTACATATATTTATTCATTTTATTGGAATTATCACAGTTAATATCGTTTTTTCTTACAAAGTATGAAACAGAATATGAAAAAACTAAACAATATTTTTACAACATAAGGATTTTATATATAGAAAATTTGTGATAACAAGAATTACACACTAGATTCTTTGTTAGTTAATAATATATTAAGTGCATTATCAAAAACAATTCTCTATATTTAAATATAGATAAGAAAGCAGGCGATATAATTAAGAATTAAGCAAAGCTTAATCAAATTTGGCGAGAAATGCGATGGTTATTCAAACAATTTACAAACTAATATTCCTTTAATAAATAATGTCTGTTTAATTTGAAAACTTACACGCGAGGGAATAAAATATTCGGCCATCTATCGTAACGAAAAGATCCAGAAAAAGGTAAATATGATGCTGGTAAGTCGTCAAGAGAATGTTTCTCCAAAGAATAATAATAATGATAATAATAAGAATGATCATTTATATCCAACGGGAAACCCAAAGCACAGAAAAAGGAAATTACAATTTTGTATTAAAGATATATTAATAAAACAAAAAAAACACACGAAAATAATAATTATAAATTTCTAATAATATTAGTAATTACATTCAACATAATTAATATCACACAAGTTTGATAAGGAATTTAAATTACAGCACACGATAGAAACGGATAACTTCAACATTACATTAGTTCTGTTTGATTAGTTTGAACATTCTTGAACATTTTTGAACATTAAAATTAACTTTCTTTAATATAAGAAAGTGCAGTTGATGTCATTGTGGAAAATTTTACACTGTTTACGTTTCTGCTGAGTAAAAAAGATGAATCTTAGTAAGCATAATTTAATGCGATTAATATGCATACCGTAAATTGGGTATCAAGTTTGTCATCCATATTCCAATTTAGAAAGAATAAATGCACAAAATCACATGTTATCAAGGTATGTATATTACGAAAGTCCCTGCAATTTCTCCTAATAAATCCCTAAATTTTATATGCACTGGCTATCCTCTCAGTATTATGTTCAATAAACTGCAATTTGGTGTTGATTGCAATAGCCAAATCCCTTATGCACAAAGATATTTTGTCATCAATGACATACTAAAACTGCTTACTACCTGCTTTCGTGTGTAAGATACCACTTTATATTTACTAATATTTAAGGCAAGATGATTGCTTGCACACCAATTAATAACAGAGAAAAGGGTCTTTTGTAGTCTCTCACAATCTTTGAAAGAATTGCTTTCGTAAAGAATTTTCATATCATAAGCAAAGAGAAAATGTTCACAAGAAATAATTGATGATATGTCAGTGATATACATTAAAAATAATAATGGCTAAGATTTGATCCCTGTGGTACGCCTAATGTTGAGTTATACACAGTAGATCTAACATTGTGACATTGAACATATTGTTTCCTTCCTAATAAATATGATGTCATTAATTCGATAGCAGAAGGGAAAAATCCTACCTGCTTGAGTTCTTCAAGAAGAGAATAATAACTGATCTGCTCAAAAGCTTTTTGGAAGTCTGTATATATCACATCTACTTCGTCCTGCTTATCTAATACTTCCGATACATACTGAACGAAGGAAGCAAGATTGATTGTATGCGTAAATCCATACTATTATGAAATTATAAAAATAGTTGCAAGCTGAAATTAAGACTAAAGCACATACTTTGGAAACGACCACCCTACTCCAAATCATGAAAAACTTGATATCAAAATATAGCTCAAACAAATTTCATGATTAATTCATCAACATCTGTAAAAAAGATGGGGGTCAATTTGCTATAATTCAAGTTAGACGTAAGCGACGATTTCAAATCAATCTGTGGACTGGTATTTTGAGTGATTGGTTCTTATTTATTACGAGTTCATCTTACGGGCCATGTTTACTGTGTACTAACATGTGGTACATACACGTGGAAGCTTCTACATATTTCGCGCTACCTATTCATTCTTTATTTGATGATACCTATCCAATCAAGTGGATAGACAGATCAGAGCCAGTTACATGTCCTTCAAGATCTCCCGTCTTGGATCCTCCAAATTTTTGTCTATAGAAACACACGAAGAAATTGATAACGATGAAATGCTTCGCCAACGCATCATAGTAATAGATTCATAAGTAGCAGCTTATCAATAAATTACTAACCACCCAAGGATCTTCTAAAGAGTGCCTGGATTGAGGCAGAAATAGGACGCTTCGAACATTTGATATGAATAATACTTTACAGGTTTATTTTATTTAAAATGTAATATATTTTCTGCAATAATAGAGTTTATTATCAATTTCTTAGAAGAAGAATTTTCAACTGCTCGACGTTTCAATGAACTTTCGGTCATCTTCTTTTGAAACGTGTTATATACGTAGAAACACTAGAAAAAAACAATGAACAGATTGAAAACGTGAAAGTATATACGATGTTGTAAAGTATATTTTCACGGCCTACATCTTTCAGTAGTAAATATTTTCCGATATACAGCAGCACTGATCTGAAAATTTCAGCAGCGAGACTGTCGAAAACTCATTGGAACAGCAGTTCTTCTGAAGATTCAAGAATGCGTACACGTCAAAATAACCGAAGAAACTTGTTGGCATCTATTATATATATATATATATATATATATATATATATATATATATATATATATATATGTGTAAGAGACGAAATTAATATTTTTTGGAGTAGCGGAGTAGCATATCAAATAAACAAAACACACTTTTAATTTCGATAAAACTGCAATAATTGCATCTGAAAAAAACAACAAAGCAAGAAATATACTAGAAAAGCATCCACATACAAAAAAAATACAAATTAAATTAATAACCGAACAGATTTAAATAATTTGTCAGCAATATACCTACCCATTATATAAACACTCCCCGCATAATAACAATATAAACATCACAAGAATTACTTAAAAAAAACACATATCCGAGAACAATTAAACCAAACCAACAGAAAAGTGTAGACAAAGCTGACATTCTTTCCACCCTTCAAAATAAACAAATGGCGGAAAACAGTCAACCTACTAAAAAAGTTTTATTTAGAAATGCATAGCAAATACGTCGCAATATATTAGCACCAACAAATTTAATGTCAGTAGATTTATTATATCATCTCTTACCTATTTTAACATTAAAATAAATTTTATGGGATTTTAAAAAGATACTATATATAGTATCGAAACGTCAAATTAAATATTGTTTTAATTATCCGGCCGCTACTCCAAAGGAAAGAAATTTTATCTCGTATTACAATTACGGTCAAGAAAATAAGAAATTCCTTCTAATACTGTATATATACATATATGAAGGTGTAGTTTCTCGGGTTCTTGGCCGCGTGTGAGTTTTGTCCTGAAAAGGACTATTTACTCTACGTTTCAACTAGATCGCACTCGTCATCTTCAGGAGCTAGTCGGTCTGTCGCTGGTTAGAGCTGAAGATCGTCTGATGTACGCCTAGCATTACCTCTTGTTATATGCTGCTGTATTGGGAGGGGGCGTCCCACTATTGACGTCATGCGTGCGCGGCTTCGTGTAATTGGTCCGAGTGCCTGTAAGTTCCCTGGTCGGTCCGTGTGTCTGTGTAGGGGTTGCGATCTGTCGGGATTTGGTTGTGTTTTTATCTGTCGGTGAGCTAGGAGCGGTTTCCATGTATGCGGCAAGCGCTGATCGTCGTCACATTTATTTAAGCACTTAAGTGTTTAAATAAACGTGACGACGGCCAGAGCTTTGTAAATATTTCATATATAAGCCGAAAAACTCCAATAATTTATCAATTGTTATATTTAATAAACGGCTAAGAAATGATCTAAATACTTATATATATATACAGGGTTTTTCTTTTATCATTACACATAGGGATAAATGTATGGTCACATAGTAGGCAACCAGTTATACACCAGCATCTACGTACAAACAATAGCTTAATTCTTAAAACAGATTGCCATGGAGAGAAAATATTTTTTTTTAATGTCAAATATTTCTCAATTTTATTCATTACAAAAATCGTAAATTAAATACATTTTATTGAAAAATAGATAATTTATATAAATCATTCATATCTTGTGTTAACACGTGATTGATTTTATTATTTTTTTTTGTGGGAATTTAGAAGACAACCATCTTCTTTGAATCTATTAAAAATATTTACAATTGTCCTTGAACAAGGTATAGGCCTGTTAGGATAATTTACGGAAAACATGTCCCTGATCGTCCTTAAACTGTTATTCTTCTTGTACAACATTACCATTGAAACTTTTTCGTCTTTGCTATACGTATTCATGATTTAAATAAATTATCTATTTTTCAATAAAATGTATTTCATTTAACATTTTTGTAATGAATAAAAATTGAGAAATTTTACATTAAAAAAATTGTATTTTCTCTCCATGGCAATCTATTTTAAAAATTAAGCTATTGTTTGAATGTAGATGATGGTGTATAACTGGTTCCCTACTATACCATCATACATTTATCCCTATGTGTAAGGCTAAATGAATAAAAATCAATGCATTATACCTATATGTAATGATAAAAATAAAACCTGGTATATAATAGATGGATACTCATGAACTCAAAAGCCTTCTAGTGGGTATAGGTTACTTTTTGATTGCTATATGTCTTGTGAATTAATTCTACGTTCATTAGTAATGAAAATAATATGTAAATAGCAGATTCAAAACAGTTCCTTAACTAGTGATAGTTTTGAAGATACTCTTAGCTACTTACAGTACTACATAATCAGCAATAAATTGATGCCATCTTAATAAATGTAGGGTAAGGAATAAAAAAAAAATATAATACAAAAAATCAAATTATAAAATCGGTTTGGAAGTATAGAAGTGCCTAACTTCTTATATACAATTATTTCAAATAGTACAACGACCACATTTCTCACCAATTCGCATTGCAATTATTGCATTAAGTAAACAAGAAGTTTTCAACAAAAAAATAAAACATTAAAATATAAATATATTGATTAAAATAACAACAAAATTGTACCTAACAGTATTTCTAAATGCTAGATTTGGAGTGGATCTTTCTCAAAGATTTTAGAATTAATTACATTGTTTTTCTTTCGCTTTTTATTATGTAAAAAAGTTACAAATTATGATCAAAAAATATAAATTTGAAGAACAAGACTTAAAAGAACCGACTTTTTAATTAGCAATTAAACTAATTAATTTTAACAAGTTGCTCTTATACATCTGCAAATATCAGAAGAATAAATTCTTTAAATTCTGCTTATCACTCGAAATTACAAGCAAATAACTTTGCCAGTAAATATAATCAAATATGTCACAAACATGAATATTTGTCGGAAATTACATAAATAAATATGCGTAGGCAAGCGATAAATATATCTAAACAAAACAGAAAATATAATTAAATATCATAAATATTAAAAGCACTAAATTTCAATTTCTCATACATATGACTCTTGTAGTAAGTTTCGTTTCGAATAAAATACGCGTAATTGAGTGTCTGTAATTCAATCATGTCAATCGTAAATCAGTCGTCTGAAAAAATATTTAGTTTATTTGATAGACCTGTATCGATAATTCACAAATGAAAAAATCGCCACATACAGAATTCATATGAAAAATTAATGTAAAAAATACAGTGTATGATTTTGTTAAAGTAAATTCACTCTCTAAGTAGAATTATATTACAGTAAAACCTGTGTTAACGGTCACCTGTCTAAAGCGGACACCTAAGGTATCGGACACTTTCAAAACTTCGGAACCGATTATAAGTAAATTGCCACACACGAAAATCCGTTATTTACGGCTACCCTTATAAAACGATCTTGGCCAAGTAAACCCAAATTTTTACACCCTTCTTTATAGAAATTTACCTGCCGATATCGACCGCACTATTTATGATGTATCTTTATTGATGGAAATACCCAATATTATTTCGTATTTGTGCGAAATTGCTACATGATTTTGGTGGAAAATTTTGGTTGCCTCGGCGTGAAATGACAATCTTGTATCTTTATGATGTATCTTTATTGATGGAAATACCCAATATTATTTCGTATTTGTGCGAAATTGCTACATGATTTTGGTGGAAAATTTTGGTTGCCTTGGCGTGAAATGACAATCCGAAAATCTGTCTTGCAATAACCGTATTGTCTCTTGTACTGTGTTGCTGGTTGCTCCATCCTGTTGGAACCACATATCACCCAGGTCTATACCGACCAATGCAAGCCACAGAAACTCTTTTAGCATATTACAGTAATCATCACCATTCACTGAAACTACGTTCCCGGCTTGGTTCTCGAAGAAATATGGCACAATAACTCCACCATCCCACAACTCACGCCAGTCACTTTTTGTGGATGCATTATTTTCTCATAAATTCGCCTAAGATTCTCAGTAGCTCAAACACGATAGTTCTGGGTATTTACATACCCATCCAAAGGAAAGTGCGTTTCAGCGCTAAACAGGATTTATTTCGAAAAAATAACGTTAATTTCATGATTTAGCAAAATCTAGTTAGAAAATGCAAGGTACTGCGCATTATCTACTGGCTTAATTTCTTGAGTTAATTGTACCTTAATGGATAAAGATGAAGATCTTCCTTTAAAATACACCGTAAAGTGGTTCTTGAAATTAACAACTCCTGTGAACGGTGACAAGTCAAGGTTGTTGGAATTTCAGCTATACTTTCAGCCATTACGGCAATATTTTCGATAGATCGTCCCAGCCGATGACGAACTGGTATTTTCTTATCGACAACCAAAGCAGTTTCCTCAAATTTTTCTATCAATCGCTTAGCCGTCGAATGGGTGCTCTACCAAAAAGTGCACCTAATCTGCGAACTGTTTCTACGAAACTTTCCCTGTATTTAAAATAAGTTTTGACAATCACTGTGCGCTGTTCATTCGTGTAACGCTACATTTTTGATAATGGGGTTATGTAAACTTGACATTTACGACATTTTGGTCGTAACATATTTAATTAAAAAAGAATGACATGAAAAGCAAATGTTGCACTCTTATTGGCCAAAAATTACACACACACACACACACACACACACACACACACACACACACACACACACACACACACACACACACACACACACACACACACACACACACACACACACACACACATATATATAAGTAAAAATTCATTAACGGGTGAGCGGTCTGCAAGTAAAAATAAAACTCCTTTATTCCACTCTATATTTCATAACGGATTTGTTACTTCATCAGGAGTGTCTACATGTTTAACAAAACCACAATATATTTAACAATATAACAATAACTAAATACTTACAATTGAGAGTTAAAATTTAGCAAACAACGGCACTAAACATGTTAAAATTGGTCGAATTTAAAACATCAAATCAATATGCTGTTAGTTTATCGTCAACCTTTAAAAAACAAATACATATACATAAATGTTAAAATATAAAACTAAACTTACAAAACACACACCAAAAAACTGATGTCATAAAAAATCGAAACCAACAACAACTACAAATGAAATGATACAAGGACTGGTTAATAGTTTAGTGCCGTTGTTTGCTAAATTATAATTCTCAATTGTAAGTATTTAGTTATTGTTATATTGTTTAATATATTGTGGTTTTGTTAAACATGTAGACACTCCTGATGAAGTAACAAATCCGTTATGAAATATAGAGTGGAATAAAGGAGTTTTATTTTTACTTGACAGACCGCTCACCCGTTAATGAATTTTTACTTATACAGTACGGTCGATAATACTTAATAGTCTATATATACATATATATTCGTGTATATATACACGAAAGTATACAAATAAAAATCATGTCTTGTCTGAATATCGTGTACTGATGATCTGTAACGACAGTGAAATATCGATATCTGCACGTTTCTGGACGGATGTGTTTTTTTTTTCATATACATATATATATATATATATATATATATATATATATATATATATATATATAAATGTGTAGCTTGATAGGCGATCCGTGTATAATTCTGCGGGGTAAGGCATTCAAACAACGTAAAGGAAGGAAATTAGTTATGAAACTTAAACATCACAAGGGTGTTGCATTTGGAATTTGTCCTGGGGTAGGAATTTTATATGTTAACGAAAATGTTGGCTATCTTGGTCGATTAGTATTCGCCGTATTTAAATTTTGTGATCCCGTGCCCGTGTTATGTGTTATAAACTTTCGTTGGATTTATTGTTTGTTTGTGTAGGTAGCATTTAGGACTATGGATAATAGTGTATAGCTTTGCCATTTTCTTAATATTATATTAATAGTGTCATATTCTGAAACGTCAATCTGTACAATTTTTTAAAATACTATTGAATTTCTTTAAATTCATCTGGCATAAGAGTTAATAGACATCCTAAGTATATTTTTATACGAATTACGTTTGTTTGTAATTTTCATTTGAATTTACATTTTATGATATATTTTGAAGATATTCAAGAAGATGGAAAAGAATTAAATAGAGTACGGAGGAAAAGAATGTTTCATTTGATTAAATTCTGCATTGATTATGTCTAAGAAGTTTATGTAATAGGCTCTAAATTACATATATTGATTGCAATACAGAAGTTAATCGAATGAAATATTATTTTTCTTTCATACATAAAATTTGAATAACCCCAATTGTAATTTAACTACAGCTATGTTGGTTGCGTACACAATTATCCCTTTTCCCCGCACGAATCCCAGTCCACAAGCTATCTATAGGGATCTATTATACTATTAAGTTACACATCTATATTATTACTGATCTGTGCTTATTGGCCCACTCATTAGCTGCATTATTATGTCTACTACTATATCTTGTTCTTGCTAGCGTTTTACATTCTGCAGTAACATGATCTGTGGTTCAGAGTATAAATTGCATCTCCTGCGGCTCTCTTTCTAAATGTTTGTGTCTTTAATGATGTATTTCCTATAGTTTCTTATAGATATTATTTGTTCTTGTATTGCTGAGATAAAGCTTTGTGTTTCTTAAAAAAGTTGTCCACTTTCTAGCCATTTGTAAGTATTAGCAATACTTTTGTTTTCTCTTGTCATGGGAGCAATGTTTTCTATGGAGTTTTTTCTCTTCCCATATCTTTATGATTATTATTTATTTAGGAAGGATTCCGAATATCCTATCATATATACCGTATAGAACTGGGGTGAGAGAACTGCGAGGAGCTAAACTATACCCCACCAGTACACTAGATAAGAGGGAAGGGACGGTTATAGCACCAGGCGCCAGGCGCATCTGTGCTCAGTCTGATCAGATACATTGACGATAGATGTGCAGAGTAATTATACGTAGAACATCGATTGTAATGGCAAAGTATACACAACCAGAAAAAAAATATTTAACTCATATATTTATTCTTTATCATACCATAGAATTCTGTTACGTTAACAAAATTTTTATTTTTTCTGATGTAGCGGCTTGCATCAGTACTTTTTCACCTGAAATCCATATTACAGGTTTATGCAATTTACTAATAGGTACACGGAATTTCTCTTTTCTTTGATGGAATTATCCGTCCGTTTTCTCAGAATATTTTTAATTTTCTCTTCAAGTGCAGCATTTTATTTAGTTACGTTAGCATAGTTTTAATTTTTTCTCATTTATTTATATTTTCCTTGATGTAGCGTTTGTACATCCCTGGAATTTAATTATGTATGCAATCACAGGTTTGTGCTATTTATAAATACACAGATTTTTCTTTCGTTTTGGTGGGATTATGTGTTTGTTTTCTATGATTTACTTTATTTTTTTATTGTACAACATTTGTGAATTTTTATCATTCTTATCTGCGGTGCAAGACCTCTGATCTTTGAAATACGTTGCATATACGCATACGAAATACGTATATGTATATCTACTCCTGACGTATCATTGCTTATCGAATCATGCGTATGTGTATACCACACCTACATGTGAGCTATCCTTATGCTGATCCAATCAAATGCTACACTATATATTCAATAAACAAACCGGAGAAGTTAACAGGCGGGACGCGTCTTGCGCAGCAGTGTCGTTTTCTTACCTCGTTTACAGACGGTATAACACCAGGCAGAGAAATATTTCAGGTTGCCATACAATAAATTAAACATAACTAAAAGGTCCCCAATAGTCTCAATCGACCTAAATATTTTTAATCGACTCCCTGAAAACTTTCAGATTCTCACCAGTGCTCGGGAGCTTAAGCGAAAGCTTTATATTATTATTATTATTATTATTATTATTATTATTATTATTATTATTATTATTATTATTAATACTTGTTTTACGCATCTTTCAATATCATAGTAATATATCTAGGTTAGCATGCCATTAAGTAAACAGGTATGTAAACTAGGTCACATCTAACTAGGTTAACAGATTATATATAATCTGAGACTGAGGAGTCATTTAGACAGACAGTCTTGTGTAGCAGACCTTACGTTGTTATGCCAGTTCACTTCGTAACTTGTAATGTAATTGTTATAGTTAATTTATTTTATTAAACGTTATTGTACAGGGTCAGGCAAATGGGTGGGAACACCAGATTTCGGGCAAACTTATGTGTTCTATTAAAGAAGAACCTTAATAAAAGTTTTTGTAGTACGAGGTGCATTCAAGTTCTAAGACCTCCGATTTTTTTTTCTCCAGACTGGAAAGAGATAGAAGCATGTGCATTGTTTTAAAATAAGCGCGCGTTCGTTGTCAATACGTCACAGAGATGGCAGCACTGTACGGCAGATGGAATTGTAGCGGCAGCGTCGAGAATGAGAACTGTTTTAGATACTTAAAATGGCTACGTTTTCCTTACTTGAACAGCTTGCAATCATTCGTTCTCTGAATTTGCGTGGTGTGACACTAATTGAAATTCATCGACAGTTGAAGGAGACATGTGGTGATGGAGTTATGGATGTGTCGAAAGTGCGTTCGTGGGTGCGACAACTTAATGAAGGCCGAACATCGTATGACAACAAACCGAAACAACCTCGGGCTCGCACAAGCCGGTCTGACGACATGATCGAGAAAGTGGAGAGACTTGTTTTGAGGGATCGCCGAATGACAGTTGAACATATCGCCTCCAGTGTTAGCATTTCCGTGGGTAACCGCCAGTGCTGAAAAAATGATGGTGTCCATGTTCTGGGACAGTGAGGGCGTAATCCTTACCCATTGTGTTCCAAAGGGCACTACGGTGACAGGTGCATCGTACGAAAATGTTTTGACGAACAAGTTCCTTCCTGCACTGCAACAAAAGCGTCCGGGAAAGGCTGCGCGTGTGCTGTTTCACCAAGACAACGCACCCGCACATCGGGCTAACGATACGCAACAGTTTCTTCGTGAAAACAACTTTGAAGTAATATCTCATGCTCCCTACTCACCTGACCTAGTTCCTAGTGACTTTTGGCTCTTTCCAACAATGAAAGACACTGTCCGTGGCCGCACATTCACCAGCCGTGCTACTATTGCTTCAGCGATTTTCCAGTGGTCGAAACAGACTCCTAAAGAAGCCTTCGCCGCGGCCATGGAATCATGGCGTCGACGTTGTGAAAAATGTGTACGTCTGCAGGGAGATTACGTCGAGAAGTAACACCAGTTTCATAGTTTTCGGGTGAGTAGTTAGTTAGAAAAAAAATCAGAGGCCTTAGGACTTGAATGCACCTCGTATTTTTATTCTACTCTATCACATACTTTGAGTTTCTACAACTTTCACTTGTTTCGAGATATAGCGTCATTGGTAGTTTTTTTAAATAGATCACCCTATATATTTTAACATTTTTGGATAGACACATTTTCAAGAATTACAATGATATACGGTTTGGTTGGTGCGTGACTTGAAATATTTAAAAAAAAACGTTGGTTATAAACATCTTTTTGTCAGACACATCTGATAAAAAAGATTCCTATTTTTATGTTGCCATGCAAACCCTTTAAGCAAAAATAAAAGTATTGGAATTACTGTATTAAATACTGTGAATTAAGTATTGGATAAGTATTATTAACAGTTATACTCAATAGTGACAGATAGTTTTCATTCAACAAAAATAGACGTTCATTATGGGCGAACTAACAGAACGTGAAAGAATTACTACTCGTATGTTAATGATGGTTGGTTTTGGAGATAGGCTGAGATCTCTACAAGATGCATGCAATATTTTTAATACCACATTCACTGAAAGAAATATTTTAAAATCGACAATGTTAAGAGTGTTGCGAAAGTTTAATGTAACGGGAAGTGTTAAAAATTAGCCAAAAACCGGTCGACGTAGAACTGCTACAAATGATGATAATTCATTTGATGTTCTATTAATCTTCAAGAAGAACCAGAAACATCACTATCAAAACTGTCCTTATATCACAATATTAGCGAGAGATCGGTAAAGAGAATATTGTCGAAAAATAAGTTTCATCGGTATAAAGTACATTTAGTACAAGAATTAAATGAAGATGATCTCGATAGATGGATGCAGTTTTGTGAAGAAATGATTGATCGTAATAGTAACTTTATCAATAACATTTTATTCTCCGACGAAGCGGCATTTTTCCTATTTGGACATGACTGTCGCTACTGGAGTGATCGGAATTCTCATTGGATATAAGAAAATTACACACTATACCCTCAAAAATTAAATATATGGGCTGGTTTAATCAGAGGATACATAATCGGACCTTTCATTTTTAGGGACAATTTAAACGATATTCGTTATTTACAATTATTGCGCGAGGAAATTTTTCCAGCATTAATGCATTTATTTCTAAACCCCATAAATCCTGCACTATTCTCAGATGCCATCTGGTATCAATAAATGGAACCCTTCCGCATTATGGAATTGACGTGCGTGCATACCTTAATGAAGTATTTCCACAGCGTTGGATAGGTCGAAAAGGATATATTGAACTGCCTCCGCGATCACCCGATTTAAGTCCTTTAGACTTTTTCCTTTTTGTGCATTTGAAACCCAATCTCTATAAGACTAAGCCTCAGTCGCTCGAAGAGTTGGAACATCGAATTATGATGACCTTTCAAGAGATAGCACAAGACGTGATTCAGAAGTCATTAAAGTCCAACGTTGATAGACTAGGATACTTTCAAACTGCAGAAGGTCGTCAGTTTGAACATTTATTATGAATTATCTTGTTTTCAATATTTTCTTGTTGCTAACCTTTTCCAATATGTTATAATATATAAACCGTATATCATTGTAATTCTTGAAAATATGTCTATCCAAAAATGTTAAAATATATAGGGTGATCTATTTAAAAATACTACTGATGACGCCATATCTCGAAACAAGTGAAAGTTGTAGAAAAACAAAGTATGTGATGGAGTAGAATAGAAATACTACAAAAATTTTTATTAAGGTTATTTTCTAAAGGAATACATAATTTTGCCAGAAATCTGGTATTCCCGCACATTTTCCTGACCCTGTATACCGTTTTCTAATGTGTTATTTGTCCTAGCGAAAACTCGGCCTCTGAGTGAATCTGCCTCACCTCTAGGACCAGGCGACATTACAATTGCATATATTTCATCGAGGAATTTTTGACCGTCCTTGAGCGGTGATAGTTTTTATTTGTTTACTTTAAGTTATATGTGTTTATATTATTGCAGAAGTCCATTGTACAATTTATGTATTTTACTGGACAATTAATCTATCTATCTATCTATGTATTATTATTATTATATTTATCATTAAATAGTTATTTACCAATTAAAATGAAAAATTCTTTTTGATATAACCTTTGTATATCTTTGATTATGCATTAGAATGTTCCAAAATTTTGTTAATAATTACGATTTCAATTAGTTTAATAATAATATTATTACAATATTATTAAACAAACTTTAATATAGATAACACAGATGCAGTTCTGTATAGACAATATTGCACGAAATATTCAAACTTAACCAAAACCATTTTTTTTGTAAATAGGACATTAATTAACCCACTTTCGAATAAACTGTGAAGCGTGAATCCAATTTTATTGGATTATAAAAAATCGTATATTATACTTCCACCCAAATTTAAATAATGTCTATACTGATGAAAGTGTTAATGTGATGTGATGTTACCGAGTGATGGAAATATATTAGAATAGACGGACGGTCAATTAATAAATAAATAGGAGCCATATTTGCATTTTGCACACCAGCAACCATGTTCGTAAAAGTAATTAATCGTGTGAAAAGTACGTCATCAACCTGATTTTTTGAAATGTCTATAAATGCGTAAAAATTCAAATAATCCTTTCGTAAATTAACATCTGTGTGTTCAGTCATTTTCATATATTTTATAGAAATATAATATTGAGATATATTGAAACTGCACTCGTACAAGTTATTGAAATGTAATTAAAGCTTGACGCTTCAAAGCAAAAGAATATATGAAGAAAAACGAAAAAACATTTCAATATCTATCTATTAAGTTTGAAGATATTATATTTTATATTTTATTTGAACTGATTCCAACATCTCTTGAGTAATATTTCGATAATGATAATTTATTAATTTTAAAAACCTATCAAAAAAACTATAAGAAACGTCAAATTCAACAAGAAAAAGAAAAAAGGAAAGATAACTAAGAAACTACAAATTAGAACAATACTTGTATCATTGAATAAGAATTCATGCTATTTACGATTTATTAAGTCCTAATTCGATTTATTTTATTTTATGTTGACATAACTTAAGATGTAGACAAGAAAATCTGCAATCCATTCTACTATCCACTCAAAGTTTGTGTAAAGGCAAACTTTAATTAAACTCAAATCTTTTAACTTTTCTAATGAGATATTAGGCGCGTTAAAAAGCTTCGTTGTGAACACTAATTTTGACTTGAATTGTCTATTTTTTAAACGTTAAATATGTTGCCTTGGTTAAATATTTAACGTAAAGCTGAACCCATTTAATGTGAAGCTGTGGATTAAAGTATTAAAAGACGAGAAAGAAATAAGTATAAATAACTGGTGAAACATTGTAACTGTTCGATCAATATAGATTTAATTTTTAGTTTTATTTAAATATAATCAAATAGTTTTAACTCATGACGTGTAATTGTTGACGATGGAGTATAACTTGAGTTGTTGTTTGGGCTATTTCCATCGTTTGTAGAACATTGATAGTCCGACGTTTCGGCAGTCCGTCTACTGCCGTCATCAGGGTAGTCCTGAGAAGGACTGTTTCTTGCCAAACTTGTCATTTATAACGACTTTATCCGGCGGTATGTGTCTTCCCTATTTTTTAGTTGAAATGTCGAATATATATACGATACACTTTTACCACTCGACTAATTAGGGGGACAGAAACTACTATTTTAAACTTATATTTAAGTTAAAGGTATATGCGCAGTAGGTATGCGCAGTGTGCATTTTTTCGTATAGGCGCAGTGGGTATGCGCAGTATGCCATTTTTCCTTATTTGCGTGGTAGTAGTAGTTTTTAGTTATCAGTCTGTCTCCGGTCTCGTGGCTGCCGGTCTTCGGCTAACACATTCTCTAATCATAGGGAGCCAGATATTCTTGATCTCCAGGCTGGGCGTACTGATCGTGTCAGGTGTTGTCTTCATATACGCTGTTTCTGTAATTTTTCTTTTGTAGCCGTGTTCTTGTTTGGCCAGGATTGTCGCCTCGTTCCATGCAATGTTGTGATCTTCTTCCCAAGCATGTTCCGCCAGCTGCGATTTGTCTGTCTCCCCTAAGCGGACCATTCTTTGGTGTTCCTTGATTCTGACTCTTAGGGGTCTGCTAGTTTCTCCAATGTATGGTCGTCCACATTCGCATGGTATTTTGTATATGCAATTCATTGTTTATTGGTCTTCGTTGTCGGGTTTTGTTCTGGTTAGAGCGGACCTATTGGTGTTCATTGTTTTTATGGCCGTTCTAATCTTATGCAAATAGATTTAGTTGTATTTATTTTAACGCTAAGAAATAAGTAATTAAACTTCTAGTTTCAAAAATTCTTTTATTGTAAATACCACTACAATATTGTTTCGCCATACAATGGCTTCATCAGGTGGATGAAATACTGACTAATACATAATATTTTCTTGTAGTGAGATCGCTAATATCTGGGTTGGAACTAAATACCTGACCAGGTATTTATTTTATGTATTCAATCATAGGTTTAAATTGTATATTAATTGTAAATACAAAGTGTATAGAAAGGTCTCGGAGTTTTCCACATATTTAATTTTGTTAATTACCCAGGCCTGTTCAGGTATTATTTTGTTTTATAATAACATAAGTTTTATTGTTATATTTCATGTATTGTATTTAATGTATTCATATTTTACGATAGGTTAGAGATCCCGGTTTATTACATATTTCCTGTATTCTTCGAATACTGCACGTTATCTCTAGCCCACTTCTTGTTTATTGTAATTTACTTACTTGGTAAATTGCCATTCAATAACTATTGTGTTGTGTATTTAGTATTTAATATTTATTTTATTTCCCCATAATTTAGGTTTCATGTGTATATTGTTTATTTTAATACATTTATGACGTTGGTAAACTACATCATACACTTTTCCTTGAAGAAGGGTAAAATATTTGTATGGCAATTTCTGTATAATTAATTTAGTGTTTTCTCTCTCTCTTGTAACTGGCGGGGACAAAACTTTCTTGGCGAAAATAAGTTAAAGCAAAATTTAGTTCCAAACCCAGATCTCAGCGATCTTACTACAAGAAAATATTATATATTAGCCAGTTTCTCAGCCTTTACTATTAAGACCGGATTCATGCATTTGTATTAAGTGTAACGGAACTACAAGATTTAATTAATTAATTATCTTGTAAATATATTAGTGTTATTGAAATTATTGCATTATTTCAACTCAAATAGTTCGGTCGATACATACCGAAAACTTCCTTCAAAACAGGAGGATTAATCAGTAACCAAGTCCTCAATATCAAATATAGAACTGTTACTGTGTCCATCATACAGCCCTGACTTAAACCCTATAGAGAAAGTCTTGTTAAGAAAATTTATCAACGAAATTTCAGTCCTCAAAACGCCAGCAAAGGTCAGTGGTCAAATTGAAGTTTGCTGGGAGGAGTTAATTCGTGATAAGAACTATTGGCAAAATCATTTCGTCTATATTAATTAGACTGAACAAAGTGTTGGAAGTTCAGGGGGTTTTAACTAAATCCTAGGTAGTTTTAGAATTATTATAATTTGGTGTTTATAAGAATACAAGCATAAAAAATCTAAATATTTGCCACACGATTTAAATTAAAATTCCAGGAATTGTTTACATATAAAGAAGTTCCACAGATGTTATATACATATTAGTATTTTCTACACAAAAGTTTTTTATAATGTGAATAAAAAGAGAAAAACAATATTTTATGTGAGAAAAATAATCCCAAATACGGAATAAAAATAATTACTTCAAAATGCATTTTAAGAAAGAGAAACATTTCTTATTTAATATTTAAAATCAACGTGTCAAACAGTAGAACAATTCATGGCAAAAAAAAACATCTAAAAAAATCGTAAATAAAATCCATTAGCGAAAACAGGAATTTGTTCGAATGCATTCTAATGCTAGGGCATTGACCTGATTTAAGTACATGCGTACGCAAATGGCTATTGGCGTTTCCGTTCTGTTGCTAAGCCATTTCCACTCCGACAATTTGACATGATAAGAGATGCATAGTCCACGTTGCTCAATCGTATGGTTCCCATGACAACCGTTAATTCGCATTCAATTTCCAATAAAATATAAGTAAATATTAACATATTTTCTCCGTTATTTCTTATTTGAAGTTCTATATTTGCAATATTTTAAATTACCCATTTTAGTATTTAGAATTACGATGGCTGAATATTCATTTTATGTATTTAGTCCACTACATTTACAATTAGATATTATCATATTAAATTTAAAATCATAGGATAATAATTTAGTAATCTGTCAGAAAATATCACTATTAATTGTTACGTTACTTAGCAACAGTACCTATCAAAAGCATTTGTCGAAATGCCATGAAATTTAATACTATTATATGTTTGAAATTTAGTGATTTAGTAGTTTATATATAATTAAAGTTTTATATTATTGTCACAATCAAGGTTGATTTATTATTTTGGTTCATTAATGTATTCAATTATGGCAATAGGTAAAGAGTTTTTTTTTTAGTTGTATTGTGATGAGTTAGCAATATAATTTTAAAACTTTTCAGAGTAATTTATTAATATAGTATGAAGTATCAACATTAATGAATAATATACTTACTTTGGTGTATAGGTTTCTGAAATGGGGTCTGTAGTTTATTTCGTTCCTGTAACTTTGTTATTATATTCTCTCGCCAATTAAAATCTTCTATAGCTATTTTATGTTTGGATGTTAAATATGATTCTAGTGCTCAATCATTTTATAGTGTTGGAGCCATTGTGTTTTTTAAATCTTTTTTGAAAAGTGATAATAAATCATAATAATTATCTTAAATATGTTTAAAAATATTGCGCACTTTTTTACTTTCCTTAAAATATGTAATGTACTCAAATAGATGTCATTATTTATTCACTTTAATTAAAAATGTGTAGATAGTCGAGTAGTTTTGCTTGCAAATATAATACGATTAATTAAAAATGTGTAGATAGTCGAGTAGTATTGCTCGCAAATATAATACGATTTTGTATTACCTTGTAATTATGACAGTTGTCTAAGTCTAATTTTTTGACTTCTGTCATTTTCCTAAACTTGACAATTTATGTTATTGTTGGGCACTCATTAAAAGTGAAATAGTACCATTGTTCGTAAAAAAAATTTTATACAATGAAATTATATGTATTTTTTTTTTTAATTAAGGACGCACAAAGTGTTATTATATTGGTGTTTTCGACATATTTCATCATTAATTAGCTACACCGTGTACGTATCGTGCGGACAAAGTTTTCATGCCTGGTTGCCATGGCAACTTAGCGTTCATTAAGATCTAATTTTCTGTTTTTATTTCTAATGATAATTTAATACTCATTAACACTCACTTGCAGTAAGTTCAAAATGTTATTTCTTACCATATTAATACACTCCTAAATACGTACTTCGATAACTAAGTTGTCATTTTCAGTAGGTAAAACTAATTATAATCGTCTTGCACATGCAGTACCGTAAAGCTGTCACAAAAAATCGCGAAACATCTTACAAGACGTCCACGTAACACCTATTAATACATGAGACATAAGTGGCATAAATTATTATCGTTAATATTTAATTTAAAAATTAAATTTGCAACATAAGATTAGCTGTGAACATAATACTAAAAAGATTGTAGTAGACAATAAATAAATAAAATAAAAGCATCATTGATATCCCAAATTTATTGTATAATTGTGTGTCTCTTCCAAAAACATTGCTTGAAATATAGCATTTTGGTATTTTAATTTTCGATAAATTATAAAACCGCCGGTACGATCATCGAATGTAGGTGTCCAGAACTTTAAAAAAGTCATACACTGTATTTGACATTTGTTATCCAAACAAGATAAGTAAAAAATATAATGAACAAAATTGTATTCTCTTTTAAAACATCTTGTATATTTGTATATATATATACATCGGTCGTCTTATAAGTCTTGTCAATACAACAAATAATTCAAAAAAGATGAAAATATGTACACTCAGAACTTATGCAAATAATTCCTCCAGGATAATTGTTCAACGTTCTTTTGTTTTGCCGTTAAGACTGGAATTTAAACGAAAAATACCAAAATAGACATTAAAAGATCATTAGCACGGAATAATACATTTTTTTCTTTTCTTTCTCTCTCCGTGCATATATATTTTTTATTCCATTCACTCCAGAGTATCCGAATAAATTTACATAAAAAACAATGAGATAATTTCCAGGGCGATACGGAAGCGGCACTTCCTTGTTTGCCTCTCATCGTCTGAACAGAAAAAAATGTATTTACATTGAAAAAATTCTGTGTATATTGCACCAGCTCTTAGCTAGAAAAAGAAGAACACGAGATTAAGCGTAATTAACTGCATTATTGGTGCAAGAAGTAGGATGCTGGATCTGGAACCGTATGCACTCACTGAAAACAAAATGTTTAAAAATAACCGCATTCAATTAAGCACGAATTAAACATATAAATACGCACATCAATCTGACAGTAATACTTTATCTATGTACATAAAAATGAAACTTTACTAAATCTATTTTTTTCGTGTCGGAAATGGTTTCTGTAAAAGTATAACTAATATACGATGTGTGGCGTGCAAATAAATTAAATAAATATGTCAAACAATTGCAGTTCCCCGTTCGTCTTACTTTTCCAACAAGGATAGAACAAGGCCCAAGGTCAATCGCGTGCTGACTAAATCTGAAAAATCCATCCTTTTCACATAATCAATTATATGTTGCCGCTCACTATTGAGAAAACCCACAAACAGAATAACTAAAAATATCGCATATCACAAACCGACTCAATAAATTACTACAGTGCTCCAAGAAATTAACGCACCTAGTAATCGAATAAATGTTTGTCTTATTTGCTGATAATTTGTAGCAGTTGGCGTTGGTTTGTAAGAACTTTCAAATAAAAATTTCGTATAATTAGCATTGTAATTGCAGACAGCAATTTTTACATTCACATTACTTCGCGAAATAACATACTAATTTAAAAATATTTAATATAAAGATGAAAATTCCAAGAATTTATCAAATGATATATATATATATATATATATATATATATATATATATATATATATATATATATATATATGTGTGTGTGTATATACAGGCTGAGGCGTGAAGAATCGACCAAATTGTAGGAGTTTATTCTACAGGTGAAAGTAATGTAAAAATACTCAAATGCTGCTATACGATATTTATTTGTTTTCTAGATATAGCGTAATTAAAAATAAACAAAATTTCATCCATTGAAGTTTTTGTATTTTATTGGTATTATCGTTCTTTATAATATATTTTAAAAATACCGCCATTCATTTCAAAACATCGTCTACCAAGGGCGCTGGTTGCGTTCCTGATTGCGTCAGGTTGATGTTTGATATTGCCAGCAGCATACATAATCCGTTGAATTAGTGCTTCACGAGTGTCCACTTTTACATGATACACTTAATTTTTTAACCAGCCCCATAAACAATAATCGAGTAGCGTGAGGTCTGGAGACCTAGGAGGCCAACCAATGTGACTACCATGTCCAATCCAACTCCCTGGAAACCTTTCAGCCAAATGTTGCCTGACTGCACGAGCGTAATGTGCAGGCGCTCCATCATGCTGGTAGAAGATTTGGAATCTGATGTTTATGGGAACATCCTCTAGCAGTCCGTGCAGTTCATTTTCTAAAAAATGTAAATAGAGATCACCCGTGAGGCGATTCTCAAAAATGTAAGGACCAGTTAAAAAACCATCGATCATACCACACCACACGTTTACCGAAAATTTATGTTGAAAGTTACTTTCGACTGTTGCGTGTGGATTTACGTCTGACCATACATGCTGGTTATGACAATTATTAATACCGTCACGGGTGAATGTCGCTTCATCCATAAACAGTATACGCGATACAAAACGAGGATTATCATTTATCCATCGACAAAATTCCATACGTCTACGATTATCATCTCGTTGTAGATGCTGTACTCTTTGTACATGGTATGGACGTAAGCCATGCTCGTGGAGTGTTTTTATCACCCTTGTTTGTGGAATGCCCAATTGAATACTAATTCTCCGTGAGCTGGTAGTTGCGTCTTCTTCTACTACATCCAGAATATCTTCTACTTCTTGTAATTGTTGTAGACTGCCTCGTTCAGATATTATGTTTACACTGGGAAGCTTTCCGGTCGCGCACAATGTGTTGAATACACTAATAAATACAGTTTTATTAGGATGTCTGTGATGTGGAAACCGTTGACGATATTCATTAGCAGCAGCTGTAGCATTCCCATCACAAAATCCATAAACAAACACCATATTAGCATATTCTAAATTAGAATAGGTGTGTGGCATTTTAGTTTGTTACACTATAGTCGTACAAACGTCAAGTCAATGTCACAATACCCGAACACAATGTTATAATTTACTGCAAGGTATAAGGAACATTTTTTATTATGGCAGCGCCCTCACTATATCAACAATGAACTAGAGATAGTGACATTAGACGCATTAGGCATACAAACCACTCTACACTAATTCTCGACTGCTTTCAATGTCACTACCGCTAGTTCGGAAAACCACGAACAGGTAGCGCTTCAGCTAGGAAGACTTCCATATAATGAATTGCTACCGGGGTTTCACTGTTTTTACGAATACATACATAAACATGGTATACTAAATCTACATTTTTAATTACGCTATAACTCGAAAACAAATAAAAATCGGATAACAACATTTGAGTTTTTTTACATTACTTTAACCAGTAGAGAACTTTCCTTTAGTTTGGTCGATTCCTCACGACTCACTCTGTATACATATAAATAGATGTATAGATAATTATTTCTTGACCTTTGTATATTTTAATAGATTTAATTAGTCGCCGATTTAAGGTCTGTTTTACTTTAATATGTGTATATTTAAAATAATCTGACATGTTTCTTCAGTTAATGACTGATTATTTTAAATATATACATATTAAAGTAAAACAGACCTTAAATCGCCACTAATATTTGGGTTATCAGTCTGTTTACATTAAAACTCAAATGTTCTTTCTCAATATTTTGTCAATATATTAATGACTTCATCAGGAGAAGAGCTTGAGTTAAGCGTGGACATTTTTGTTAAATAATTTACATAGCAACGCACAAATAAAACATGAACATTACATTTTTAAACAACAACTAAAACTATAAAGTTTCAACTTGACCTTTTCACCCGCATGTCTGCATAATATGCATAATAACATTTGAGTTTTAATGTAAACAGACCGATAACCCAAATATTAGTGAATTTATATTAGTACGGTCAAGAAATTTTTTATAATTATATACTTATATATATACATATATAATTATATGCTATTGAAAACTGTGTTTTCGGAAGTTTTTGACCATATTTATATGTATTTTATACAAAGTTTTTTGAACTGCAGTTGTTTTTTTAATAAAAAACAAGGTTTTATTCAATAAGTTTTATCTGAATTATTAATTCAGCCTTATTCGTTCGATTTTATTAAATTACATCTTAATTAATTGAAAAGTTAAGATATAAATACTATACAATACAATGACAATTACTCGACAGATTACAAATGTACCAATTAAAACACACTTTAATACAGTCTTTAATTCAGTCTTATTATGGTACATGAAGTGAATGTTATTTTGAACTATATATTATAATGAGTAATTATAATATATAGTTCAAAATAACATTAATGTTTACTTTCTGCGCCCAACAACGTCACTAACGTGATCTCCCGGCTCTCACCATTCAAGAAGTTATTGCTCACAACTGTGAGTAATACCGCGACAGAGTGACGCAACACCCAAATGTGCTAGCCAAACGGCTATTAAGTCACAGCCTCGGATCTACGATCAAACTTATATAATGACGATATAATCATAAATACAATGTTATACAGGGTGATACAAAATTCGTAGACACGGATTATGGGAGGAGGTTAATCAGCAAAAACTAAAACGAATGTTCCTTTACCATTTTTTAATCTGATTGATATTTATCGGAGTTTTAGCAATTTTAAAATGAAATATTAATCGTATAACCTTTTCTAATATTACACAATTAAAAACGTATAACATGAAACACTTTATAACATTTATTCAAATTGTTTTCCATCAAAGAATAAGCATGAGTAAAGAAGACTTTACAATTTCAAAGTAGTTGACATTTTTTGTATTTTCAATTTTAGTGTATGAAATCATGGCTCAAAACTACTCAAATCGTAAATATTAAGAATATGTTGATGGCTCTTGGTGCTTTAAATAATAACGCAGGTCAAGCAGCGTGATTTCCTTGCGCCGCTAATATCTTTAGAAGAATAGAATTCTTTTCATTGGAATGCATTAAAATACAACCAGGCAGAAGTGACTGCTGTCCACGTTTACGCGCTGATGTAATCATTGATTCGATAAACGATCCTTCAAGAAGTACCAGGCGCATTGCGAGGGAACTGAAGACAAATCAAGTTCGCGCTTAATTTTTCATTTTTAAAAATTGCTGAAATTCAGAAAATATCAGTCAGATTAAAAATGGTAAAGGAACATTCGTTTCGGTTTTTTATGATTAACGCCATCCCATAGTCCACGTTCCCGAGTTTTGTAACACCCTGTATACAGGCTGATTCATTTACGGCCCTCACCATGGGGATCTCTCTTATTATTGGAGATAGAGTATAGGTTTAAATTTGGCAAAGTTGTTAAATTTTGTGTTTGTTATAAATCCGTAAAGAAAATAGACCTGTGACAAATGACCTTTGTTATTAAAAAAAAAAAACGCGAAAGCCCCATTTTCTTCTTTTACATGTAGCACCGACATTTGGCCTTGTAGAGAAAAAATAAAAACACATCCTTGTGGCCATTTATAAACCTCTATCCAGTGGTGTACTCTAAATTTTTATACGACGTTTCGTTTCTTTCTGGCCGTCATCAAATATCTAATTTCTTATAGGCGCCATATTGGATTTAGACATCTTCTGAAAGAGTTTCTTTTTCTGATTTCAACCATGTACCACATGCCGACTATAGTTTTTGACATTAGGTTTTATTTGAAAGAATAAATTATAAGATTAAATAAGGTAGTCTTTGGAATTTCAATATGTCAAACATTTCATTTATTGTTCATTAATAATACAAAAATGTCATACACTAACGAAGAGAAACGAGATATGATATGTACTTTTTATTCTTCGAAACAAATTCAACAGTAGCGAGTACAAGATAACAAAAGCATTAAGAAAAATATGTACATAGAAAAGTAAACAATAAACAATTACAGTAAAAGTTCAATTATCTGGCCATCTTCGGTAATGCACAATTGGGCACGCCTTCTGGCATTTTGTATTGCCCTTTGTATAGTTCTTCTAGGAACTGCATCGAAGGCATTCTGAAGTCTGTCTCGTAATTCTTCAATGTTTTGTGGCGCATCTAATTTGTAAATATTATTTTTAACATATCCCCATAAAAAAAATCTAGCGGACTTAAATCAGGTGATCTCGCAGGCCATTCAACAACTCCCCTATTTCCAATCCAACGGTTTGCAAACTCTTGATTTAAGAAATTTCTAACAACAGCTGCATTGTGTGCTGGTGCGCCATCTTGTTGCCACCATAAATATTGTAATTGATTTAATGGCATATTATCGTCAAGATAGTCAGATACGTATGTACGTAAAATGTTTAAATATCTTTCTCCATTTAAATGTTCTTCATACATAACTGGTCCTAAGAGACGATTTGCCAAAATACCCATCCAAACGTTTATTCCAAAACGATGTTGTGGTCTTCTAGCCCTGTTTTGTCGGGGATTTTGTACTGCCCAATAGTGCTCCGTATTTCTGTTGAACATTCCAGAATTTGTAAATTTTGTTTCATCTGACCAGATGATTTTGCTTAAAAAATTTTCGACATTTTCTATCCTTCCCATTAATCAATTACAATATTCTAGCCTTCTCAAATTATCTCCAGGCGGTAAAGAGTGACTAACATGGATCCTGTATGGTTTAAACCTACTTTTATGTAAAGTTCTCCAAACTCTGGACTGGCACAAATTTAATTCTGACGCTACTTCGCGTGTAGGAATTGATGGATTATTATTTATCTATAAAAATACAAGATTAACATGAAATTTGAAAACACGCTTTTAATTTACCATTTGTAAAATATCTTGTCGATTTTCATTTAAATTCCTGTTGTCTTGACCATTCGCGGCTTAGTAAACGATCCATTCTCGACCAAATTTCTGTCTAGATCTAGAAAAATGGTACGATGAGGCTGTTGTCGTTCTGGATATAATTGTAGATATCTTGTACTCGCTACTGTTGAATTTCGGTTCGAAGAATAAAAAATACTTATCATACCTCGTTTCTCTTCATTAGTGTATGACATTTTTGTATTATTAATGAACAATAAATGAAATGTTTGACAGATTGAAATTCCATGGCTACCTTATTTAATCTTATAATTTATCTTTCAAATAAAACCTAATGTCAAAAACTTTAGTCAGCATGTGGTACATGGTTGAAACCAGAAAAAAAACTCTTTCTGAAGATGTCTAAATCCAATATGGCGCCTATAAGAAATTAGATAGTTGATGATGGCCAGAAAGAAACTAAACGTCGTATAAAAATTTAGAGTACACCACTGGATAGAGGTTTATAAATGGCCACAAGGATGTGTTTTTATTTTTTCTCTACAAGGCCAAATGTCGGTGCTACAGGTAAAAGAAGAAAATGGGGTTTTCGCGTTTTTTTTTTTAAATAACGAAGGTCATTTATCACAGGTCTATTTTCTTTACGGATTTACAACAAATACCAAATTTAACAACTTCGCCAAATTTAAACCTATACTCTATCTCCAATAATAAGCGACATCCCCATGGCGAGGGCCGAAAATGAATCAGCCTGTATATACAAATGGACAAAAAGTATTTAGTTTTCTAGTATGTAGATTGTTTTATTGGAAACAGTCTACTCAAGTCACTCTTTTATAGTAACAAACTAACAGATCATTACTCTTATGTAGATTTCTAAATAAAGTGAATTAAAGTAAGGAAACCTGTCTGCACTAGTTTAATTGGGAATTTAAAATGCTACCTAAATATACTCCGCAAAAAAATTGCCCCATAAATGCAGCTACCAAAGTTGCAGTGAACTGTAGTAAATAATGATTAACAATATGTCAAAAGGCTTTAACAATAGCTAGTTTAACAAGTGGTGTTCTCAAAACAAGCTCAAATATTCATAAATTTTAACATAAAAAATACGCTTCTCATAAAACGTTACATAATTAAGTCAATAGCTCGTGTTTCCAACCTAATCACAGTCTCGATGCAATGCGGCATACTATTCATTATGTCATCTATGTAATTCGGATCCATATTCTGCCACTCTTCAAGAAGTGCCGCTTGGAGTGTAGGAAGGTCGCAAAACTGAATTCCACTTTTAATTGACGTCCTACGTGATCCCAAACATGTTCTATTGAATTGAGATCAGCACTTCATGCTGGTTAGTTTAAAGTGGGTATTTCCACATCATGAAAGTAATGTCTAACTATATGAGCAATGTGTGCGCGCACGCTAAGAAAATCTGGCTCTACAAACGGTGCAAAAGGTACAATTTATGGATGTAGAACGTCTGTTATGTATCTATGTGGCGTCAATCGAACTTCAGGTAGTGAGGCTAGCTCAGTACGACCCCCAAAACAATACCTCCCCATTCCATTACCGAACCACCACCGCAATTTAAATTTGGAATGAAGTTACATTGTAAATAGCGTTCACCAGATCGTCTATAATCTGGAATTTGCCGGTCTGAAGTGTACAAACAAAATCTAGATTTATCTGAGAAGAGCACACTGTGCTAGTCATTTGCCTCTCATTCGGCATGTTCATGAGCAAATTCCAATCGTGCTCTTTTGTGTTCTCTGGTCAGAAGTGGATTTTTGACTGGCACATAAGGACGTATATCATGTTCCCGAAGATGATTCCTCACAGTCTGGTTAGTAACCACTACGTTTCGGGTGTGGAAAAGGTCGCTTTGTAACATTTTTGAAGTTAAGTGTCGTATTCACAGTGAACTTAAACGCAAGAAACGATCATCTCTCTGAGGTACACATTCGGCGCCCTTGTCCTGGTCTTCTATCGTATGCTCCTGTTTCCCTATATCTTTTAAGAGCACGAGATATGGAAGACTGACTTACACCAATGTATTGCGCTCTTGTTAATTTAAACCAACATCTGACAGTGTTACGGCTCTAACAACTCCACCATGAGACAAATAACGAGAATAACGATGCTGAAAAGCTATTGCGTTAATATGACTTGTCAATCTGAATTATACCTAACCTCAACTTGTATTTTTTCTTAGACAACAGAGCCGTAAAGTTTTTATTTTATTTTATCATTAGAAAGAATGGATGTTTTAGTAATTATCTTTACTAGAAGTAATAAATAAACGCAAATACCTAGATTACCCTATATTTACTTTAAAAGTTTTTAAAATGCCATCATTAAAAAATTTTTCAATTTGCGACAATTTTTTTGCGGAGTATTACATTTATTTTCAAAATTTTATTTAATAATTAAAAAAAAATTGTATTTCTTATAAAGTAATATTATCGCTATACGCAAATCGAAATTAATCGATTTCGTAAAAAAGTTTTGAAAATTATCATACGCTGGACTGTTAAGCCTTCGTTACTTAAAAGTAAAACCGATATTTCAAAGTATTTACTTCAGTAAACTTTTAATTTGTGTTCAATTAACCATCAATTCTCGGCGGCAATTTTGTTCTATTTTATTAGAAAAATTCCGACATTCCTCTTTGTCCTTTTTATCACCACTTATCCGAAATCTCCAATTAAATTTCCGTAATAAAAATTTTAACGAAGCATCCCGGGCGAATTGCTTCCACGGCTACCCAAAACCCGTTCGGCCCGAGGACAGAACTCCATGCTCCTCTGCCATTCCATCCAAACGTGTTCTCCCTCTTCCCCACAGGGGGAATAGATTTAACCCTTACGTATAATTTCGTCGCGCTGTACAATGCCGGGGTCATTTTAATTATCCCCAATTATCGTGATTGTGCCCTTCCCATCACATCCGGGCGGCCTTAACATGTTAATTTTATTATCATCCGACTCTCTTCACTATTATTAGCCTCGCCTAAGTCTTATTGATTACTATTATCATTTGATTATTTCTTACCAATACTTGACTAGCCTTGAAGAATTACTTCGTTCAGAATTCTTTTATATAATTTTCAGTTTTTACGCTTTTCTTTCATTTATCTGGGAATCTAATTCCAAACTCTGAACGATGGACGAATTTTTGAAAAATGCTTATAAAAACTTACTTGTTTTCTAAATTATCGAGATTATTAATACATATTGTCAAAAATAAAATAATGGTGCTAAATAATTATGTTCAAGCAAAGGGTACTACTGAATTTCAACTGGAATTATTAATTCCAAAGCTGCATTCATCAGATAACACATCATTTCCTTGATTGTTTTTTATTAATTACGATGCTTTCGAATACGAGTATAGAAAGCAGGTTATTATTAATCAATTTGAAAAAAGACATTTGTATTTACAAACAAAAGTCAAAGAGTACATCTACTAAGTTAATATAATATTTTTTGAATAATATTTAAGTTCATTTGCAACATAGTCCTCAGAAAATTTGTAACAAGGATGCATAAACCGGGCCGAGCTAATGAAATCAAATATTCTTAAATAGCGAAACGAATCTGCATGTTTGTACAAGTTGGAACCTGCATTATTATAGAATGTATAAACACCCGTGCAGCATACTTCATCATTCAGTTAACATTGGCAGTTGCAAGCTGCATTGAGTGAAGTTGTAATACAAAAGCAATAATCGGATCAAAAAACTGTGTACAAAGTGTTAAGCTTGGTGATCCGAAATTCTAGGAAATGTCGCAATGGGAAAATGAGTGCAATAATCCACCTTGTGGAGAAAGTGATGTTTCAAAGGTGGAAGAATGTTGACATAATGAGCAGTGCTTTCGAAGCAAATCATGATGAGTTCTCTAGATAAAGTAGCGATATACCGTGTGTCTGCCAACATGTGTCAAAACTAATGAGAAAACGCTTAATAAACTAACGCCGCCCGAGATGTATCACTTTTATGCAAAAAAAATAAATGATGTAATTAAATACAAATTATTTGAGCTAAATAAAATAGGCTTCTTTTAATATTGCAAAACTTCAATTATGACGATTCACTTTAGTCTAGTATGTACTACTGGAGATAGAAAAACGCTTAAATGGGGAAAGATGCCCAGTTTTACGAGTTTGATTTAAAACTGCTTTTGTTTCTCCGATAACTTTCATGGCTTACTAGATAATAATAGTTAATAGTTAATAGTAATTTTAGAAAAAAAGTGTTCAGGCAAAAGTTTTAGATAATTTTACGCCAAATAAAACTATGTAGCTAATTTTTTTCTTTTCGTTCACCATTATCGAGTTATGACACAAACTTGTGTTTTTTTAAATGGAAACCATAGTTGGTTTTGACATCATTAAAAAGCTTATTTTTTGCTGATTACAATGATATAAGGTTTGATATGGTTATTTTAAAAAATAAAGAAGATATAGACATTTTTATGGTTTTTATGGAAAACAATTGAATTTCGAACTGATAAAATACAAACCAAACGAAAACTTATTTTGAAATCTTATGTAGTAATAAAATAAAAACTATAAGAACTTTTATTAAGGGCACACAACATTATTAATGTTCAAAGATACCTCCATTATTATTAATACACAAATTGCATCTCTTCACAACAGAATTTGTAGCATTGCGGACTTCACTCCTATCGATGTTATTAAAAGCAACTAAGACAGCTTCTCTTAAATCGTCGATTGTTTCATATGTTCTTTTGTATACTGTGTCCTTTAGTACACCCCACAAGAAAAAATCCAAAACTGATAAATCAGGGGATCTAGCCGGCCATTCAATGGGTGAATTTCGTCTTATCCATTGATTAGGGAAGTTCAAATTTAAATAATTTCTAACATTCAGTTGATTGTGTGGAGGCGCTCCGTCATGTTGAAACCATTGCAGCATTGCTCGGGTTCTTAAATTTAAATTATCTAACATTTCCTCGAAATCTTGTTGTAAAAAATTAAGATAACGATTGCCAGTTAGCGATCCATCAAAAATAAAAGGAGGAAGAACAGTTGATCCTATAACACCACACCAAACATTAAACCCAAATTTAATTTGTGGTGTCCTATATTCAACGTGAAGTGGATTTATTTGGGACCATATGTGCTCATTGTGCCTATGTGCCTATTAAACATTCCACAATTTGTGAAACAAAATTCATCAGTCCATAATATTTTCATTGAAAAGTATGGATCGTTTTGACACTGATCTTTAAACCATCTACAAAAAGCTATTCGTCTGATGTTATCACCTTCATGTAAAGTTTGTGATACTGATAATTTGTAGGGACGAAATTTATGCTTCTTCAACACTCTGACAATAGTGCGTTGAGAGGAGCCCATTTCTGTTGAAATTTGTCGGGTCGATGTAGATGGATTCTGAGCGACACTTGCTAATATGTTTATTTCTCTATCTTCATCCATCCCTTTTTTTTTATTTTGGTTTAACGAACGAACCATAATCTGCTAAATTATCCCATAATCTCTTAAAAGTAGGTAGCGACGGCTGACGTCGATCAAAATAATTTTCAAAATAAACTTCAGCAGCTCTAGTAGAATTTTTCTGGCACTGAATGTAACATTCAACAATATCACGCTTTCTACATTAGAAAATTCCATAGCCAATGCAAACTTATGATTAACGACCGTTTGCACCGCTTATAGTTAAGTTACAATTAAATTAATTAATAGTTAATTGTAAATGTTTGACAATTAACTTGACTTAAAAGTAAAAATTAACAGCTCTCACTTCTGTGAGTCAACGTGAAAGCAATGTTAGTATATTTATCTCGACTGCCCCAACGAACACTATTGTAACTCAGATTTTTCGTTTTTTGAATTACAATACACCAAACATTTTTTTTTAAGTTTTTATCTTATAAAGTAAACAATCATAGAAATGTCTATATCCTCTTTATTTTTTAAAATAACCATATCAAACCTTATATCATTGTAATCAGCAAAAAATAAGCTTTTTAATTATGTCAAAATCAACTATGGTTTTCATTTAAAAAAACACAAGTTTGTGTCATAACTCGATAATGGTGAACGAAAAGGAAATATTGGCTACATAGATTTATTTGGCGTAAAATTATCTAAAACTTTTGTCTGACCACTTTTTCTCTAAAATTACTATTAACGATGCTAAGCATTCTTAAAGAAAATCGCAAAATTTAGTTTTATTTGAATATCTAATAAGCCATGAAAGTTATCGGAGACACAAAAGCAGTTTTAAATCAAACTCGTAAAAGTGCGCATCTTTCCCCGTTTAAGCGTTTTTCTATCTCCAGTAGTTTCTGAGATCCCAATGCTAAACATTCAACAAAACTCACCCTGTATGTGTCGCGTTAAACTACGAGTAGTTTTGGTCTTATTGAAATGGCTGAAGATGTATAAATATATGTATACGTAGATGGCTAACATGTATTTATGTTACGGCCGTGCTTATGGTGGTGCGCGACGAGCACGTCGCATCTATTATGAAATGTTTCCTAATCGTCGAATACCTTGTGATAGAACATTGATTCTTCTCAATCAATGCGCAAGGGACTACGAGACATTTTCAAAAAGTACTGTTGATTCTGGTAGGCGCGAGTCGATTCATATGCCACAATTAAAGGAGAGAATCTTATAGAATATTATCACTAGATATGCTGGGACGAGCACTAGGAGAATTGCTGCAGCGGAGGTAGTCAGTAAATGCACTGTTTGTAACGTATTACATGATCAGATGCTTTATCCGTATCATGTACTACGTGTAAGGTCTGCAACCGACGGATTACCAAGAAGAATTTTTTACAATGGATTTTGAGGATGGATGCTGAAAATCCACAATTTCTCTCTAGTGTACTATTCACAGAGGAAGCGGGATTCGCCAGAGATGGAATATTTAATTTGCACAACACTCAGTCTGGGCCTACAAGAATCCCAATTCTGTAATGGAATCTAGACATCAGCATAAGCTCTCCATAGGTGATTTTCTGATAATTCCTTTCTTTTTGCCTAACAGACTGATGGGACTTTTACACTGAGATTTTTTGGAAAACTCTCTTCCAGAATTACTAGAAGATGTTCGATTAGAGATAAGAATGCACATGTGGTTCATATACGATGGCGTTCCACCGTATTACAGCATTACAGCTCGCCAAAGTATTTATAATTAAAGCATCTTTTTCAGTATTAACGACTGAATGGGGGTCACAAGAACCGTAGACAGCTGTGACTTTGACCTCACTTGAGGATATTTTTTACTGGACCGCTGACGTCGTCTGGACTCTGAGCTGAAGTCACAAAACCACGGAACTCAATGAAATTCATGGATCTGACCGCTTTTTGCGGGGCTAAGCTATGAATGTTGCTCTGGATCCTTCCAATCGTCACGGTTGGATGCCGGCCCTGCGTGACACCGGGATTTTTTTTGTCCTTGGTGTGAAGTTCCTATTAGAGGGCACGTCATTGGATTCAGTTGGTCATTGGGTCCTGTTGCATCATTCCATTCAGCGCTCGGTCCCTGGGCTGGTCAAGAGAGCTCTGGTGCAATAAATCCCCCAGTCTTCTAACTGCCACTTTCGGCTCCGGTCGTCCCGCCCAGTTTCCTATCAGGTCAGCAACAATAAGGTTGAGTGAGTTTTCCGCTCTGTCCCAGATACCCCGGGACAGTCGCATGTGTTCGGTGATTGTTTCCACTCCCAGATCTCTTCCTATCTGTTTGTTGCGGAAGAACCAGGGGGCATTAATAATCCAACGCAGCGTGGTATTCCGTAACGTTGCCAGTCTGTTTAAATGGGTCTTCGCTACGTGGGCTCAGGCCAGAACTCCGTAGGTGATCTGGGGCAGCGGGTCAGATTTGTAAAGTAGCACTTTTGTTTTGAGGACCAGCGGGCTGGTGCTGGTCAGGAGCGGCATTAATCTGCCCCTGGTAGTGACAAATTTTTGGGATAAGGTTTGCTAAGGAGTTGCTCATGTCAACGATGAGTTGATCATGTCAATTTTCGGTCCAGGCTAAGCCCCAGATATTGAACTGAATCGGACCAGGGGAGCCTAGTCTCCCCGACTTTGATGGTTGCGCCGGAGATCAAGAGCTTCTTAGTAATTTGTTCTTGTTGACTCGAGCCTCCATTTATTCGCCCAGTTCAGAAACTCGTCGACCTAGCACTGGAGTCTGTAGCGTATTATCCTTTCGCTGCGGGTCCTCGTATAGAGGGCTGTGTCATCAGACTACATGGCTGTCTCCACCTCGAAAGCCATCGATATATCCGCCATTAGCTCTGGTGCTAATAGTGATTCCTAGGGGACACTGGCACTGAAATTCTCGGAAATTGTCTCCACTTTTATTCCATTTCGCTGGAGTGGGGAGATCCTGTTGCTTTGCTATGGTTGGCCAACGCGGTCGGTGGGCGCAGCTTAGCGGTAGCATCGTGAATGCATAAATATAAGTAGAGATATTGTTTGTTGACATTCACGATGCACTGGTAGTAGGAGTTGTTGGTCGCTTGGTCGTTATGTCATTGTACACACACGAACCAGTTTGCCGTCAAACCAGCAAGGCTGCCATCGGTAGCATGTACAGTATCCTAATTTACCATCAATTTTACTGACCTCGCACATAATTAGGAACTTGCTATACGAAACCGGAGAATCTTTGAGTTCAGGCGAAGAAGAAACTGAATAATGGTCCAACTGATGATACGTAATATGCATAGGTAATCGACCATGATTCAGCATTTCAAGCAACAGAACATTCGCTTTTTGGATGCTACTCTCAATTTCATTCCGGAAAATTTGGGAACCGTAAGTGATGAACAGTTTTACCAAGATGTTGCAACCATGAAAAAGCAATGCTAAGGCAAATGAAGTCCTAGTTTGCTGATGACTACTGGTGGCCATTAATCTCGGATGAAATACGCAAAAACATTTTGAAGTAAGTGCAACTTTAAGACCGAGCAGTATAACGCACAACACTTCATAGCAAACAAAGTATGGGTGATAGAGAAAATCCAAGGCCATTTTCTGCTATCTGGTCAAATTTTACATGAGTTACCAAAAAGAAATAGATTTTTGTTTACCAGAATTATTTGTCTATACTAGCATATTCATTTTTAGTTTTAATTTAATTCCTTACATTTTTTAAATTCTTTTTTCTCTAAAACATTTTATAATGCATATTTATATGTTCCCTGTTCAACTAAAATAACAAAACAAACGAATTACATAAGTAATTTATGTATGTGTTCTCATTACCCTTAATAACAATCCATTTATTTAGCTGCGATACGAAATGCTTTGGGCAAATTACTCTATTTTTGCTTATCTGATCTTATCAAAGGTAGCTCTGAATGATTTGAATAGAATATCGTGATATTCAAAGTTAAGTTATAATTACAAGCGATAGAAATAGATTAAAATAAAGCGATGTAGAACATTTTGAATACAATTTTCTCTTGAAACAACCTACATACATACACAAAATGTTTCTGTCAACATGGAACTATACCTTAATAATTAGTTATTAACTCTTGACATGTTTAAGTTGGTGGTTTGTAATTATTTGTCGTAACATGTATATAGTTTGTTAGTAATTGCATATACTTTGTATAGAAAACGAAACATACTTCCATGAAGGCATTGTATTCCATTTAATGACTTAATAATATATCCAACATATAATCTAAATAGATTTCCATTAACTCGCAAATACAAAATAGATTTATACGAGGGATATTTGACAGGAACGTGACTCTTAAATTGAAGACTATTGATACAAAAAAATACATACATAATCGCCTTTAAATTCCATACACTTCGAGCAGCGATATTTCGACTTTTCTATGCCTTCCAAAAACTAATCTTAGAAATTCTACAAAATAAGCCTCTATTGCGGCGATAACCTCCTCGCTTGAAACAAATTTCCCCGCGCTGAACCATTTCTTCAGGTTCAATAATAAAAGAAATCACAGGGCAATTAGAAATATACACTGATCAACAATTGAAGTGGATAATGAGCAGTGTAATTCGACCAATTTAGCGCTTACAATTACAGAAGAACGAGATAGTACAAAAAATTCCCGGAATGTGAAAAAAACAATAAATTATTCTTACAACTTATTCGCTATCATCCCCTTCAAAATACTCTAGTTTCGCATGAATGCACCGATCCCATCGACTTGTTCACCTGTTCAACACTACCTGCGACTCGGTCTGGATCTTGTCAATCGTCTCAAAACGTCGCCCCTTGAACTTCAGTTTCAACTTCTGAAACAGGAAGAAGAAGTAACAAGAGACAAGATCTGGGGAGTAGGGAGGGTAGGGTAGTACTGCCGTCTTCGTTGAGGCTAGAAACCAACGCACAACAAGTGATCTGTGGGTTGGTACATTGTCGTAGTGTAGAATCCACGAATTATTGCGCCACTTGGCTAGCTGCTTGCGTTGAATATTTTGTCTTAGTCGCCGAAGAACATCGCTATCAAATCGTCTGTTAACTGTTTCACGTGGTGGAACAAATGCTTTGTGCACAATGCCATCAGCATCAAAGAAGTGAATTAACATCGACTTGACGTTGCTTCAAACTTGTCGTGCTTTCTTCGGTCGTGATGACGATGGCGTCTTCCACTGCGAGGACTGCTGCTTTGTTTCGGGATCATATTAATTCACCCGTGATTCGTCGCCAATAATGACTCTGATACTGAAGTTTACATCACTTTCGGCAGTTTATTTCAGCCCTGTACAAACGTAAACGCGGTAACGTTTTCATTCAACGCTGAGGAATCTTGAGCAACCATGTTGAGTTCGCCAAACAGAATACACTGACGAACCCCCTACGACAAGCCGACAACGCTACAAATGTCATGGATGTTCTCCTTCGGTCTTACAGAATAGCATCACGCACTTTTATTACATTTTGTGAAATGATTGCTGTCGATAGACGACCGAAACGGCCATCATCATCAATCGACACGCGTCCATTTTTAAAACGGTTGTAACACTCATAAGATTGCATATAGCCTAAGGCATCCTCACCAAACGCTTATTTAAGCATTTTCAGAGTTTCCGGTGCAGCTTTATCAAGCATCAGCATTTATTCAATTGGCCCGCTGTATTTCGTTTTGGTCACCATAAGCATAATATGACACAAGAGCGTCGCGGCTAGTATCAATTGTTTCCTTTCAGCGAGATACACTTGGTATGTCTTGACAAGCCCATAGAAGATATGTTGTTACATTTATTTTTCACGTTAAGCTTTCACCTCTCTGTAGAAAAGGATTTATAACAAATCTAATACTTTATCTTCGTTATTTCGTTTTTTGTAATCCCGGTTGCGTCATCTAGAATAGTTTGTGTGCACTGAATTTGACCCCGCTTCGGGGTTTGCGATCCGAAAGGAGTCTTCTAGCAGACGTGCAAGAGTTTAGTTGTTTTCTTGGTGTGCGCTTCGTTAAGCGAAGTAAGTCCACGTTATACCTTAATTTTTTTATGGGAATAATTACTGTTACGGATTCAAAAAGGGTGTGAGTGGAAAATTACTAGAAAGCCTAATATTGTTAATAAATTTGGATGTCGTAATGCGAAGCAAATACATGTAATTTGGCTTAGGCTTTTTTTGTCCGACATACGGGATATATATGTTTCGTTACGAGGAAGACAGAAAACCAAGCAAACGACGGACAGCAAAACACAAGTCAACATCGCTTGACTGGACATAAGAAAACACGTACCAGCTGTGGGTCTCTCCATCGCCGTCCCAAGCATACAGCCGGAGTAGGTATTCTACAAAGACTTTTTTGACGAAATTTAAAATCTTCGTCATATGTTACTTTTTCTGTATTTCCCTTTTATAACGATTTCCAATTTTCAACGCCAATTATAATGGCATAAACTGTTAGCTAATTTCGTATATATGTATATTTGTAACTTTGCTAAATGATCACGTAATTCACGTATTTAATTAAAGGAATTTATTTGATTAATATCCAACTTTAAAATTAATTATAGTACTTTTGGTTATAGCATTTATTTTTAAAATAATTTTGTATTTAAATAAATGATTATTTTATTTGATTTTACACATTAAATAATTTTAACGCCAATTAATTAATTCTAACGAAATATATGCCATTTATTCATCACCGCGCAAACCATAAGTGTGCTAGAAGATTTAAATAAACTATAATTTTTGTTAAATTCATAGCTTTTCTTGATACCATTTTAAGGCTTAGATAATATACTGTGTGTAAATCCATTGTAAGGTTCCACTACAGATCTGAGGTGGAACTAGATTTTTTATCCTAGGTATAAATTGGTTTTATATCGCTTGAATATTTAAATTATCATATTTTAGGTGCACACTACCAGTTTAATTCAATTTATTTTATTCTTGGAAAAATTTGCTGATTCAACATAATTTTCTGTAAAATTTCTGAATTATATTGTTATTTTAAATGCCATAATATATCGAGTGTTCATTTTCATTCGTCGTTGTTTTACTACGTAAATTCATTTGCGGCTTGAAAGACACTTTGTTAATACTTCTTTTTTTTGTCAATATACGAATTAACTATTTTCGATTCCTTATTTTGAATTTACATGCCCCTCCTTTAGTTCAGTCCGACGGTTTGTTTCAATTTAGCAGTTTGTAAGCGCATGCGCCTACGAACGCGCAACCCTTTTTTTAATTTTCAGTCCCGAGCCTCCATACGTAAAACTAAGTGGCGCCACCTACCATCTGTTTAGTCAATCCACGGCCGTCTCCACTGACTAACGGTATACACAATAAATAGAGGCCCCCTTTTAAACTGTGCGTTGCAACTGCCGATCTCAACATTTTCAGAACATCTTCATTACGCCAAAACTGCGCCTGCTCGCGCTCTGTTACAATATTTTTAAAAAAATGCGGAAATGGACTTTTGTCCAAGAACGTTTTTTCAGGGAAATGAATATTGCTCAGCAGCGGTATGATTTTTAGAATCTCCATAGTCGATGGCTCCGGACATGTCTTTTTACGAATTGAAAAAGCATATTAGTTCAGCGATATATGTAAATTTATATAAATTTTAGAGCTAAAGTTCACCTGAATAAAGAATCCTGGCTATTTTAGATAAATGGCTGAAAATTTCTGAAAGCAATCTACGCTATGCTACGCAGATGATACCTTTTTTACTTTTTAAAAATCTTTATTAGAAGCTGAGCTGTAAACAGTTTTCGGAGACTGCCGCTAAAAAATTTTCTAAATTGAGTGTCGCCTAGTGATTATCACGTTTGGCTGTGGACATTATGATCCGAATTTAAGGCCACTGAGTCGCAATTTTTTTTAAATTTTTTGTTGTCATATTTTATTTTGCGAGTGAGTCAGAGATTTCGAATTTTAACTTTACTTTGCTCTCCAAATATGCTTCCACTAGATAAAAATTAACTGATTAATTTATTTAAAACCTGCGAAACCCATAAAATAAACCCAAGAATAGCTTTCGGGTTTACCCTTCCCCAACCATCTGTCTACATGAATTTGATAAGCTTTGCAACTGGTAACATTTCTTTGCTAAAATACAATGTATTCCCAAAAAATATCGCGGACTAATCTATATGCAAAATGTCCCAATGGCACAAAAAATTGGTAAATATATTATAGGTGTTTGAGTTTTTAAGCAAATTGAGCAGTGGACAAGAAGATGTCAAGCTGATAAAAGTTATGGATTTCAGATTCCAAACAGTCTTACAAATGATGCCAGAAACCTAACTTTATTTATCCTTTTTTGGCATCGTTTATAAGATGTCTTTGGGACTCTTTTGCGGGTCTGGAATCCACAACTTTTATCAGCTTAACACCTTATTTGCTTAAAGACTCAAGCACATGGTGTATACTTACCCTTTTTCTGTCCCATTCGGACAATTTAGAATAAATAGGTAATTAGTTCTGATTGATAACATGCAAATAAATAAAAAACATGAATACAAAGTCAATAACTATCTGGTTTGACTGACTATTTTATAATTTCCTAGTTTCACTAAAATCAATATATCCGGGTTGGAGACTTTCTTTGTTAGTGGGTACAGCCGGAGATATATATCGATGAAGACCAAGTATTGTAATAAATCTTCTATTTTAATATCAGACGATTTTACGAATCCTTTTTGAAACATATGTAAAAGACAAACTGTTAAAAAACACGAACGACCAACATTATAAAAGGAAGCAAAGCAAATCGCTTTATCCCGTGCGTTCTGCGGTACATCTGAAGGTTTAGAATTCACCGAATACCCGCAGGCATTTGTCATCTGCTCGTCCAGACGATGATGACAAGAACGGCTTCCGCACATTATTGCGGAAATTTGCAAAATGACCGCGCATCAAGCCTTTAGCTTCTGTTGGTCTCCCAACGCGAAACATCATACCCCGAAGTTACCCGTTTGTCCGAGGGGTCTAGTTGAACGTGATTCCGCTTACACAACAACGAATGACACATTATAAACAGATGTATTATTACTGTCAGATTGCTGCGCAAACAAGACTTGATAAATACGTACCTCTTTCCGATACTGGATTCCGTGCGCTCGCCAGCGGTAAAGTGGCTTTGATCTCATAACCGGACACCTGCGCCGTACACTCCAATATTAATTTTCCACCACCTTCCCTGAAGTAAAATTCTGTGACGGGCCTTTCGACGTATAGATCGCTCCATGCCGGTTCTTGAGATCTCTGCATTAACGTCATGTTTGTACGGCCAATCTGAAATTCGCGCAGCAAATAAATTAAGGTCCTATTTCAAATTCATTTTGAAATATTAATTATTAGAGAAAGCTTTTACGTAATTGAATTTTAATAATACAATCTCGTAAATGTTATATCTAAGTCAGATTAAAAGAAAAAAAAATATTGCTTCGAACTATCTATTTACTCTACCTTTTAGAAACATTATCATAGAGAGATGGAAGATGGTCTGTAGCAATAGAAACAAAGACCTCAGAAATTTTTCTATTTTTACGAAGTATGTAATTTAAGCGATTCACGACATAATAATAATATTGCTCGAACAGCCAAATGAGCGGCTAAAATATATGAATGGAGCCCCTTCTTAATTTCTAAATCGAATGTATCTACTGAAGATTCCTAAATACATGCTTTCCTGCAATATACAAGATGTTTACCTCAATTATATCTGAAAAGATATATACCCATTTGGAAAATAAACTTTTAGAAGAAGAATAAAATTTATGGTTTTAAGTAACAGCTTCTAATAGATTCTGTTGTAATTAAAAATGCGGTAAAAGCAAAAAAAAAGTCTCTAAATGGCATATGTAGAATATCAGAAACCTTTTGATAGTATACCCCACTCGTGGCTGTCGGAAATTCTTAAACTATATATTATTGAAAAACATCAATTTTCTTAGCCACACCATGACTAAGTGAAAGACAAATTTGTTATTGAAAACCTCTACAGAAAGTGTAGATGCAGGTAAAACCAGTATTAAAAGAGGCATATTTCAGAGTGACGCTTCGAATCCACTGTGATTTTGTTTAGCCTTGAAACCATTGACAACTCTATTAAATTCTCAAAATAAGGGATATAATTTACATGTCGTACAAATTAGCTACATTCGGTATATGAATGATCTTAAATTGTATGTTAAGAAAAGGAATTGCCTTCACGATCTCTTAAACTGCGTTTACAGTTATAGCAGAGATAGGCAAATGAAATTTGGATTGGACAAATGCAAAATAGGTTGCAAGGAAAATAGAAGTGGGCTGAACATCGTGGATTCGAAGTGGAAGGAAAATAAGGACTAGTTCTTGGAATGAAAAACAACCACTATTATATATACTTTGGTTATTTGCAGGCTGGAGAAACAGAACACAGTACTGCAAAAGAATTAGCGGAAAATCAATATTTCTCTAGGCTGCGATCGTTATTGAATACCAGATTGTCGGCAAGAAATATGTCCAAGGCAATCAACAGCTTTACAACATCCGTGTTTGGAATAATTGGCTGGACAGATACCGAACATGAAGCAATAGATATCAATACAAGACTAGAAGCCACAAAATATAGAATTCATCACCGACATAGTGCAGTCGAAGGTTCCACCTGCCAAGAAGAGATGGAGGTAGGGGAATACCAAGTGCTCATTCCAGACATTATGCCCAGGTAAGTGATTTACGACAATACTTTCTGGAAAAGTCGAAAGAAAGTAAATTGCATAAAGCGATTTCTCAAATGAACAATTTTACCCCATTCAAACTGGCTAACGAACAATTCAATCCATCCACGAGAATTTTAAATGTATCCAGCAAAGAGAGAGATGAAAAAATCAATCTCTTCATAGTAAATATTCGTTAACAATCGAATCTGAAAATTTTAACTCCTCAGTGTCACAGGCATGGCTATATACAGGTAACCTACAAAAACAGAGAAATTGATCACTTGATGGCGGAATGCTCTGTGCTTGGTCATAAACAATTACTTGGGGTTGCGAAAATAATACACCAGCTGCTGAGACAGAAACGTTTGCTGAAAATGTGCCGGATTATAAATATGACCCACCTTCAGTTTTCGAGAATGAAAACTCCCGATTATATTGGAACCGTTAGATAATCACAGATAAAACAATGCTTAACAATATTCCTGATATAATACTGGCATTTAAGGAGAACACTGTAACGTATATCATTGACGTTACTGTTCCGCTGGCAAAAAATACTGCAAGGGACTATAGTGAGAGGGTAGATAAATATTTATCTCTTAGTAACGAGATAAAAAAAATGTGGAAGATATAAAAGGTCGTAATAGTCACAATTGTGATTGTCGCAACGGGAGAAATTCCACATAAATTACATAAGTCCATAAATATAATCATATATGTAATGCCAACCATTTTGTTCAAATCAACCAATGGCTTAACATACTGGCAACCAAAAACAAATTGAAAGTTCTTGTGAGAGAAGGAAATAATAATAACTTTTTAGAAGAAGAACAGAAGGAATGTAGAAAAAGATCAACAGGTTGCAAGGAATAGCTCCTAATAGACTCTGTTGCAATGAGAAATGCAGTAAAAGCAAAAGAAAACCTCCACATGGCATAAGAACTACTATCAGAAAGCTTTTAATAGTATACTTCACTTGTCGCTGTCGGAGAATGCTAAAGTATATAGGACTGAGGAGAACGTCATTAATTTCCTTAGATAGGTCATGACTAAATGTAAGACAAGTTTGTTGTTAAAAACCCTTACTGTAAGTATAGATGCAGGTAAGATCAGTAACAAAAGGGACATATTCCAGGGACTCAGTTTGAGTCCACTGTAGGTTTGTTTAGCCATGAATTCGTTTGAAACTCTGTTAAATTCCCAAAATAATGCACAAATTAGTCACCTTTAATACATGGATGATCTTAAGTTGCGTGTTAGAAAAAGAATCATCTCGATGATCTTCTAAACTGCGTTGGCTGTTACAGCAAAGATATCTACATTAAATTTGGATTGGAGAAATAAGTAGAATGGAAAATAGGCAGTGGGTTGAACATCGCGGGTCCAAAGTGAAAAGGAAACAAGGAGTATATCTTGGGATAGAAAACAATGACTATTTTAAATATCTCGGTCATTTACAGACCAGAGGAGTAGACCACAACACTGTAAAAGAATTTGTGAAAGAACAATCTTTCTCTAGGCTGCGATCGTTATTGAAAACCAGATAATCGGTAAGAAGTACGTTCAAGGCAATCAATAGTTTTGCAGCATCTATACTCACTTGTGGGTTTGGAATAATTGGCTGGATACGCACAGAACTTGATGCAATAGACAGATAGAAGCAGTCCCCTGGTCAGTGATAGGTGATAGGCAAAAAAGTTCTTTAGGTAACGTTCCCCAAAGTTTATAACGGACCTACTGGACGGAGACAAAAAGTCTGCTAAAATAATAGAAGGCCTATTAACGGGGCATTTTAACTTCAACAAACATATGAACAATACCAGTTTGACAGAAGGAAAGCTATGTAGATTCGACAAGGGGAAGAGAAAAACGCGATATAGGTTATGAACCTCAAATAATCTGTATATTTTTGTTATCAAAAAAAATACTAAGTTACTTCGAGCTACGAATTTTTCTAGTGAATTAAATTAAAAATAAAAATCGTTAAATAACAACGAAAGAGTAGGAAATGCATTACACTATTAAATGTATTATATAACATTTGTTTTAGTGTACTATAGAGTATGTTAAATTAAACCTAAACAACACGAACTGTAGCTATCTGCATTCATTTCATTTTACTATTGTCATATAAACTAAAGGCCTTTCGGTGCTCTCGCAATTACCAAGCTGGGACTTTTGCAAGTAAATACTTACGACTATGTTGTTTAAGGACATCCTCAATATTGCTTGCGGCTTCGACGGAGGAGACGAGCAGTTCGCACGCAAGACGTCATCGTAATCCAGGGGTTTAATGCCTACGCTGATTGTAGGTGGACCTGACGGTAATTCTGTGGAGAGAAATCCAACGAAAGAATTAATTGAGTGCGGCTGGCAGCTTTGAATATTCAACAAGTAAACAAAATAGAGAGTGGAGTAAATTAATTACGAAGACAAGAACGGTTTGCACAGAGCTCGTGTAGTTTACCGAAACAATTTGATGAGAAATGTTCTACAAGATATTTCACACTCTGTGGAACAAATAAATGCGAATTACTTTCTCTTTTCTAATGTTTTGTCGCTTGACTTAAATAAGAGTTTAGTTGAGCAGTTCCATTTTGGAAAATGAAATTTGAATATGAACTGTGTTCGTGTATAACTTCTATTTATATTATAAAATATAATACAAGGTGTGGCTTTGAAATAACGACACATATGCCACTACAGACGAACTATGCATGCGTCCAAGTCTTACGACCCACAGCTGTGTAACGTAAATCCTTCTCTTTCGACTGCCGCCCTTCCAATGTCTGTAGATATAACTGTCAGGGCAAGGTCTTCATTTGCCTAAGATTCTTTTTTGTTTTGTCGGAAAAATTGAAAATGTTTTAGTGGAGTAACGAATTGTCGTGAGATTTCATATGAAACTTGGAAAAACACCTACTGAAACTAATCTTTTATTAAAAAAAGTATATCAGAATTACTACCACATGCACAGGTGTTTTATTGTTTTCAGCATTTCCAACTTGGTCAAGAAGATACACGTCCAGGATGTCCGTCTACGTCAAAAATACTGAAAAAACTTGTAATCTGATCCAATCTGACCGTCGCACAGTGCGAAATTTAGGAAGTTTAGCGGAATTTTATTCAATTTTTGAAATACGTAAAATGCATAAGATTATTTATTATTTTGTTAGGTAAATACTCCGCCTCTAAAACCTCATACTTAGTTTGGGGATTTACCCTGCGAAAGAACCGCAAAATGCACCTGAAAGTCGCATTACTTATTCAATCATACTTTTTGCCTATAGAAAGCCATTCGATTTGTTAAAGTTAATAGAGTGGTACATACAAATGGCAAATCAGTAGGCCATGATTTTTTCTTCATGTATTTTATTAGAAAATTGTCAATTATTGGCATTTAATTAATTGCAAAATCTTTCCTTGCTCGTGTGTAATTTGTTCTTGGAAAAAGTGATTTTTAAGAAGTAAGTTAAATTTACATTTTTAACTTTAGTGGAAATTTTAAAAAGTGATACCACATAATACCAGCTTGAAACGCACAAAAATTTAAAGTTTTTTTTCCGTCTGTTGAAAACTCAAAAGATATTCTGCGATATTTTGCGATCTTCTTTTAAATGAAACATTTTCCAAAATGACTTCATTGGTTTTGTTTTGGAAAAAATAGGCTCACCAATGTTAAGATCTGATGCTCTTTGCAGTTTAAAGGCAACTCTTCACGCACTAGTTTGTAAAATACGAAAAAGGTGGATGGAATCCTGTCGAAATTTAGCATCATTTCTGAATAAAAATGCTATCTGGCTTGAAAATAATGTAAAGTTTTCAAATGCTGTAAGGTGCCCAGTGGATCGAGGACCAATGCAGGCAGACCTAAAAAAGAATTTAGGTATTGTCATCCTAAAGTGCAAAAACAGAAAAGTGCATCATCTTTTGAAGTCCGGTAGTCAAGACGAGTTAGCCAAAGCAACCGTAACAAAGCTATACCAATCTGGAAAACGAAACTCTGCAGCGACTGTCAAGGAACTGGCATCTGCTTCTCCAGAAAGGGGAAGCAAAATCAAAATGGCTCGCATGTCTTCTTCAAACAGCCCACGAAAATTAACTCCGGACCAGGCTCTGGCGCTACTTATTGATGCAAACTTATCGTCAAATCAATACAACTTTGTTTGGGGTCAAGCAAAACATCACGGTTGCACTTTGTATCCACCTTATTTTGTTGTAAAGGAGGCAAAGAGGTTATGCTATCCAAAGGACATAATAATAACTGAAGTTTCAGCTGAAGTATCAGTTCAGTCGTTTATAAATCATACCATAGCAAGACTTTGTACAGGGCTAGAAGAGACTCTAAGAACTTTGTCAAAAGTTAAAGCATTAAATATTATCGTAAAGTGGGGTTGTGAAGGGGCGGAACAAGTTAACTATCGACAAAAGTATATGGACAAACATAGCTCTGATGATAGTATGTTTAGTGTATCAATGGTACCAATCCATATGTGCTCCGTAAATGATAATGGTGATAATCAGTCACTAATTTGGAAAAACCCTGCTTCTTCTTCCACACGGTACTGTCGCCCCATTAAGTTCGTTTTTACCAAAGAAACAGTCAGTGTAATTACCTCAGAAGTAAACAAAATGAAAGAACAAATATCTCAACTTACTCCAACCACTATACTTGTAGATGGCAAGCAATTTCAGGTTACAGCAAATATGATTTGTTTGATTGACGGTAAAGTATGCAATGCTGTATCATCCTGTGCATCATCACAAACATGCTACTTATGTGGGGCTAAACCTAGTGAAATAAACAACATCTGCGATATACCTCAAAAAAATATAAACGAATCCTTTTTATCCCTTGGACTATCGCCCCTCCATGCATGGATAAGGTTTTTGGACTGTATTTTACATATAACGTACAAACTTGATATTAAAGCATGGCAAGCTCGTGGAGCAGAAAATTAAAAAAAGCTGCAGAGAAGAAAAATACATTCAACAAAAATTCAAAGAGGAGCTTGGCTTGCTTATAGATATGCCAAAACAGCAGACCGGAAACACAAACGATGGTAATACCGCGAGGAAATTCTTTAGAAATGCCGAAAAGTCTGCCGAAATAAGTGGCGTTAACTTAGAATTGATCAAACGTTTTCATGTGCTGTTAGAGTGCCTAAATTGTGGTCTTAAAATTGATTCAGAAAAGTTCGGCGAATATGCAAGAGTAACTTTGGAATTGTACTTGAAAGAATATTTCTGGTACTCAATGCCCGTAAGTGTGCATAAAGTCCTTTGTCATGGAAAGGATATTATAGCCTCTTGCATTCTTCCGATCGGACAATTTTCTGAAGAAGCTCAGGAGGCAAGAAACAAAGACTGCAGAAAATATCGCGAACTTTTTACTAAAAAAACGTCAAGAATTGACACAAATACGGATTTATTTTATCGACTGCTTATTTCGTCGGATTCGTACATCGCTAGTCTTCGTAAAGCACCCAAAACCAAGCATAGTGAAGTTACGCCAGAAGTTTTAGTGCTGTTAGAAGGATTTGCAAGCCCGTGTAATGATTGCGAGTCTTCAGACGATTGCAATGAGTCTAGTTCTGAATAGGTGTTCAGAATGTTGTTATAAATTGTATGTTTTTTTTAATTGTTCTATAATAAAAAACACAAATAAACTCAAAAACTTTAAATAAAACATATTAACCTTTATTAAAAATTTTAAAAACCAACAAATAGAACTGTTTTACTGTTTTGAATAATTAAGTTCCGGTAAACTCAAGAAATTTCGCACTGTGCGTCGGTTAACTACTTTTGTCATTGATGAAACTGCAAGAATTGACAAATAATGCACAAGATAAATTTTACATAAGAATTTAGACATGCAAAAAGTGTGTGCAAAAGTGGTGCAGAAAATTCACAATCGAACAAAAAGAATCTCGTGAAAATATTGGTACTGACACTTTAAGTGCCATTGAAAATGACCCAAACTTCTTGGAAAAAGTGATAACATGTGATAAAGTCTTGGTTTTTCACTTACGATCTAGAAAGTAAGCGTCAATCAATGCATTGGAAAAGCCCAATTTCACCGAAAGCTAAAATAGTGCGAATGAGCAAATAAAAATTCAAAGCTATGATGATTGTTTTTTCGATATTCATGGATTTGTATACCTTAACTGGGTTCCTGAAGGTCAAACTGTTAATCAGCATTACTAACTTGAGGCTCTTGCTCAGCTCCAGGAGAAAATCAGAAAAAAAGGCGCGAATTGTGAAAAAAAGTAATAGATTCTTCATCAGGACAACCAACGGGCGCGCACTGTATTGTTTGTCAAGAGGTTTCTAACCAAGTTAACATCCTAGCGTTAGACCATCCAGCTTATTCGCACGACCTAGCATCATATAACTTTTACCTGCTCGTCAAGATCAAACTGTATTAAAAGTAATGAACGAGCTAACAAAAGAAGACTTCCAGCACTATTTTGCACAATGGAAAATTCGAATGGAGCTGTGTAGGTATAGAGGAAGGGGATATATATATTCAAGGGCATAATAATTAAAAATCCATACATTTGAAATAAAAGTATTTTTAATATTATTAAAAATTTGGTGTGAAGAACACAAATACAGGTTCACTATTAATATTTTTTGTGAACGTGTCCAACATATCTCTCCCCAGAGACGCAGATACGTATTTCGCCTTTCTACAGGCTCATCGGTATGCCCTAGCTGGAGAAAGGATATCTTCAGGTACATTCACAAAAAAAGAACCACATCGCTATATCACAGAATTTATCCAGGCCGATCGTAGAAGTAAATTCAGCGCTGCCTGTTGTCAAACAGGTACAAATACAGGTTCACTATTAATATTTTTTGTTAAAAAAAATATTAATAGTGAACTTGTATTTGTGTTCTTCACACAAGATTTTTAATAATATTTCATATTATTAAAAATACCTTTGTATTATACAAAACCGGTGGGGTTTTACCCACTCGTGTATGTTTTAATTATTCTGATGAAATAAAAGTTTTACAGTATCAGTCTCGTTATTTTATAACCACACCTCGTATACGTTCATATTATATTCAATTTGAGACGTAAAACTAAAGTACAACAACCTTCTCTTTCAAATTAAATCATTCTATAACGCGTACAATCGCATATACACACATAAAGGTCGGAAAGTATGCACTAAAAAATGATCGAAATCTGCATGCAAATATGCACTAAAAGGTATTAAAATATGCACTTAAATTTGTAGTTACCGAACTTAACGAACTTAAATATGCAGTTAACGAACTTCGAAAGTTTTTATTGCTGAATAGTAGTAGTCGTGGTAAGACCGATTAGTCCCTGTTGGGACATAAGGAAGAAATCGTTTGTCTCTATTCTTGTCTATTCCCCCAATCTTGCCACTGACATATTGGTTTCTTCTTATAATGTTCTTCTCCATGTTATCTTCGGGCGTCCGGTTTTCCTCCTTCCTCGGGGCTGTCATTCTAATGCTCTTTTACAAATTTCCGTACTCGAAATTTATGAAATTATTATATACTATTAGATGAAAATTCATATTTTTATTTATGATATGTTTACGAAAATGCTTGCAAATACGAGGTGCATTCAAGTTCTAAGGCCTCCGATTTTTTTCTCCAAACTGGAAAGAGGTAGAAGCATGTGCATTGTTTCAAAATGAGCGTGCGTTCGTTGTCAATACGTCACAGAGATGGCAGCACTGTACGGAAAATGGAATTGTAGCGGCAGCGTCGAGAATGAGAACTGTTTTAGATACTTAAAATTGCTACGTTTTCCTTACTTGAACAGCGTGCAATCATTCGTTTTCTGAATTTGCGTGGTGTGACACCAATTGATATTCATCGACAGTTGAAGGAGACATGTGGTAATGGAGTTATGGATGTGTCGAAAGTGCGTTCGTCAGTGCGACAGTTTAATGAAGGCAGAACATCATGTGACACAAACCGAAACAACCTCGGGCTCGCACAAGCCGGTCTGACGACATAATTGAGAAAATGGAGAAACTTGTTTTGGGGGATCGCCGAATGACGGATGAACAGATTGCCTCCAGTGTTAGCATTTCCGTGGGTTCTGTGCACACAATCTTGCATGACGACCTGAAAATGCGAAAAGTGTCCTACAGGTGGGTGCCACGAATGCTGACGGACGACCACAAGGCTGTTCGTGTGGCATGTTGCCAGGCAATGTTGACGCGCAACCAAGGCATGAATGGGACTTTCATGTCGTCGATTGTGACAATGGATGAGACGTGGATCCCATTTTTCAATCCAGAAACAAAGCGCCAGTCAGCTCAATGGAAGCACACAGATTCACCGCCACCAAAAAAATTTCGGGTAACCGCCAGTGCTGAAAAAATGATGGTGTCCATGTTCTGGGACAGTGAGGGCGTAATCCTTACCCATTGTGTTCCAAAGGGCACTACGGTGACAGGTGCATCCTACGAAAATATTTTGACGAACAAGTTCCTTCCTGCACTGCAACAAAAGCGTCCGGGAAAGGCTGCGCGTGTGCTGTTTCACCAAGACAACGCACCCGCACATCGGGCTAACGTTACGCAACAGTTTCTTCGTGAAAACAACTTTGAAGTGATTTCTCATGCTTCCTACTCACCTGACCTGGCTCCTAGTGACTTTTGGCTGTTTCCAACAATGAAAGACACTGTCCGTGGCCGCACATTCACCGGCCGTCCTGCTATTGCTTCAGCGATTTTCCAGTGGTCGAAACAAACTCCTAAAGAAGCCTTCGCCGCGGCCATGGAATCATGGCGTCGATGTTGTGAAAAATGTGTACGTCTGCAGGGAGATTACGTCGAAAAGTAACACCAGTTTCATAGTTTTCGGGTGAGTATTTAGTTAGAAAAAAAATCGGAGGCCTTAGAACTTTAATGAACCTCGTATATACCGAACACGTAAAATCAAAGCATTTGCGACTACTTTTGTTTTGCAAATCTTTCATGTAAATACTGCTTTGAGCATATTTCATATAAAATTGAATATTTGTTCGTATTTTATAATTTATTACTAAAGTCCACCGTAAAAAAATATATAAAACCATTTATTCATAATATATCAAAATTACACTAACAGTCTGCATGAACGTTTCCGTACGACGGAAATTCCCAGATTTGTATTTATCAAGTCGGGGAAGTTCCAGTGAAACCACAAACAATGAGGTTGACCTATAAATAAGTCATTTCGCCAGTTGTGTTTAGTTAGTTCTCAAAAGTATATGTACACGTAATTTTACCTTGTTATTTTTGATATGTCGAAATCATATTCACCTGTGTCGATCTGTAATTAATTATTGTATATTCGATGCAACAAAAAATTTCAATTAACGCAGCATGTAGGAACTGATTTGCATAAAAGAAACATCACGAGATTTAAAAATACACCACAATCGAAATCCGAATCAATCGTTTGCTTCAACTAGTAAAAATTTAGAACATAATAGTTTCCATTATGACTTACGTAACACCTATACGAAACTGTCAGTTTCCTGTCGCTCAACTACAATGAAAGCGTATATTAATCTATTGTTTGAGGAAACTATGATGGAAATTAACGACACAATAGGTGAAAATTATATTTATTTCGTAATCGATGAGACAAGAGACAGTTGCGTACGCTATATTGCAAACTTGTTGATTGGAATTCTAAATGAAAATTGCGCCGGAAAATCATTTTTAATTAGTACAGAAGAATTGGAGAAAACAAATCACTTAACTAACGGGTCTTCAGAAACATTCGAAGTCAAAGTAGTCCTTGAAAATATGAAGTCATGTCTGAGATAGATTGATTTTTGACAGACAACAGTTGACATTTAATAATTATTACAAATCAGATACTTAAGTAAAGATATGCGATTTTTTGTTCAGAGCCCACTTGACTTCGAATGTTTCTGAACACCCGTTATAACAACATTTATAAACGATAGTTTAACGAGATTTTATTTGTCGAACGCAGTTCCAAGTGACAATGCAATAATGCTGCGACATATATGGTGAATCCAACACAGAATTCAAGCTGACAAACACATAAATTTGATACTAAGGTACATTCAAACCTCACATAAGAGTTGCTGATATTCTTTTTAATGCCTAAACTAAAACAAAACCCTTAAACAAATCTGGTGTTTATAAGCTTGAATGTTCCAATTGTAAAGGAGTATATATCGGACAGACTAGTGATAGTTTTAATATTAGGGTCAAAGAACATATTAAAGAAATCGACAATGAATACCCTAAGTCAGGGATGCACATACTTATAGGGAAGAGGGGCCATTCGGGAAAATTATAAGCCAAGAACGGGCCACTACAAAGAATACTTATTAACCTAATTATCTTTATTTTTAAATAGTATGAATTACTACAAATGATAAAAATAAAAGAACATTCAAAAATGTTTGTTGTAATTATGTAATCGTAATGTAATTATGTAATTACAATGTAATATTTCATGTTTTATTATTTTGATGCATGACATTGCATTGACCTAACAGTACTTGTCGCCACACGTAAAATTGCTTCCAGATTTTCATTTGCCAGGCGGTTTCGATTTGTTGTTTTGTTAGGTTTCATCACTGAAAACGTTTGCTCACAAATATACGTCGATCCAAATAAGCTTGCGCATTTCATTGCATTTATTCGCAACTCTTTATAAGCGATTTTGTCAACGCAACGGTAAAAGTTGAGGAAATTACCTTCATTAAACTCGTTTCGTAAATTATCATCATTTTGCATGTCTATCAATTCCAGTTGTATTGATTCCGGTGCATTTTCGGGTGAAATGTTGAAAGGATTGCTGAAAATGTATAATAGAGGTTTAACTTTTTTTAAGTCTAGAAAAGCTTGTTTTAAAATATCACTTTTTTCAACATAAGCAAAATTGACATCAGTTTTATTGAATTTCTCCATAATTTTTTTGTAGTTCGGAAAATGGCTGTAACTGGCTGAATTTATTTGTGTCCTGAAAAGACTCAATTTGCATTGAAAGGACGAAACATGAGAGTATAACTGCGAAATATCTTTGCCTTGGAGTCGCGTATTTAAGACATTCAAGTGATTTGTGATGTCTACGAGAAACGATAAATCACACAGCCAATCAGGGTTGTCGTTAACGTTAAGAAACCGCTCTAGTGACAACCCACAGCCACCTTACTTCAGTGTAAAACAGGAGATCACCATATTCGCTTTCAATATCCTCGAGAAATTGTGTGAATTGTCGGTGATTGAGATCTCGTGATTTTATAAAGTTTACAGTAGGTACTACAACTTTCATCACATTTTCAAATCCCAATAATTTTGAACAGAGGGCCTCTTGATGTATAATGCAATGAAACTGCATTAATTCCTTGATATCTACGTTTTTAGTTTGTAAATACTCTTTTAACATAGTTATTATCCCAGATTTACTTCCAACCATTGAAGGTGCTCCGTCAGTCGTAATTCCAGATAATTTCATTAAATCCCAATCCATTATAGAACATTTTTCCAGAAGAGCTTTGAACATGTCACTCCCCTTGGTTTGACTTGTCAAAGAACTCATGCCAATCAGTTCTTCACTCACTTCAAAATTTTGCGTTACACCTCGTAAAAATATTAAGAGTTGAGCAGTGGAACTTTATCTGTTGATTCGTCGAGTGCTATACAAAAATACTCAAAACTTTTGGATTTCGTAGCTAATTGCTCTTCTATATTAGTTGCTAATGTGGTAAGTCTTCTTTGAACAGTCATCCGATTTAGTTGAATTTTCTCAAACCTCTTTGCATCTTTCGGGCACATTTTTTTTTGCGGCGATATCTAAACACTGCTTAACAAACTCACCATCTTTAAAAGGCCGACAAGTTTTCGCAATTATTCGAGATATTTCAAAGCTAACATCAGTAGCTGTTTCACCATCTTGAATTGGTTTTTACTGGGGCCTGGTTTATCCATATCAAAATTGATATTATATTGTTACGTAGGTAGATGCCAAGTTCGAACGACGAAATATTTATTCTTCACAGATTACAATTCGTTCGCTTATCCGTAGTTAAAACTTAACTGCCCCGATAGCGGGCGATGCGTTGTATTTATACGAGTTACCTAACATCGAGAACCTACCACATTGTTCGGGGATAATACCGACGTGTTTCGCGAATCTTCGAGTAATCTAGTTGGTTCTACAGATTTCTAGTCTCGTAACAATATGCTTGGAACGACGAGCAGCATACCTGTCCTACGTAGTAAAGCTGAACAAGAAAGTAGTAGGTACTTAAAGATACATATCTTACTAACAATTACAAAAGTTAGACTAAAATGAAAAGTTAAGAAATATTGATTTGAATGGATTTTTACCTACTTTTGTAGTTTTTCGAATAATTTTTAAAATTCGTTGGCGGGCCGCATAAATATCGGCAGTTGGCCGCGGTTTGTGCATCGCTGCCCTAAGTCTACGTTTGCAGCCCATATAAAAGAGAATAATCATACAACAAACAATAATTTTGTAAGAATCTTACATTTTGTCGAGAAGGGCAAAAAGATAAACCACCTAAAGGCCCTAGAAATATTCAAAGCCTCCCGCAATTTAGATATTATATTACTTAACGACCAAACTGATTTTATATGTACGCCACTTTTTAGCTGCTGTACTTAGGTTAATTTAATTTGCGATTTTACTGCACTCACATTTTTATATTCTGGTTTCCCCTATAATTAACTAATCATTGTTACAATATATTGTATATTATTCCATGTATTGCACCCTACTTTATAATTACCGCCTAACACCAAATTTTCGCGTGCATTTTGTGTTTCATTCTTAATACAGTGTTCATCAATGGTCATGTTGGTTGAAACCGCGGCAACACAATTTGTTTAATATAGTTATATAACAAAGTATTAAATACAAAATTTGTTTTATTAATTATTGTAATATGGAATATCACAAAGTAAAAGCCTACAGCATTAATTTAATATTTTTTCGACTTAGGGCCATCACTGACCGTCGCATTACTGACCGTCGAGTATCCGAGTGTCGTTACTGACCGCGGTAATTTGGTCAAATTTGTATAGGGGTTGCGGAAGATTAAATAGTTACATTACTGACCGTCAATATTAATAAGGGTTTAATTATAGAGGTGAGGCAAGCTTTTAGTAAGAAATTCAATGTTAAAATGTAAAAATAAGAAAATTCCTTCCCACTTTATCCGGGCTTAGGACTGGCAGAATTTGTAACAAATTTCGGCGTCGTTAAAAATTCTGCATTTTGCATTCGTCTGTAGTACATAATTTTTATAAAATATTTACAGTATTTACAGTATTCAGCATAAGCCATTCGTCATTCAAAAATGATATGTACAGAATATTTACAATCTAATCTTAAGTTTGCCTTATAATGGAATTATATGTACTATCTGTCGTAGCGCAATATCAATTCTGTTTGTCTGCTCTAACTGCTTCATAGTCTCTTCGATTCTTCGGTCTAATAAAATATACTTTCCAGCTATTTGTTTAGAACATAAATTATGTTCGATTCTTTGTTGTAAAATATCATAATGAGTAGCATCCTTTTTTAGAGTTTTGATTAGCTCTATAATATTCGGATGGGATTTTCCAATATTTCTATTAAGGCGGCTGTTCCATGACTCACATACATTCGTAGTTCGGTGTCGTTGATTGTAGCATATCCACATGTCTTGAATTGTCTCGTTTTCTAACCATTGCGTTACAAAGTAATCGTTGTAACTGTCTATCTGTTCATTGTTAGGAGAGTTTTCCATAACATGCAGCCAGCTTTCGTCAGTCAAAGTAGATGGTAGATGAGCCAAGCTAGCTGTTAATTTAATATGAGTTCGCACTTCTAAATCTTCTTTGTATTGTTTCACTAGTCCAAGCTCCTGAACCTTTCTCCATAAACACTGATTAAAGTGGAAATTGCAACCGTTTAGCTTCGAATTCGGAAAACATTCTCTGTAAGCTGATATTGCAGCAATTTCAAAATCCATTTTAAAGATTTTTTGATAAAAATGGGGAATATTTTCTTTAATGAGGGAAAACAGTTTCGTATATGTGGATTTCTTTCGATTTTGAATTTTTAATTATATCATGGATCAATTCATCTTACGGTCAGTAATGAGACTATTATCTAAATAGATTGGGTTCGTTTCACAAAATAAAATGATCGCGGTCAGTTATGGCACCGAAACTGGTAAAATTTTGTTGCGGTCGGTAATAGACGGTCAGTTATGGGACTACCCCATTTTTTCAGTAATTTTTCGTTAAAGAAACCTCTTTAAAAACAGCAAAACTCTCTTGATTTGGACTGAACTTGGTTAGTATAAATCCAAATGTGACAGCTACTTGAAAGCAAAAGCTTACTATTGTCACTTAATTTTTTCATGGCTAAGTAGATAATATGAAAATCTCCTTTCATAATAAAAGAGTTGTAGTAAATTTGTCTATCCCAGCATGATGCACTGAAACGAGATGAAACACGTGTCTGCATGCCTGTATAGCAATTTTCAAAGTTCTGCATAAACTGTTTTTAATCATATTTCGATATTATTAAAGATGTTTTTGTTTTAAACCAAAAACGATTATTAGAATGGATCCCATATATTGTATAATTTTGCTTAAACATTCATTACATAAATATTTTAATAATTTGAACTTGCCTCGTTAAACAAATGAAAACATAAGGGTATTTTTCCACATATTAGAATGTGGAAACTTCAAAATTTATACAGTAACATTTGATTTAATGGGGACAAATATTCTCATTAAAGTTGGAGAAATATTTGTCTTCATTACACCGAATAATCAGGCTTGATCATACATAATTTGTCATCTTTCATGGATACCTATATATATATATATATATATATATATATATATATATATATATATATATATATATATATATATTCATCACAGTCGAATAACATTTATATGCTTAAATATGTAGCGGCATTCGCAAAATGCTTATTTAAAAGGGGACAAATGCCTGTCAAAACGAAGCCACTGGAATTCTGAATAGACATGAATATAATGGAAACTGAATGTAAGATATTATCCGTGTAAAAGCGAGCAAAACATGATGTGAAAATACCATTTTCGTCTTCTTTGTCATTATTCTCTTTTGTCGTGAAAACATTTTTTTCAAAAGTTGATTAGCAGCATTATTTAAATATGGGCAGGAAGTATTAATAATTTCCGTGAACTAATATTTGTAATTGCACGGCTAATGAGTGTTATACTAACTGAAGAAGATAAGAAATATTATAATTCTAATTAGAATGAATATATCTTAGAGATTTATATTTCTTGTATACCGACATAATCAACAAAATTTAAACGAGGATGTTCTGAAAATTTTTAATAACATGCCATGAATCCGTACAAAAACAAATGTGCTTGCGCCAATTGATAGACTATTCTTTCGACAGTTTTCATTATTAGATATATAGGATTTCCCAGAACTTGCCCCTAGAGAAAAAAAAATTCACCATAAAATGACAAATAAATAATGTTAAAGATAAAATTTTGTATCTCGAACGCAAGCCTAGAAAAGAATATTCTAATTCAACAAATTAGAACCTTGTAAGCCAGAAGGATCTTTCGTTCGACAACCCAGTTTTTAACCATTGAAAATAAAGGATTGGATTCTACCAGTGTCGAAACAAGCCTTTCAAATCAATCTCTCATCTCAGTTTTTTTCCATTATTTTAAAATCACACAAGACGTTCACCTTAGCGTACCGTCAGATATAGACTATTTGACAAAATTGTTTCTACAACGTGTCTAAAAAATAATTACATCTAGTTGTGCATTAATTTCTCCTATAAATTATGATGTCCTACATTCTTGAAATGCGGATATAGATTAAATAGTATGAAGGTTATCTACCTGTCACTGTTAAAATTTATCATTGAGAGATATGGTGATGAAATTTATAACAAGTACAATTAGATTATTAATTTATTTAATAAGAAAACTTTAAATATGGGATATTAATCACAAAATGACATTAGATAAATATTTATATTTTATTTATAGTTATAAATAAAAGATAATAATTTGCAAGTACCAGATACACAGTGCCTACTGAGATGAAGGTCTTTTTGAAACACGTTGTAGGTTACATACTTTTTACGTTATCAAGTCGACTATGGAACTTTTACGAAACGTAAGTGTCAAAGTTTGTTTCAAACCCTTGCAAATCGCTTTAGTACTGCCGTCATGTTCAACAATGCTCTTTTATTATGTATACTGCCACGGATTATGTGGAAATGTTGATGATTTACGGAGAATGTGGACGGAGTGGTAGAGAGGCAGCAAGCGTTCATGCCCAACGCATTCCTAACAGGAGCCATCCCGATTACAAAATAATCCTCAGGACTATCGCACGACCAATCGAGACAGGCCAAATTTTACATCATAAAAAGGAGATCAAAGGTGTGCCCAGAACTATACGTACTACTAAAAACTGAGAGGCTATTTCAGAAGCCTTTGAAGGAACTACTGAAAGCATTAGAGAAATTGCACGGGAACTGAATATTTCGAAAACTTCTGTGCATCGTGTGATGAAGGCAGAACGCCGACAACCGACAACACTCTGTATATTTAAAAGATACTTCAAATGATGGCTCTTTATCCATAACTTCCGTTTCTAAAGTCTTATTACAACATATTTTTTAATTTAACTGATACCTATATGGTTCTACACATTTGCCCATCACTGTATATATTGCTGTATGTACGAGGTGCATTCAAGTTCTAAGGCCTCCGATTTTTTTCTCCAAACTGGAAAGAGATAGAAGCATGTGCATTGTTTCAAAATGAGCGTGCGTTCGTTGTCAATACGTCACAGAGATGACAGCACTGTACGGAAGATGGAATTGTAGCGGCAGCGTCGAGAATGAGAACTGTTTTAGATACTTAAAATGGCTACGTTTTCCTTACTTGAACATCGTGCAATCATTCGTTTTCTGAATTTGCGTGGTGTGACACCAATTGAAATTCATCGACAGTTGAAGGAGACATGTGGTGATGGAGTTATGGATGTGTCGAAAGTGCGTTCGTGAGTGCGACAGTTTAATGAAGGCAGAACATCGTGTGACAACAAACCGAAACAACCGCGGGCTCGAACAAGCCGGTCTGACGACATAATCGAGAAAGTGGAGAGACTTGTTTTGGGGGATCGCCGAATGACAGTTGAACAGATCGCCTCCAGTGTTAGCATTTCCGTGGGTTCTGTGCACACAATCCTGCATGACGATCTGAAAATGCGAAAAGTGTCCTCCAGGTGGCTGCCACGAATGCTGACGGACGACCACAAAGCTGCTCGTGTGGCATGTTGCCAAGCAATGTTGACGCGCAACCAAGGCATGAATGGGACTTTCTTTTCCTCGATTGAGACAATGGATGAGACGTGGATGCCATTTTTCAATCCAGAAACAAAGCGCCAGTCAGCTCAATGGAAGCACACAGATTCACCGCCACCAAAAAAATTTCGGGTAACCGCCAGTGCTGAAAAAATGATGGTGTCCATGTTCTGGGACAGTGAGGGCGTAATTCTTACCCATTGTGTTCCAAAGGGCACTACAGTGACAGGTGCATCCTACGAAAATGTTTTGAAGAACAAGTTCCTTTCCGCACTGCAACAAAAGCGTCCGGGAAAGGCTGCGCGTGTGCTGTTTCACCAAGACAACGCACCCGCACATCGGGCTAACGTTACGCAACAGTTTCTTCGTGAAAACAACTTTGAAGTGATTTCTCATGCTCCCTACTCACCTGACCTGACTCCTAGTGACTTTTGGCTGCTTCCAACAATGAAAGACACTGTCCGTGGCCGCACATTCACCAGCCGTGCTGCTATTGCTTCAGCGATTTTCCAGTGGTCGAAACAGACTCCTAAAGAAACCTTTGCCGCGGCCATGGAATCATGGCGTCGACGTTGTGAAAAATGTGTACGTCTGCAGGGAGATTATGTCGAGAAGTAACACCAGTTTCATAGTTTTCGGGTGAGTAGTTGGTAAAAAAAAAATCGGAGGCCTTAGAACTTGAATGCACCTCGTACTTAATCTTTATACCAAAAACTTCGTATTTCCAATTTATATATTTCGTAGCAATATATATTCTTACAAACTTTTAATAAAGTATTATTAATTATGAGATTTTTACTTTTTCCTCATCTAATACTTTAAATCTATTTAAATATTGATTTTAAAATTCTTTTGTCATTTAATTAATTTCCCAATCCTATTTTTTTCGTTGCATCAATCATTATAATAGTCTCCTCTTTTTTTAATATCCTGCTACTTGTTTACTTTTTAAGACAAATCTCATTATAATAATACTTTTCGCATTTCTATACACTAACAACCTTATGTCACAATTCTTCTCTTTTTATCATAATAATAATTGTGGTATAATAAAATGTAAAAAAATTTTTCGTTTTCATATTTCATAAAACTCCATTTACAAATCAAAATATTTTGTAAAGATAGTGAAGGAACATGTTTTCGCCGCCTTCTAACCAATAAGAGATCACTTAATTACAGTTTCAAGTATATACTATAAAATATTCCATTATTTTTATAAACGTTGAAAGTTTTATGAGAAACCGAATTTCTAGTAGTCATTAATGAAATGAAATGCTATTGCTTCAGCGATTTTCCGGTGGTCCAAACAGACTCCTAAAGAAGCCTTCGCCGCGGCCATGGAATCATGGCGTCGACGTTGTGAAAAATGTGTACGTCTGCAGGGAGATTACGTCGAGAAGTAACACCAGTTTCATAGTTTTCGGGTGAGTAGTTAGTTAGAAAAAAAAATCGGAGGCCTTAGAACATGAATGCACCTCGTATAAATGATGCCGAATAAGTATAATCGAATCAAATACTAAATCACCCTGAACATACATAGCAAAGTTATGAAACCAAAAAGCCTTGGAAATTAAAAGTAAATACGGAAACGTGACATCTAAGAATAACTCAAAAGTAATTGAAATATGCTTAGAACGCGTACAATATAGTATTTTTTTCCTATTTTTCAATCACATTGTTTCCGTTCAACTACCTAATTGTAAGATCAATACACTTTGTAGACACACAAAACGAGAAAGAGTCGTATTTACTATTGATGTTCTTGCACGAAAGGGATGGCGTATTTACTGTTTTTACAATTACAATTGGGTAGTTGATTTATCGTGCGAGAATGAAGAAAGAAAAAAAATAGGTGATGGATGGACAAAGAAAGGGAATAACTTTTTCTCCATTATTTTTTTTCTGCTTTTGTATATTGCACGTTGTAAATGTGTTGACCTGTCTTGAGAGAAATGTAGATTTTCTTTTTCCTTGGTAATTAATTACGTGTATTTTTATGCGTCCGAATTTGTTTCTCAACTTTATGCTACACCGCAAGGCTCGCTATGCGTACACTATAAATTAATTTCAACAACAAAGTTGACATTCCCAGTATGTTACAAATTAAAAATACATATTTTGTTAACACTAAATGATCCGACCTAACAATATAAAAATAGTATTTTTTTAAATAAATTAATGAATTATCTATTCGATGGTATTTAAAATTTCTGCTCAGATTGCATGCGAATCTAAGTCATGCCCTGTACATTGATGTATTACACAATCGTTCACTTACTCTTAAACTTGATGCGAATATACATAATCTCATTAGTTAATGTTGCAGACACTCTTGGTAAAATATTTTAGTAAATCCCATAGATTAAATATTAAGTATAAAACACTTGACTATATTTCACTAACTTTATTAGAATAACATACGAGGCCTAATAGCTAAATGTCCGGACAAGCAAAAATTTATTGAAAACGTTAATTTACACAAACTAAATTATTTAATTAAAGAACTATATTAACAACATATTAAAGTCTATCATTTATATTAAATATTTAAATGTTTTTCTTTCTATACACATTGAAATAAACTGTGGGCGAATAAATAAACAAAAATATTGACAACTAAATGTTAGAAATTATCTAGTTGCCGTGTATAAAAATAAATAACTTTGATGTTTACTTATCATATGTCGGCAGTTATTTGACAGTTACTTGTTAGACACCGTTTTGCCAAAAATTCTGTTAAATTTAATTAAAAATGGGAGAGGAATTGCGACAAATTTTAAAATTCGTGAATTGGTAATCACTAGAGAACGGACACGCTTACCACCCAGTGCAGTACTGGCGAAAGGCTGTATTTCTAAAATATTTATTTTATTTATATAATTGGAAAACGAACGGGTGGTGATCTATAAAATTACGAAATACATATTTATTTGTTGAAAAGTTGTATTTATAAAGTTTTTAATTTTATTTATATAATTGGAAAACATACGGGTGGTGATCTATCTATCTAAAATTACGAAATACATATTCATTAATTAATTTTATTTATATAATTGGAAAACAAACGGGTGGTGATCTCTAGAATTACGAAATACATATGTGTTTTTTGAAAAGTTGTATTTTTAAAGTTTTTAATTTTATTTCTATAGTTGGAATATTTTTATTTGTTCATTTTGTCGTTCAAGTTGAGTAAAGGAGTATTAATATTGACTAGCAATAGTTTCTCAAGGTTTTCTTCTGTCAATTTTGTTCTCTTTGAATTAAGTACATCCTTATAAATAGAAAACGTCCTTTCTACATCGCAACTGGTTATAGGTGCATACTGGAAATATTCGTTTATTTCTTCATATTTAGCCGTTAGATTTTGTGGAATTGTCTCCATACATAATTGCTGCAATGTAATTAAATCTGGATTTCTATTAAGAATTGCTTCAAACTTTTGCCGAAGGCCACATCCGAAGTCACTTGGAATACTTTTCAAATTATTAACAGCCACATCTAATGTGTTTAATCCGTCATTTAATTTGAGATTTCGATTTTCAAAATAAGTGATTAGTTTTGGCAATTTTCCAAAGTGTTCGTGAAGAAAGTACAACTGATTTTTTAAATTTGGGATTCGTGTGAGCTCCTTCCTTGCACTCACCAATACTTCTAGCATCCTCCTTTAGCAGTGTTACGAAATGTTTTAGACTATCGAAATTCTCAGCATAATAACTAATAGCTTCCAGCCATGTTCCCCATCTAGTTATTACTGGAGTGGGAGACAGTGACAGAGATGGGAATTTTTCCCTGAAAAGAGCTTCTCTCAATGGTGCTTTTCTGAAAACTTTTTTAAAAGCTGATACAAGTCTATCAACTTCCGGAAAAGTGTCTCTGATATATTCACAGATTCTGTGGAGAGCATGTGCTACACAAGTAATATGCAGCATATTAGGATATGTTTTCTTCAATAGTATGCCTGTTTTTAACATATACGCAGCACTATCACTGACAAATAAAAGTATTTTTTCTTTGTACGTGGCGTCCGGATGAAGCATTTTTTGCATATTCTCCTTAATGGTTTCAGCAACTGTTTCCGCATCAACTCTATCTATAACACTTGTTGCTATTACATATGAGTTATAGGGAATAGTTGGATGTAGTACACCAGCTACAACATTTACCACACAGCGTCCTAACATATCCACCGTTTCGTCGGCGCTTATCCATATGTATTGATTTAAAAGATGGCTTCTAATGCGTTCTACTGTTCTCGTATAGCACCTAGAAACATAATATTTGCGTAAAGTTGATTCATCAGGAACATTTCGACCAGTATATTTTTGAAGAAATATTTTTAAAGTGGGATTGCTAAATTTATTTAATGGAATATTAGCCGCCATAAAAGTTTTACAGAGTTCAGATGTGTTTGCGGTCCTAAGTGACGAATTTTTGACGATATTTTACGGATTTTGTAATAAATTTCGGAATCACTGACAATGGACATACAATCAGTATGACCGTCAATCCAACTCGCCATTGTTTTACGATGCCGTTCTCGACGTTCTTCCATATCATGTCTGCAAAAGTAATTTAAACAATGCTCTAGATCTAAATAAATGAAAACTAAAAATGTGTGCGTAGGTTATTGAAACTGAACGAAATTCAATGCACACTCTTACGTCGAAATAATTGGTAGAAATAGATTCAATCAAACGATATTAAACAGGATCCATCACAAAAATTACGATTTAATTAACAGTTAAAACTATGAAAACAAGAAACTTACTCACAGCACTTTATTTATCTTACGAAATATAAACTAATAAATAAAATACATTATAAAAACCCCGCTTCTATCTACGCTCATGAAAACACTTTAAAAAGCACTATATTCTCGGAATACAATAGCTGCCTTGTCCATTGTTATCGCGGCGAGACCAGGTGTCCGAATAAGTCAAACAAATACTTCATTGAATTACGCCGGGATGTACTGAACGAAGTTATACACAATTCCAATTGTCGATTGCGTTTTATGGAAATTGCGTCCGTTCTCTAGTAATCACTAAATATTCTCGGGGTAAAGAAATACGTGAAATTGCAGATGAAATAGATTTGGCTAAGTCAACAGTTGGGGACATACTTAAGCACTATCGTGAGAGTGAAAGGATGCAATGTAAAGGCAAAAGTTGTGGCAGACCGGGAATTGTGTGTAATAGGGATCGACGATTACTTATAAAAATTTGCAAACTGGTTCGTCATAAGACTTTAAGAGCCATCACAGCACAGTGGAATGCAGAAATAGGAAAAACTTTAGATGTAGATCTCAGTTTCCGGGTTGGAACCGCGTCGAGTTAGGCGTAATTGCCAACGTTTCGTCCACTGTTTCAAGGGACATCTTCAGGGCTGTTCGTAGATGTTCGTCGTTTCGCGGTAGCTTGAAGAATGCTATGACAGAGACTGGTACAACTTATATAGGGGGGACCGGGTCAGATGGTGGCCTGCTCTTGGCTGGGGACAATGAGCCAATGGCATGCGTCATATGGGCGTGGTGATTCTTAGTTGAGTGCAGTAGAGTTTGCCACGTCGGATGTAACGTATAGCTATCGTCTCTATTGAGATGGCGGGGATGTTTGTAAATTTCAACAGATTCACGGATTTTCCTAGGGAAATAATGCGATTCACGGGACAGAAGCTTGACATCTTTGAATAGAATTTGATGACCGGAGTTTAGTTTGTGTTCTGCCAGCCTAAACCGGCTATATGTAACAGTCTAGTACAACGTTCATGTTCGGACACACGCACGCTGACTGGCCGCTTAGTTTCGCCAATGTACACACTGCCACACGAACACGGAATGCGATACACTCCTTGTGCTTGGAGTGGAGATATTTTGTCTTTGACCGAAGGTAAGAGGTCCGAAACTTTAGAATGGGGTCTGAAGACAGTTTTGATTTTATTTCTATGTAGAACCTTTCCTATATGATCGGTGATACCTTGAATATACGGTAAGAAGGCGGTGCTGATGTTAGGATCGGGTTCACTTCGAAGTTTGGGGTTACGATGTCTCATTATAGTACGGTGTATGTCGTGGGCGTTATAATTATTCTGGAGTAGGGTGTTAGAAACATGCTTAAGTTCGGAGGGTAGTGCCCTAGGTTCTGAGACAGAAAACGCGCGATGTACAAGAGTATTGATGACCGCTTGTTTGTGTGCCGGGTGATGATGGGAAAGCCCGTTCAGATATCGGTCCGTATGAGTCGGTTTCCTGTAAACCGTGTGGCCCAGTTTGCCATTGATATTGCGGGTCACTAAGACGTCTAAAAACGGGAGACTTCCGTCTGATTCCACCTCCATGGTAAAGCGAATGTCACGGTGCTGGGAGTTTAGAAGGGAATCATCTGGCCGCATGGGCGGCAGTCTTTAGATGAATTCTTACTTTTTCTAAACTCCCAGCACCGTGACATTCGCTTTACCATGGAGGTGGAATCAGACGGAAGTCTCCCATTTTTAGACGTCTTAGTGACCCGCAATATCAATGGCAAACTGGGCCACACGGTTTACAGGAAACCGACTCATACGGACCGATATCTGAACGGGCTTTCCGATCATCACCCGGCACACAAACAAGCGGTCATCAATACTCTTGTACATCGCGCGTTTTCTGTCTCAGAACCTAGGGCACTACCCTCCGAACTTAAGCATGTTTCTAACACCCTACTCCAGAATAATTGTAACGCCCACGACATACACCGTACTATAGTGAGACATCGTAACCCCAAACTTCGAAGTGAACCCGATCCTAACATCAGCACCGCCTTCTTACCGTATATTCAAGGTATCACCGATCATATAGGAAAGGTTCTACATAGAAATAAAATCAAAACTGTCTTCAGACCCCATTCTAAAGTTTCGGACCTCTTACCCTCGGTCAAAGACAAAATATCTCCACTCCAAGCACAAGGAGTGTATCGCATTCCGTGTTCGTGTGGCAGTGTGTACATTGGCGAAACTAAGCGGCCAGTCAGCGTGCGTGTGTCCGAACATGAACGTTGTACTAGACTGTTACATATAGCCGGTTTAGGCTGGCAGAACACAAACTAAACTCCGGTCATCAAATTCTATTCAAAGATGTCAAGCTTCTGTCCCGTGAATCGCATTATTTCCCTAGGAAAATCCGTGAATCTGTTGAAATTTACAAACATCCCCGCCATCTCAATAGAGACGATAGCTATACGTTACATCCGACGTGGCAAACTCTACTGCACTCAACTAAGAATCACCACGCCCATACGACGCATGCCATTGGCTCATTGTCCCCAGCCAAGAGCAGGCCACCATCTGACCCGGTCCCCCCTATATAAGTTGTACCAGTCTCTGTAATAGCATTCTTCAAGCTACCGCGAAACGACGAACATTTACGAACAGCCCTGAAGATGTCCCTTGAAACAGTGGACGAAACGTTGGCAATTACGCCTAACTCGACGCGGTTCCAACCCGGAAACCGAGATCTACATCTAGAGAACGACCGCGGAAATCTACACCTACAAGAAAAACTTTATCAAGGGAGTGTTGTAGAAAGTAGATACACAAATCCAGACTTAGTTTTTTAAGATCAGTTCGGAAGTTTTTATTAAATTCATGATTTTTCCTTATTCGTAATGTTTTAGTTGAAGGAAAAGCCTCCGCTAACAGAGAAGCAGAAAATAAATCGGTTCAATTGAGCAAAATCGAAAATGACATAGACCGTTGAAGACTGATTCAAAGTTACATTTAGTAACGAGTTAAAATTTGACGTGTGCATGGGAGACTTTCGTATTATTAGAAATAATAATAGAATAAACTGAACGGGTTATTAGAACTAAAAATAAAGCAATTCATAAAGATTGCCTCAAAAGGACAGTAAAATTTCCCTAAGACGTCATGATTTGGGAGTGTATGTCTACGGTAGGTCTAGGAAGGTATGAGGTGGTATCTACAATTAGTACAATTCATGTAGCAAAATATTAAAAAAATTTGAAAAATAGTCTAGCGCCAAGCGCGAAAGATTTTTACCCGGACATGAATTTCATACTTCAACACTGTCCGCCACTTTGACTAGGTGCCTGCTCCGATTCAGTTTCGCATCAAATGTAATGCCTAGATACCTCACTTCATTGGTTAGTTCCAACAATTGTCCGAACAGCCTTACGCTACCCAGATCATTTAGTTTTCTCATATTGGTAAAAGCCACCAACTAGTTTCTTTTTTGTGGGTTGACAATTAATCACTCTTCGCCATCTCTCCATAATTTGCAGAGCATTTCGTATGATGCTCGACCCTGTCCCCGGGAATTTCCTCTGGGATACAATGACAATGTTATCGGCAAACCCCTGCATCTATATTCCCTGGTTATTTAATGTCCTGATGAGATTATCCACTACTGGACTCCATACGGAAACAGTTTCAATTTTACTGCACGTACCAGTAAAACTATCTTTTATTATTCTATTTGCTTTTTGATTTTTCCGTATACATTTCAATCAATTTCTTCTCTAATAAAATATGTAACATCGACATGAAAAAAAAAGGAAAGGCATTGCAATAAATGACGAAGTTGACCGTCATCCATGAAGTCTCGTCACCAGAAACAAAACTCCTAACAAAATATTTCCGTAGCGACGAAAAAATAACCAACGAAGCTGACCTTATATAACGAAAGAACAAGAAGTGAAAGAAAATTGGGGCAAAAAGAAAAGAAAGAGCGACAGAAAACTTTGCTTTTTAGACGTACATCTGAGAAGTAAAAAGGGTTATTGTTATTTCATCTCGGTTTATATTTAAGTTTAAAGTGGCTTTGGGAAACTTTATGAAGTTTATGGCGAGTGCTAAAGAAAACGTTTTGAGTATTTGAGTGGGCGCATAGGTTATATTGTAGAACAGAGCATGTATTGAATTTTTGCCTTGTTGGCCGTTATACAATGTTTACAAGGATCTGTTTATTCAACTAATTGCAAACTTTTAAAGCAACAAACTATAAAAAAAACCAACAGTAAACGAAACAGTACTAGTAGCGTGTATATTTTAAATTTGTGCTTTGAACAAATAGAAAAACTGATGTCTCGCGATTTTTGTGTTACTGTGATTATTATTTTTACCTGTGGATTTTTTATTGTTACAAAGAGGCTATAATGAACTTACTATAAATGAAAACCAATGAGCATTAAATCTCACTTTACATGTAAATGTCGCTTAATGTGCTGTGTTAATTTCTATATTTCCACAAACTAAGTTTGTACCAGTATGCAGAAGCGCTACACGTTGCGACGCCAACTTCCCGATATACCTATATACCATATTATTTTCTCTTCTGTACCAGCATAGCTGGACGGGAAAAAATCGCTACTTTCGGCATAGTCTCGTTTGTCCATCAGATGTTACCAGATTATCTGGTGCCACCTGATAGGACAAAATTTACTTTACCTATGAGGCATTCCATCAAACTTTACTACACTAGCCGAACTGACGAAGTCTATTGTGTGACAGAAACACGTATTTTTGGCAGAAGTAAATGTTGCAAAATACAAGGTGTATGTCCATGTGTAGAGATACAGATGTGTGTAATGCACATATGTTTCATTTGTAAATTCAACCAAGTTAGTGACCACAGATCTACCACGAAAAAAAAACATGCAGATATGTATTTCGACTGAAAGAACAACTGATCCACAATTATGAACTCTAAACATTTTTCCAAAATGAGATAAGATGGAAATTAGGCGGTAATTTTCCACATTCTATCTTGATCCTGCCTTAAAGACTGGGACTATGTTTGCGTTTTTCCATAAATAGGAAAAGGCACCGTTACCTGGTGATTTATTGGATATTATTCGCCATGGAATCCATATCATATCACAGCAGAATTTAATAAAGTAAAGACGAATGGCATCAGGGCCTGTCGTTTTATTTACATCCAATCGATCTATTTTCGATTTAATTTGGTGATCAGAAATAGAAGTGACATTAAAATGATTAAATGAAGATTTCTTTTCAATTAGGCCAAGGTGTTTTGTTGAATTCATAGACCGAACCAAAGTAATTCATGAATAAGTTGCATGTATTTTGAATGTTATTAGAAATAGAATAATTATAGAACAGAATACGCTTATTGGATATAAACGACCAAAAAGATTTTAAATTATTATTGAGTAAATTACATTTAGTAACAGATATGTGCCTATCATAATCCATCCTAATCAATTTTTTAGTTTCCTCAAATTTGAAAAATTCCCATAATCACTAATATTTTTAGAGCGCAAAAGTACCAACACGGATATATTTTTTTTTGAATAACGCTAGTAGAGATATAGATAGAAACTTTTGATTATAATTGAGAAGAGAATATCGGACAGTAGTTTTACACACTGATCAATATCAAGGTGTAGATATAATAAATCCCAATCAATACCAGACAATTCTCGATTGATTATATCATTGTTAGCTTTCTGATAATTATAGCATTTATACGAGTTTTTGAAATTATACTTAACAAATTCTATATTAATCAAAATCTCAATAACTTTATAACAAGGATAGTAACAGGATGATTTTGGCCCCTCGCCATCTTTAATCGCCTGGTCGATTAATTATGAACGGCCCTGTATTTAGTAAAATTTTGCTTATATTTTGTAATTTCCATCTTTAAAAATTTGTAAAATATTTTTCTTTTATGGATATTCATTCTGTTGTTAGACTAGATTGGAAATTTCGTTATAGTAATTTTGTAAGTATTATTTCTTATTTAATTAATTGCGATATATAAGCAAGGGTATGTATGCAACCTTGTATACATCAAAGTTTGAATTTGGTATCGTTCATATGTTACGCTTGTAGATAACGTTCGAATTTTCGATAAAGACGGTAGAGTTAGTATGGTACACATTTTAGTTTGAGTAATTTGTAACGAATCTAGTTGGAATCATTATTTTAAAGTTATTTAGAATAGCTTACGACTTTGTCTTTAGTGAATTTAATTAGAATTGTCATTGGTATTTTCTTTTAATATCTCATTTGTTGCGTTAGTGTGCCAGAGACATCTTGTGTGTATTTTCTCGACAGTGTTCTTTTATTAAAAAATCCTTATATAGAAGTAATTAATTAAAGTTCTTTATTGATTAGCTTTGGTATTTTATTACCTTAATCTTGATGTATTAAAATGTTTTTCTAAGTACGTAATTCTTATTTAAATTCTTCTCTACAATGGCTTCACCTATCGTTTGTTTTTAAAAACTACGTATCTTATCGTATAAAAGCATCGACTTGGTGAAATCTCGCTGTCTTTTGCTGTCGAAAGTTTCATCTAGTAACACGCGTACTGAAGAAGTATTTTGTAATGGAGAATTTTATAATAGCTTTTTAAATAGTACCTGGTTACTTCGCTTATGCGGTTTTTACAGTCATTGTAATTTAAATAATCCGCAGAAATGGTATATTAAGATATTGGAACTGCCGTTTTTTCGCTGTATTAGCGGAGAGAATTTTCATATGGAGCACGTGTTCGTAGATTTTCCCTATTTTAGTTTCATGATGTCCATGTAAAATGGCATTGTTTCTTTTATTATAATTTATTTTGGCTACATTCGGTTTTTTTCTTTCTTGCATTTAAAATGGTTCACGCACGAGGCATAAAATTCCTCGTATGGAGCTTAAAGTTACACCTTTGGGCATAAAACTTCCTGGGATGAGTCCCATGTTCACGAATTTTGGTGGATAAATCACTTCTAGAAGCTGAACTGAATATATACCATTGTCGAAGAAGAGTAATAAGCCGTTTATAAGGACGATCTTGATTAGTCCGGAATCGTGATGTAGTAGGCAATTTTATTCGCACAAGGTAGGATCTACTTGTTTTGTATTTATTCTAGAGACTACAGACGGTTATTTTAAAACTTACTACGAAGAAGTGTTGGTGCTAAATGTAGTATATATATTGTAAGTTAGGTAGAGTAAATTTTCTTGAGTAACTTAAAGGCAATTGATAACCCTATTTTTTCTTATACAGGGTAGTCAAATTTTCATTACATACTAGGGTTATGTTAAATTTTCTGTGATTTATTGTTGCTAACGTAGAAATATTTCTAAATCTTAAATATTAAATATACTTTTATGTAATGGTGAAGATCAACGTATTGCTAAATAATTTCACTATTCAATTTTCCTTATTGCGATTTTAAATTGTAAACTGATCTTTTTAAAATAATTAATAATCTAACTATTATACTGAGCATGTATAGAATCTCGATGTGAGATGTATCGAAAGATCTTTGAATAAATTACCAGCTGATTTATTGTATAAATTAAGCCAGCAATATTCTTATTAATGGTTTAATGACTTAAATACTAAGATCTTGTTTTTTTTGGCTGCTGCCTTATAACTTTTATTATTAGTATAATTATACTTCAATTTAACTTCAGTATTTATTTGCTTTTCTGATGCATCTTATATGTTGCATTATCATTCTATAAGTAGCAATTACTATACTGGGTGAATCAATAACTCAGTATCAATTTATTACTTTTATTTCAATTTTACTTAAATAACTTTTGTTTTCATTAATCAAATCCGCCACTGATATTTACTTTTAATCCACTATTAATTGTGGCTCGTGAGCTTTATACAGATCTTGCATTATTTTTTTATTGCTATATCTCAATCTTATATTTCGCATGTTTATTGCTGTTGTATTCAACATATTTGCTTGGTGATATATTGTCTGTTGTTAATAAATTGCATCTTGTTATTGTTATCTTATTTGGCGTGTTATTGTTGTTGTACAAATTGTCCACGTATTAACTGCGAGTTATTTAGCTTACTTTCGGCAACGTCTGTGTTCGCTATACCGGTTTGGGAATAAAAACACGGTGGTGCCTATTATTAAAAAGAACCTTTCCCTCGCCTCTTAACTGATTTAGCATCTCAACCGAAGATCTCCGGGGCAATCGTGTTTGTCGTGTAAGTTGGTAAGTTAGATAGGTTTTACGTTTCATGGAGAAGGCGCATGGTACATCGGACACAAGCAGTATCTCACAGGAATAGTCTGTTGTCACTTGAAAATAGTTTTCTTTTATGTGTTTCTAACGTAGATCCACATATGGAGAAACTTTTAAATAAAAACAAATGCAATCGTCACATTAATTTCTTTTCTTTACATGTTTACTTATTGTAATGGTAAGTAAAATGTTTATAATAAATTATTTTTTCTCATTAACCCAACACTGCGCAGTGTTGCAGATCTGATACAACTACCTTTAAACCTATAAATGCAATATAGAGAGCATAAAATTCACACTGTGACTTTTGTAGATAATCTAATACATCCCTATATATGCTATAACTACGGTTGATTTTTGTACCAACGCGTCTGCGCATATTTTTTACTTATGGAACAGGTGAATGTATGGCGGTGTATTGTGTATTGATAACCACGTGCAAGAAGGTATTATAAAACTATCGTATAATTACATATCGATAACAAGCAATTATAAAATTAGGACACCTAAGGTTCATATAAAACATTAAGTGTCATATTCAGTGGAAACAATAAATTTTCTAAGAAATATCGTCATTGAAAATGAGATGTATCATATCCGATACATTGTGTTAGAGAGTGTTATTTGTTTATATGTGAGTGAAATAATGTCGAATAAAAAAAATAAATGGGTTGCGAAGTATCTACGACAGGAAGAACTGGAAGATATAATCGCACATCTCTCTGAAAGTGAAGATGATTATGATAGCATAAAGGAGAGCGACGAAGAATCAGAAATATATCAAGAAATTAGAAATTCTATATTAGCTATGCCTATTGAGTTTGAAGACGGGTTAGTGATTGAAGATAATAATATCGAGACTAACGAAGAATACTCGGAAGAAGAAGAAAATCAAAGAAATGAAGAGGAAGTAGAAAACGAAGGAAGTGAGCTTGCTGAAGCTAGCGATAATTTGCAACATATGCAGAGGGATCCTAAGAAAGAAGCAAAAGAGCTAAAAGAAAGATATAAAAATATTTTATGGCGAAAAGAAAATTTGATTATAGATGACAACGCTTTAACTTTCCGAGGAATAGCAAATTTTCCACCAGATATAGATAATATGAGGAGTCCTTTGTGATTCTTTAAATATTTTTTTTTATAAAGAACTCATTTTGACAATTGTAGAGCAAAGTAATCTATTCTCCATACAAAAAGATCTCAGTAAACCTGCCAAAATAACTGAGGAAGATTTAAACAAATATATTGGAATTTGTATATATACTCGTATGTCGTTAGTGCAAATGCCTGATGTAAGAAGTTACTGGTCCTCCACACTTGGTTTTGACAAAATCAGAGAAGTCATGAGCTATAACAACTTTGTTAAAATCCGACAATATCTGCACTTTAATGACAACACAAAAATGAAGCCAAGGGATGATCCGGATCACGATCGACTGCATAAATTACGGCCGGTAATAAACAAATTGAATGATAAATTTCAATCTGTCCCACTACAACAATATCTTTGTGTCGACGAACAACTATGTGCAACAAAAAGCAGACACTATATAAAACAGTATCTACCGATGAAACCACACAAATAGGGATACAAATTGTATGTGCTTTGTGGGACAGACGGATTTTCGGACAAATTTAAAATTTACACCGGTGATGAAAATAATCCGAAATATAGAAAACCAGAAGAGCCAGATTTAGGATCCAGTGCAAATATTGTCATACGTTAATGCAGGAGCGTACCACATAATGAGAACTACAGAGTATATTTTGACAATTTCTATATGTCAATTCCTCTAATTGTTCACTTGTCTAAATGCGGTATACATTCTCATGGAACAGTAAGAAGATCAAGATTTCCTAATTGCAAAATTGATTAGTGACAAAGAAATGGCGAAGGAAAGGCGCGGCACTTGCCAAGAATATGTGGCGAATATCGAAGGAGTGGACATTTCTTCCATTTTATGGAAAGATAATAAAACAGTATTATTTTCATCTTCTTTCACTGGACAATTACCCCTATCACAAGTAAAACGGTTTAACAAAAAAGAGAAGAAAACCGTCGAAATCTCATGCCCCAATCTAGTAAAAGAGTACAATAGACATATGGGGGGTGTCGACCTGCTAGATGGATTGATTGGCCGTTACAAGGTAACAATGCGAACTAAAAAATGGTACTTACGATTATTTTATCATTTGTTAGACATGACTATAATAAATGCATGGCTGTTGTATAGGAAAGTCAGTACGACTCGGAATGAGAAATATTTGCCTTTAGCACAATTCCGCGCTGAAATAGCATATTGTTTATGCAACCAAGGAAGTACATCTACACTTAAAAGAGGAAGGCCTAGTGACATTGAAAAAAGTGTTCAAGCCAAAAGACACGCTCTGCTACGACTGTCTACGTACCTCCAAAAGAAATGCGTCAGGACTCCTATAGCCACTGGCCTACTCACGATGAAACGAGACAACGCTGCAAAAATCCAGGATGTAAATCTTTTTCTTTCATAAAGTGTTCCAAATGTTCTTTACACTTATGTCTTAATAAGCATAATAATTGTTTCTTGCAATTTCATACGAAATAGTGACTTATATTCTTACATACTACTTCTGCACAATGTAGCAAATTTGATACATATACATTTATTTAAATAAAAATTTAATGTTTACACATGGATTTTTTTAATTATTTTTCTATATTTTTACACACAAAATTACTGAACGATTTACGCTGGATTTTTCACTTTTTTGTTTTGTTGAAAAGAATACTCGCATGTAAATATGTATACGGATTTATTTACTACGAGATTAATACACTTGATACAGGAGATACATAACAATTACTAAGTTATTTCTCGTTTGTACGTTAAAGACCAAGACATGTTGTGCCTTGCCTTGGTGAACTTCTCGAATGAATCTCTCTTACATTATTTTGTCTGGGTGAAATGGTCCCCACCCCTGTGAGAGGGGGTTGGGGTAAATAACGGTTCATACTAGATATTGCAACAATATCTCTCAGATGCATTGATTACGTATTTGTGGAATTTCCAAACTTAAATTGAGAATAAATGATTATTGCAATATCTTTACAAAGTATAATAACATGACCGTAATAAAATGTATCGATACAAACAATTTCTCTTATGACCCATGGTTATAAGACGCATTTATTTTATGGCAATAAGCGGCTCGGACTTTCAAAGTAAGCTACATAAATTCCCATCTGCTAAGTTTAGGGGATAATTACTTCGAAGGTTTTGTAGTATAAACGCTGTAATATAAATATTAACGAGATTTGCATGTCTTATTCTAAAATAATTCTAGTTAAATTCTTTTGTGCACAGCTGTTGATATTATATGGATATGTATACGAATATACAGGTGCGTCCAAAAGAAACATACATTAAATCATATGATAGTAATAAAGAAAAACTAAAAGTAAAGAAAAAATAAGATAGAAACAAAACCTTATTATAAATATTTCCGGGAAACCGGAACAATTACATTGAAAAAAATTTTTTTCGGCGAAGAAAAAAAAATAGCGCAGTGTAGGGTTAAATGATTTTTCACTATTGTTTACGATATTTCGCAACCCCCTTTAATATCGCCGCAGCCCTCTTAGGAGTCACAACCCCCAGGGGTGAGAAACGATGTTCTATTTTATACTATCTCTATCTCTTTTAAAACATATCGCATTATGTTTCTGGTTACCTATACGTTTTTGCGCTGGCCTCATGCAATTTTACCTTTACTATACCAAAAATTATAATTAAACTATAACAATATTGGATATAGCGTTTATTTATTACATTTTTGATGGCCTCGAATAGACTTTATAATACGCAAGAGATTTTTTCGTTTATTATTGTCATATATTGCCTTTAATGAATGTATCAAGATGTGGTAAATAATATTGTTAACTGGTCAAAAAAAAAACAACTGCAACATAATACACACAGGATATGAACTAGATATACTAACAAGATAACCTGCAAATTGTGAACAATAAATCGTCAATTTAATTATACACTCCACGCCGCCCGTGTTTACCTGAAAGTTACGTAAATACGTTTTACATGCAAACTAAACAGCACACCGGACATAACGTGTAATTGTTATAAATTTTACTTAATCAAGAAAAATAGTTTGTACGCCAGCGGAACGCCAGTGTTTTCAGGAGATATATGTTGGTATACGTGTGCATAGTTGTGCATGTACCTCTATGCAGCTAGTATTGTAATGCATAAACACTCAATATATTCCTCGCAGTTTTTCGAACCCATGTCGCTTCAAATTAGGCTACCGTTTATGAAATAGCGACCCGTGAATGTTATATCTCATCTAAATTAAACTTCAGTAATTAATCGTATATTGTTAAATGAGATTCTAGTGATAAATACTAATTTAAATGCGTTTTTAAAATTAATTTTAATTTAATGCTAATTTGAAACTATTCTGCTAACACTATAATGCATAAATGGATATATGTTTTAATTATATATGTTCGCGGAATATTTTAAACTGTTTAGAATCTATATAAAATATGTTGGTAATTTGTTTGTGGCCATACAAAACATTCGACGTAAAAGACATTCAGGTAAATTTAAATTATAGCATCATTCCTAGCAAAATATACATTATTTTTATGTTACGAGCGAGATTCAGTTGTTTTTTTATATGAGAAACGATCTTAAGAGCCATTACAAAAAAAGGACATAAAAACTCATACACTAATATCTAAATTTTCAACCATTCCAGTGCTGCAGGCGTTCCTTGGCGACCTCGTAGGTCCCACCAGGGAAAGTTCGTCTGGGACAGTCGTTTACTATGTGTACCGTAGCTTGTTTCACATTTCCGCAGTCATAAAAGCTAATCGGAGCATCGTCTTTTATATTTTGCATATAGAGCTGTTCGGTCCATATAGATTTAATTTGTACTATTATCAGGATAAAATAAAACAAATTTTAATGAATTTCACTTTTTAATTGACACTGCAACGATCGTTTCGTCAATTAAAAAGTGAAATTCTTTAAAATTTGTTTTATTTTATCCTGATAATAGTTATAATGGAATTTCTTTATCTCTAGCCCACTTCCTGGTTATTGCCATTTACGTACTCGGTACATTGCCATTCAATACCTGTAGCAATGTATTGTTCGTATTTAGCATTTAATATTTATTTCATTTGCCAGTATTACAACTAATGGTTCATGTGCATATTGTTTATTTTAATCCACTTATGACGTTGGTAAACTACATCATATACCTTTCCTTGAAGAAGGGTAAAATATTTGCATCGCATTATAATTATTTAGTTGTTTTCTCCATCCCTTGTAACTGATGGGGACAAAATATTCATTGTAAAAATAAGTAAAAACAGTAATCAGTTACAACCCAGATCTCAGCAATCTCACCACAAGAATATAATGTATTAGCCAGTTTCCCAGTCTTTACTATTAAGGCCAGATTCATATTTATATTAAAATGGAACTCCAAGATTCAATTTATCAATAATTATCTTGTAAAGATATTAGTGTTAATGCAAACTAGTGTATTATTCAAAACACATATTTCGATCAAACACATTCCAAAAATTCTTTCAAACATGAGGAATAACACAGTCAAAATTGCGTTTTTGAAGGGATCGACTGGATGGAACCTTTGACCACACAGTCCGTTCTTGATTTTCGGGAAGGTAAAGAAATCATCGGGAGTAGATCGGGACTGTACGAAGGATTTTGTTGCGTTAAAAATGCAATTGTCTTGTGAGCTGTGTGAGAACTTGTATTGATGATTCGTCGTTGTGGGTTGGTTTTTCGGAGCTTGGCGATGATTTGCGCCAAACAAATGGTTGGATACGAATCGGCAGCCGCAATTCTTTAATGTTGTAGAGAAATTGTTGCTACATGACCTGCTTTCGAGACAAATGTCGCGACTATCTTTTGGAGACACTTCGAGAATGGATGACTTTCGTCGACTTTTCTTGGCCTTGGAACTCTGAAACAGACGACTAGCGTTTATTTTCTGGTGCGTAAGAGTAAATCCAAGATTCATCTAGAGCTTCCTGCGTTGAAACGGTATAGAGTTTTTTTACACCAATTCACTCTAGCTGTTTTCCGTTTTTCGGTCAAGAGATGAGGTATCCAAAGGGAAACTATCTTTTTACACACAATTCTCCTGCAAAATTTTTTTAATTGAGGTCGATGAAATCCCCATTGATGTTTCAATTTCACGATATCTTACATGTCTTCGTTGATGAGCTTGCGGACAGCATCGACGCTTTCCTGAGTGACTGCCATTTTTGGTGCACCTTCTCTTATATCGCTGCTAAGACTAATCTATCAACGTTTGAATTCTCCATACCAACGAGAAATTGTTGACTAATGTGGTGTTTCATTACCGATAACAGAAAACAACTCGGCGAGGCATTCTTGTTACGATCATTTTCTTCGAAAATTATAAAAAATTATTGCTCGAAAATTTTCACGATTTAATTCCATTTTTCGACTAACTTGTCAATTTTCACAGTTCGTTATAGCTACAACACTACATCTATCGTATTAAAACTTTGGATTTAGACTAATTAAAGATGGAGGTTAATTTTTACTACTGACAGTTGATTAGTAGTGCCCTCTATGTCGCAGTATTAAAAACATAAAAACATCCCTCGTATCTGCTAGTTTCCATTTATGCAGCATTGAGTTACACCTCCGTGGTCTGCGCGGAACCTATTTAATTGACACCATTTCCTACGCGAGAGCAGTACGCCTGGCAGAAGCCCCGAAGCATTAGAAATTCAGGGCGTTACTCGAGGGGAAAATCCAGTAATCACTCACATTGATAGGCTGCTGAACTTCCGTATCCAGCTAATTCGGTCTTCTAGATTTCAGTCAGGTCCTAGCGACGCTCTCCAAGTCATCCTGTATAGGATGATCGATGTTGTTGGTAATTTTAGCCCATTCATCATTTCGTGCTGCAGCGGGACGTCTGATTTCTGGCGGAGCAATGTTAGAAAGAATCCTCAGACATAGACTAGGTGTGGATCTAACAATACCGGTGACGATCCTCATTATATCGTTAAGTTGTATGTAAATTAACTTAGTGCGAGAGCTTCGATACCAGACAGCAGCACTGTATTCTGCAGAAAAGTAAACAAATAACAACAAATTAGAAACATTACCGCAGATGCCATCGACAACGTTCAAAAAGAATTTCCTAATCGCCTTGGTTATTGTCTGATTGTTAATGGTGCTCAATTCGAACATTTAATTTAGATGATTATGTTTTCATTTATAATGTTTACGATAATATTACTGTTACGTGTTCGTAACGGCTTAATTACTTTTTCGCGAATTAGAAGTCTTTCTTTACAATTTTGTTTAATAATTTTGATTACCTCTGTAGATATAATTTCGTTCATGCGTTGTTTATCGCCCCCCTTTGATTGCCGATTGTGGGGATATCGTTCGCTGAGATGTAAGGCCGAGACCGGCATATATCCATCGTTGATTCGGGAACTAAATTATCTCTCGCCCACCACGTGGTTCTTTGAGTTAAGGGCTTTATTATCACTTTGTACGATTTATCAATATTGTGCCGTGCCCTCCTGTATCTAGGGATGTTTTCAAAGCTTCACGAATTATTGGAATTGCTAATTTTACCTGTAAAGGGATTTTAAGATGGCGAGAAAGGTTTGTTCCAAATTACCGGAATACAGTTTTTGTGTCTGCAAAACCACTAGTAACATACTGGTAGGTATCTCTTTTTTTGTAATTATCATTCGTTTGTACCCTTGAACAACTTGTTTTTTTGGTTGGGTTTTTCGTTTCTATATGGTAGACTGAACTATCTCGCGTACTTTCTTTTTTTGTTTCGTCCGGGAATGGACCGGGATACTCCCTCAGCAGGCCGTAAAAAAAAGAAAGGACGGGAGATAGTTCAGTCTACCGTATAGAAACGAAAGACCCAACCAAATAACTACCTATTCAATGGTACAAACAAACGAATGATAATTACAAGAAATGAATTAATTATAAAAAAAGAGAAACCTACCAGTATGTAACTAGTGGTTTTGCAGACACAAAAACTATATTCCGGTAATTTTGCAGGCATTTCCAATAAAATTCGTGGAACTTTAAAAACATCCCTAGATACAGGAGGGCACGGCACAATATCGATAACTCTTACAAAGCGATAATAAAGTCCTTAACTCGAAGAACCACGTGGTGGGCGAGAGAGATTTTAGTCCCCGAATCAACGACGGATATATGCCGGTGTTGGCCTTACATCTCAGCGAACAATATCCATCAATGTAGGACGACAAACAGCGCATGAACGAAATTATATCTACAGAGATAATCAAAATTAATGAACAAAATTGTAAAGAAAGACCCCTAATTCGCGAAAAAGTAATTAAGCCGTTACGAACATTCAAAGTTTCCTTATGTACCTAAACATCTTCCAAAATTACCTTATCGCATTTAAAAAAATCTGCCCTTTCTAATTCTGTAATAAAAAAATGGGTGTTTATATTTAAAAAAAGGATGACGTCATATCAGCTTTTGGAGGTACCTGTATATTTCGATGGGTCCGAGGATTTTTTGAAAACTTCCGTTTTAATTTTTATTGAATTTATCCAGTACACGAATGCACTGTATATTTGTCCTGTTATTGGAATATGTAATTCTCTTGGACAGGAAGTAAATAAGTGTATTTTATGTCTTGACTTTGTTGTAATCGATATTGCACACAATAACTACGTCTATCTATCTATAACATGCAGTAGTAGACTTTTTTTTTGTGGGAAAATGCGGATATATGAAGTACTCCTACTTATTCCACGACCCGTCACATGACTTCTAAAAATAAATCAAATCCATCGTTGTGAGCGAGTTGCAATACGAAATTACAACTTTTCAGCATTTTTTCCATAACAAACACAGTGTGAATACAAGGAAAAACGGGTTAAAAGAGGTCTACTGCTATTTTAAAAGAAACTAATACCCACAGATTTTTCGAAACGTACCGATAAATGTCAATAGTAGTCCGCTTAAACGATCATTATATACTGTAATGTTGGACTCGATTTGGCCATTGCCTACCAGTCGCTCTGCGTTACCGTACCTCTGCCTCATTGACGATAACATGAAAAAAGTTCCGTAAAAAACTTTAAACCGCTTTTATTCCATACACAAACACGAGCAAAAGTTCGTATCAAAACAATGACAACTTCATATATGTACGCCGGCGATGTAGCTATTTCTGCGGATTCGAAAGTTGTCAATCGAAAAACCCTGATTATTTCAATAAACAGTTGAGAGACTGAAAAACTAAATTCAATTAATGTTTTTTTGCTATTTAACTCGTCCAATTCCCAAAATGCTGCAGTACTGGAATAATAAAAACTTATATGAAATACTTGCTTACTTAATGAAATGAAATAAATTCGCGGACAAAAATATTGCATGTTTTTTTATTTCTTCTGTATAATCTTTTGTATGTTGGTAAGGAAGTGTTCTACGTGTATTAGTATAACGGGTGTTCAGAAACATTCGAAGTCAAGTGGGCTCTGAACAAAAAATCGTATATCTTTACTTAAGTATCTGATTTGTAATAATTATTAAATGTCAACTGTTGTCTGTCAAAAATTGTCAGAATCTAATACCGAAGATACTAATTTATATTTTTTAATTTTGAAAATGGTATTTACTAACGTACACAAAGCATTCATGGTTGAAGCATATTTTCGAAATGGTCAAAATATCGATGGCCAGTGGAAGTATTCAATTCAAGCTTGTTTGGAAGAATTTCGAGATGAATTTCCCAACCTTGCTTTTGATTATAATACTTTTCAGTGTACACTAATCAGAATTGTTCCAGTTTTTCGACAAACTGGTAGTGTGGGACGCCAGGAGGGTGGTGGGCGACCAAAAGTCCGGACAGAAGAAGTGATTGGGAATGTTACAGAAATAATGACTGATGCCCCTAAAACTTCAGTAAGAACTCTTGCTCAACAAACCGGGTTGTCAGTTGGTTCTTGCCATAAAGTTTTAAAAGAAGATTTACAGTTATTCCCATATCGTATAACTTTTTTGCAAGAAATCCTCGATATTGATTATCCGCGACGAGTAGTATTTTGCGAATGGTGTACAAATAATTTTAATGATGATGTCCTAGACAAAACTTTCTTTTCAGACGAAGCATGGTTTCATGTTAGTGGATATGTTAACTCGCAAAACATGAGAATGTGGAGTGATACAAAGCCCAATAATTTTTATGTTGAAGCTCCTTTACATCCTCAGAAAGTTGGTGTTTGGTGCGCTATAAGTAGAAGAAGGATTATTGGTCCAATTTTTTTTAATGGTACCTTGACTGCAGAAAGATATCGACAGGAAATACTATTGCCTTACTTTAAACAACTTCGCGATGATGAACTAGCTTTGGGATACTTTCAACAAGATGGTACTAGAGCTCACACAGCGGGGGAAACAATGAATATGTTACAAGAAGTGTTTGGAAATCGTTTAATTCGTTTGAACAGCGATCATGAATTTCCTACAAGATCTTGTGATCTTACACCGTGTGATTACTATTTATGGGCTTTTTAAAAAAATTAATTTATCAATTACCAGTGCAAGATTATATAGGTCTCCAAGACAGAATTATAAATAAAATTAGTGAAATTAGAAATAGTCCCATACTGCAAAATGTATTTAGTAGCATTCGGAGGAGGTGCGTAAAATGCTTGGAAGAAGGTGGTGGACATTTTCAACATCTTTTATAATTATGGTCATTATTGTTGGTAATTTATACAACTACAATTTATGATATTTATTATAAGGTTGTAATCTAAGGACTCTACAAACAATCTATTTGTTTCAAATTTATTTTAAGCCATTTCTTTCAATAATTTGTTGAAAGTTAATATATTAAACTAGTACGATAACTAGATACTATTGTCACTATAAGATGAATAAAACCTTTACTTGTAAAGTTATTTCCTCTTAATTCTGCATTGTCTTTTTACATGTTACTGCAGATTAGATGAGCTTTATTACACAAGAATGGACAGCATATTAATTGGATTATGTAATTTTTCCAGTTATCGCATGAAGAGGTGCTATTGTTTAGCAAGAATTCTCTAAAACATAAAAATACTTCATTTGAAATTTGCAAATTAATTACTGTTACCTTCTAAAATCATTACTTGACTAGTTTATATTAATTAATATGGCATATTAAAGTAATATATTTCGACATAAACTGACATTTGCGTGTATGATGAACCTATAAAATTGTATTAAGTAAATGTATCAATCTATATCTGACATGACTTCATATTTTCAAGGACTACTTTGACTTCGAATGTTTCTGAAAACCCGTTATATTATTATAACTGGCCTGGATATGTAAAAATATTGTGATGTGAGTGCGCAATACGTCAGGCGACGGTCTGGCGATGACATCATGCGCCGAAAATACCAGCTGTCGTGGGAAAAGTCTAGAAGCTCCGGAATAATTCTGGAAGATGTATAGCCCTATATAAGAACTGAAAATGGAGAGCGACGTCATTCAACGAGTAATTGTCGTCGTGTGATATTATATAAATGTAAATAAATACTTATTGTGAAATAAATATTCTTATTGTTAGTAATAGTTTTAAAATGTTATTTAGTGTGCTTTGTTATTGATACAGTGCGCTTTATTATTAATATAGTGTGTTTTACACTACCATTACTTAATTACCACTATTTAAAAGAACCCAGAAACACAAATATTTTACAGTACCTATGTTTGTTCATTATTAGTGAAGTAGCATCATTTTACAATTATTCCAAAATCGTCAGCATCTCTCAAGTGTGCTTACGAGAAGCAGGATTTTGCTCTTTTGTTTTACATTATCAAAGTGACATTTCTATTTAATGAGTTGATTCTGAGTTCTTTGTTGGTAAAATATCACATCTACATTAATATTTCCCTCGTTTTCTATCTACCAATAGCATCTTGCAAAATTTCAAATTCAAATCAATAGGAATAATATTGCACTGATTAAATGTTCTCTGGCTTTGAATACCAATAGTTGTTGTTTGCCAAAACACGTATGCCGGCAATGGTAACATAGTCAGCCGCACATATAGTCTTTTTATTGTGATGCTTTTCTTGTGGATATCAATAATATCTTTTACGTCGAATATGTCGACAATTCAATGAAGCATTTGTAGTTAATGTACGTAATTAAGAATGCCATTGCGAACGAATCTAGCCACAGCGAAGAATATGCCTATACTAAATGTAAATGTCAGTGTTGTTCCAACGGTAGATTCTCGTATTACCGTCCGTATCTTAACTGCGTCAGGGCCGGACTCGAATAAAGGAAAATAATTTTCTCGTTACCACGTGAACATTGAACCACGATTTTTGTATTAAGATATTACACATAAAAGATTGTATACTTGTGAATTAGTGTATTAAAATGCCAAGAGTTCTAAGATAATCAATTATCGTATGCTAAGCTATTCTAAAAGGGGTCGTATCATTCTATTATTGAATTACATGAAGTGGGTATTGCATTTCGTGAAATCACTCGGTGAATGTAAAGAAGTATTGTTACAGTTATTCCCAGAGAAATTAGTCCCAAAAAAGTTAGACGATATCATAGACGAGGCTCTGAACGACCTAGAGGAGCCACCGAGAGACTAGGATTGCTGGCTCTTAGGAGTCGGTATAGCACCACACACTTGTTTTCTGTACAGCGAAATGCGGCTCTTACTCAAGTTGTGATGATGTGGCGGGCTATCTACAATAGAAATAAATCTTCTCTAGTACTAACTCAAGAAACATCAAATGCGATTCGTTACGTCAATAGTGTTCTTGAGACACTACACATTATATTATAATGTATTTTATGTTCTTATCCTGAATATTTCTTGAAGCCATGCTAAGGTCAACATGGGATGCAAGAATTGCTATCTCGTCAGCATTTGTTGCTACAGCAGTTAGCTTAGTAGTTTATATGTCAGCGGTATATAATAAAAACAAAATTCGCCCTAATATGCTTAATTATGAGACACCATGTAAAATCGGATATAGATAAGGAAAGATAAGGAAACATCGGTTAGGTAGAATCCTAGAACTTGATATTGAGGATAAGGCAAGTATGTTTTCAGTTTGCAGAAAGTCTGTCATATCTCACCTTATCGAAGGCTTGGGATATGCCTACGAAGGGATTGCTTCAAAATCTCTGTTTACCAACCCATGGATCTGTTCTGTAGTTCCATGATTATTTTTAATGTATGACATTCCTTTCCTGTAAAATTTCTAATATTCTTTTAACATAAAATTTTTTAAATACTTAAAAGACTTATTCGCCTGTAAGTTGAAGCTGCTTCTGGTTTTCTGCCTAGTTTCAGGACCATGACTATCTGTGCTACGTTCCAGATTTTTGGAAAGTAGTTTAGTCTAAGAATGGCATTGTAAACAAATGTTTCTTCGCTGAACCTGGTTTACTAAGTGTTCATTTCTTTATGATGGTCAGTATAGTAACATTGCGTAAAGTATAGAAATGTCGTAATGACGTAAATTTTTCAAATAAAATTTCGTATGATTTGCGTTGTAATTTGTAGACAGCAATGTTTACATTCACATTTACTTCGCAAAATATCATACTAATTTGAAAATATTTAAAATATTTAACATAAAAGCCGAAAACTCCAAAAATTTATCAAATGATATATTAAATGAACGGCTAAGAAATTATCTTTTCATTTCTAATCGCTAAAGTAGTATAATTTCGGAGTTGTTTGTAATAAATCCAGTGAGACTCCAGTTTGGTTCTCCTAAATATACTCTTAGCATCGTTGCCTAATTATTCGTATTTCGTAATTATAACCGATTTAAGGGGAGCATGAGCGTTGAACAGATTATGAATTACATAATTGAAGAAATCCAGCTTGTCATTTAGAGTCATAAAAAACATGTGATAGAAGGGAATAATGGTTAAATCTTTCATGAAGAGATCGTAATTAAAGCTCGTGTAATCTCTGAAACGTGTGTTAACATTCTGTTTTGACGCCAACAGTATATGTAATCGAACCTGGTGATTACGACTACCAAGCTAGAGTTCGCTATCAGCTTTGGTTCTCGAGATATTTACGAAAAAGTGTCGACAGGTCAAAAGTACAAAAAACGAAATCGCGAATTTTCAGCGGAAAATCGTTCAGACCGTCTTCTTTAGCGCCCCCGAAAAACTTAGGGTGGATTTTGAGTAGAAATTCGAGATCGAAAATTTTTGAAAATCGCGAAAATTTCGCCGAAATATTATGCTCGATTTCGGCGCCTCTCTGTATCTTGGAAACCAGCTGACTCTATATGACCTATCCTATACTGTCCGATGCGTTTTGACGCTCTGAATCGACTGGTCTAAACCAGAAGGCTCTAGGACGCCTACTTCTCGAGTTATGCCAGGAAAACCGTAAATTTCCTAATCGAAAATGTCGATTTTGCAAAAATTCGCGTTGCCGTAGCCGCCAAACGGTTGGTCCTAGACTGGCACATTGTATACGCGTTTTAATCCTCATGACGAGATCTTTAATTTGGCGCAAGATTCGTGACGATCGGATGAGAAATGAGGGAGTTATGGCGTTGTGAAATTTTCGCGATTTTTTTTAGCCTCAGGCGATGAAATTAAAAATTTCAAAAATGTTTGTTGTCGATTTTCCCTGTTTTGACACCAACACTATATGTAATCGGACCCGGTGATTACGACTACCAAACTAGAGTTCGCTATCTGCTTTGGTTCTCGAGATATTTACGAAAAAGTGTCGACAGGTCAAAAGTACAAAAAAGAAATCGCGAATTTTCAGCGGAAAATCGTTCAGACTTCTTTAGCGCCCCCGAAAACCTTAGGGTGGATTTTGAGTAGAAATTCGAGATCGAAAATTTTTGAAAATCGCGAAAATTTCGCCGAAATATTATGCTCGTTTTCGACGCCTCTCTGTATCTTGGAAACCAGCTGGCTCTAGATAACCTATCCTACACTGTCCGATGCGTTTTGACGCTCTGAATCGACTGGTCTAAACCGGATGGCTCTAGGACGCCTACTTCTCGAGTTATGCCAGGAAAACCGTAAATTTCCTAATCGAAAATGTCGATTTTGCAAAAATTCGCCGTAGCGGCCAATTACACCACTCTCGACCAAATCCGACTTATCGGAAATAATAATTAGATCAAGCAAGTTAGCAATGGTGAGAGTTACTCGAATAGGTTTCATTATTATTTGTTTCGTCTTTAAAGTATCGAACATATGTGAAACCCGCTGCCTCAGAGGTGAATTCATTTAATTCCCCTCGTGGAATGTATCCTTCACTGCCGATCTCTATGTACCTTCGTTGTATTTTAAAATGATGAAAACTGTCTACATTTCTACTGGAACAAACAACCGAGCAATATCAATAAATTTCTAAATAATTTTCTAAATTCAAAATTTAATTTATTTTCTTATAAGATACTGAAAATATACATTGAAAATTAATGAAATAAATAAAATGCCTATCTTTAGAAGGTGGCAGATTTGGTTAATTTTATTAAAATTGTATTTCTGAATACTTTATTAATGTAAACGAGATTTAGCATTTTCAACCAGCCAAAATTTAAATTTGAACGATTCATAATTCACGAATTCATTTTAATTTATCCACGCCATACAAGAAAAATTTAATTTGAATCCACCGACAGAATACAAAACAAAATTCGAAAATCTTAAAAATTTAATCGCAAATAAGAAACGACAACGTTAAAGCAAGAGAAAAAGGATGGAACAGGAGGGAAGCAACAGACAATTATACCGAAATTGCAAATTCAATAATTCTTCCCCGTCCTCATATAAATCAGTGAGCTCTCATGAACGGTGGCTGTGATGGTAGTGGTGGATTAAAGAAAAAAAAAGAGAGAAAAAGGAACAAATAAAAGAGCATTGATTGTCACCTCTCCCCCTGGAAATTGTACCCGTTTTATCGCCAGATTCCTCTACTTTTTCGGCTCTTAGAAGTGAGTTTCGCTCGGGCTCCCGCGGGATATTTCTTCCTTTAATAATGCCCGGGCTAGACGGCAATGCATATCCCGAGATAGATGCCGCCACAGTATATCGTAATTATGATTTAGAAACTGTGGGTTCTCGGACTGGTGCGGTTGTGGTCGTAATATTGTTGGGAAGAACACGACGATCGAATTGAAGAACAGACAGGGTGAATCGCACTCCGTGACTTAGGTTTAAGTTATGCGGCGGTTACCCAGTTAACGACGAACAATTGAGTTTTGCTAGGGAACTAAAACCAGATGCTTGCCAACATATCGAGTTAGTAATATCTCCACGTACATCAGTCATTCGTACTCAGGCTGCTCTGGTCTGAGTTAATCTTCCGGGTCAAGTACGTTGTAAAATAAATTATTCTCCTAAAACGTAAAGCTGATTTTCTGATCATAAGAATCTGAAACATCTTCAATGTTTTACTGTACTTTATATATTTTGTTTATAATTAGTGATATTTGTTTTGTTTGATAGAGATTCTGATTCATTACATGAAAAAATCCAGTAGTTCCCGAATTACCTGTTTGTATAAACGAATTACAACTATGGGAATCTCCGCATACATACTCAGGAATTACAAATGCATTAGGCTAAATATATTGGAGGCTAACTTTGTAATTAAACGATGAGAAAAAAATTGTCGGATTGCATTGTATTTATTTTAAAGTGAGTGACTGTATGGCAGTGTTGGCTAGTCTTCTAGCAGTTCTGTATAATTTAATTATAAATACATCTGTACTTTCAAGCATCTGGAAGGTGTGTAAAATCATAGCTGTGGTCAATAAAGGCGACAGATCTAGGATTGTTAGTGATCTGGTCAACACGGTTTGGTTTCCGCATTGAATTTTACAAAATTTCAAAATTATTTTTACATAAGAAAGATACTCTAAAAATATTGTTCTGTCGAACATTGGGTGGACACTTCTGAACATGATCTTGCATCTCTCTTGACGTAAGAGAGATGCAAGACCATGTTCAGAATTGCCCACTTAAACCACGCCCATTTTTGCTCTGGAACAAATCAAGTGGAGAATGGATAGATATCTGACTACGTGGATATATAAAGAGCTACACACAGCTCTTTCGATTCAATGTAAGTCGGTTTTCGATAGCTGAACGTCCTTTTAGTTCATAATGTTGCGTACGTGTGTAAATAATTCAAACAGTTTCTGTTATGTATTTGGAGAATTCTGCACCCACCAGCATAAGCGGAATATTACGAACATTTAATAGAAAAGTTATATTTTTACAATTTTGGAACACTAAGACAAGCGATGGGCTCCCAGCATTTGCTGCGCACTCTGTGCTGTTACCCTGAGGGGCTGTTCGAACGGTGAAAAAACGTTATGGCATTTGCAAAACCTACAATATGGCGTGAACAAATTGATTGCTACTTTTTCTGCACGAAAACTTTCGGGTTTCTCAACAAAAATACGAAAAATATTAGTTATGCAAGTCTACCCTCTGCCACTCGTCCAGTACCTCATTCGTAACCCTTGCCAGCAACAAGCCCCATAAGTGTTTCGAGTGAAGAATATAATATTACAGAACTAGAAAGAAGTAAGTGTCAAGTTATTGACCAGCGATGACGAATATTTGCCTTCTGAAGAGGATGGACCACACCTAATGAATCAGTTAGAATTAACTGATCTTGTGATAACTAAAGCAGGATACCTATTTCCACACATTCAGTGTAATATTTATTTAACGCAATATGTCCTTCTTTAATTAGTACATATTTCGACAATCTAGTTCATGTATCTGGGTTGGTACGTCATCGAGTATACGAGTATGTAAACCAGGTCACATTAACAAGGTTAATAGAAATTGAGATATAATCTAAAGACTGAGAAGTCAATCAGTCAGTCTGGTGTATCATATCGTAATGTTGCTGAATAAGCGACCATTGTAGCTTATAATGAGATTGCTATTTATTAATTAAACGTTGTTATTTATTCTAACGATAAACTCGGCTTCTAATGAGTCCGCCTCGGAACGAAGCTACGACCAGGACCAGGGAGCAAGACATAGCGACCCTGCCAGGATAATTGAACGGACCTCACATGGCAATCCTTTCTACCACTTCTGACATTACATGGCCATCCTGCACTTGCTTACATTACATTGGCGACCCTACCGGGATTTGTTCTCCTTCTAGACTTGATTCAAAGGACTTACTAAATCTACAAAAACCTGTTAAAACACTTTTATATTTAAATTGTTTGCACATATGCATATTACACACAACTTTATATATTAAGAATATGATAGGCAAAGTATATAATAGGCTAAGAATATAATAGACTAAGAACATAATACACAGTAAGGATATATGTCTATATTAATTATATTAAATACACGTGTAGCACCTAGGAAAATTAACTATACCGTCTGTGGTAAGTTAATGACACTGGTATGCTAGACGCATCCCCGCCAACTTTACTTCCCCGATATGTTTATTAAATGTATAGTGTAGCATTTGATTGGAGAAGCAATAAGGATAGGTCAGAAGTAGGTATAGTATACACATAGATATTGCGTATGTACTCGGTTTTTACATGAAATATTTACAAATATTATCAAATTAGTATGTAGTTACTTCGCAACCTTTCTATGTTATAGTAGACTAGATCAGTTGGCGATTTAAGGTCTGTTTTATTCCGATATGTAAATATTTAAAACACTCTTACATGTTTCGGCACATAGTGCCTTTATCAAAGAAATTAAAAATATAAATGATAGTATATTAATATGGGATTTATATATTTGTAAAGATATATAAATTACTGCTGTACCTTTGTTGCCTCTGTCGTTGTCCTACTGGTTATTGATTAGTTCGCATATAAATAATGTAATCATAAACGAAAATACACATAATACTTCTTTTTTTAACATTAATTTTTTGACATTTATGTGTATTTTTTATATGCATCAGTTTGTGTAACCGTTCGTTACTTATAACTAGAGTGGACCAATCCGGAGCGAAAGCAGAGGAGTGACTAACGAATTGGTTCCCGCGTGCACCATCGCACATACGATTACTTAGTATGTTGTTCACGGTCATCGTGTGTACACGTACAATAGCAGCAGGAAAGTGTATTCTGTGTATTTAATAATGTTGAAGGAGCGTACAGTAAAAAAACCGCTATCATCAAAGTTAGTCAATAGGTTTATTGAGAGTCACGCCTCTGCTTTCGCTCCGAATTGGTCCACTCTACTTATAATCATATTGAACATAGTTGTAATTTGGAATAAAAAAAATTTGAATATATAATGCGAACTCTTCGTTATTAAAGCTGGTCGTAGAAAAAATAGTGTATGCAATTCGACAGCCGCTTTCAGCTCGTGTCGTAACCCTTATACCCGTATCTTAATAGCCATCATTAAATGCTCATCGCATAATATACTATTAAATTACTTGTAAAAAGATTTCACTCTATCAAAAGTATCCAGAATTTTATCAATTTCTTTCAGATACTTCTAATTTTAGGCTCTGTAGGAAACTAAACTTGCAGGTTTCGCTTTAATTATAGTGATCTCAAGCCCAACACCTCACCATGACCACAGCGCCTCACTATGGCCACTAAAAGAACAGAAATGCAAAAGAACAATATATGTACGAGTTGTACATTTAATCATAGCAATACGAAAATGAATGTCATAATCTAACATTATTAAATTTGAATAAAATTCAACTTAAATTAATAAGCACACATCAACAAAAGGTTTCTTATTATTTTGGATGTTATATACTATGATTATACTTACCTTTTATTAAATACTTAACAACAGGAACAAATTTACACTAATTTAAAATTTCTCTTATGTAAGAATACCATTGCATCGAAGTTTGTTTGGATAATGTACGCTGACTTGCCCTAAAAAAATGGCGCTTGTGATGTCGGTGGTAATAACGCGTATTGTAAAGTACCTAGTAGCTGCTATGAATTTATATGACCAACCATATTATAAAATCCAAGAAATACACGCCGTGCTTCTACAGAATGACGTGTACGTAATATACACAACCTCGTCTATAGAATAACTTACTATTTAGTAGTTGACAATTAAGTTATTAAGTGCGCGTTGTACTCCTAAGAGAAATACTGTTGTTTATTTTCCCCGGAAAAGTAATTACAATTTTATCTTGGTAAGATTTTTCTTTTTTAAATTTCTATTCTCTAGTTAATTATTCATACTATATAAAATATATGCTACAGCTAAAAAACCCGCATAAAAATCGCGAACGCATGTTTATATTTTGAGAAGTTTTAAGTCCAATATGTAAATGATCGTCATCGTCTATTATGTAAATTAACACGTATGCAGTTTCGGAATTTACAATTCAACGAGCTTGCACGTACATACAAATCAATGGCTTGAAAGTGTGTGCAAGTGCTAGCATACATGGATGGAAATTAACGGAGAAAGGGGATTTTTAAATGTTGATTTGAACGAATATTCTCCATCAAAAACTCGAATTCGACATATACTTTATACGAAATTCGAGCCCCGCCATTGGGTTATAATTAACTGTGGAGTGCATGGAAACGGTTAAAAAAAGAATATTTTGTAGCTTTATGCTTATGCCCTATATATCGATTTTATAATTCCACCTATCTCGTTTAAACAAAAAAACAACAATAAATATTCAATTTTATTTTTAGCTGCAATTCAATACTTTTAATTATCGTTTAAAAATTCTATATTTAAAGCTGTAAGTTCACTTACAATTATCTATATTTGACTCTTTTGCGTTTAATCCCTACTGTTTTCTAATACTTTTGATTTTTTTAAAATTGCCTAAAATATTGTGTAGTTTGCGTAAATATTTTTATTATTTAGGTATATAAATTTGAAGACAAATGATTTTTCATAATATAAGTACAAGCTATAGATATAAGAATATGCAATTATTTTTAGTACCTAAAAATTAAAAAGGCTTTTGTTGTTTGCACAGGTTTAAAATTAAATATTTCTCTTAAAATAAATAGAATCCATGGATGTGCGGGCACGTAATTTTTTCCCTAAATTTTAACATCTGAAGTGGAACAACGATTAATATAGTAATGTGTATTTAATTAAATTTTGGCGCCCAACTCAGAGTTAAAGTTTCTATCAAAATAAGTAGAACTCATGCGTGTAAGAGAAAGTAATTTTTTCACTATGTATTATGATCTCAAGTGGCGAGAAATTAATATATAAAAATATAATAATTTTCTTAAATTTAGGCTTCCAAGGACTGGAATGTATAATCTTGAAATTAAAAATTCTTTTATTATTTGCACAAGCTTCGAGTTAAGTATTTCACGCAAAGTAAACAATATATGTAAGAAAGTAACTACTTACACTAAATTTCAAAATATAAAATGCTATTAATTGCTTGTCAATTAATATGGGCACGTATATTTACTTTATTTAAATTTTGGCGCCCAACATGGAACTGGCACCAATAATTTTAAGTTAAAAATTCTTCTATTGTTTACATAAGTTTAGGATTAACTATTTCTCTTAAAACCTATAGAATCTATCCATGTGAGAAAAAACATTTTTTTCATTAAATTTTAACATCTAAGATGGAGCAAGAAGTAGACAAGAAAATGTAATTATTTTATTAAATTTCAGCATCCAACGCTGGGATATATAATCTTAAAAGTAAAAACTCTTTATTGTTTGCACGAGCTTAGAGTTTAAATATTCCTGTCGAAATAAGTAGAATTCATGCATATGGGAAAAAGTGTTTTCTTTTACTAAATTTTAGTATTTAAGGTGGGACAAACAAATATAGAAAAATATAATTATTTTATTAAATTTCAGCGTCAAACTTGAGACTGAAATGTCTAATCTTAAAACTAAAAACTCTTTTATTGTTTAGAATAAGCTTAGGATTAACTATGTCTCCTAAAACAAATAGAATCCATATATGTGAGAGAAAATAATTTTTTTCATAAAATTTTAGCGTATAAAGTGGAACAAGCAGTGAATATAGGAAAATTTAATTATTTTATTAAGTTTCGACGTCCAATGTGGGACTGAAATGTATAATTTTAAAATTAAAAACTCTTTTATTGTTTGTATGAGCTTAGAATTAAATATTTCTGTCAACACATAAGAAAAATTCAGGCATGTGAAAGAAAGTAATTTTTTTCACAAATAATTGTGCCATATTATAAAATAAATATAAGTACTTCAATATTTTATAACATCCCTTAGGTTATTGAATAGAACACAAAAATATAGTAATTTAATAACAAAATTAAATAAATTTACAAATTAAAGAATTGACTTATAAAAATGAATACAAACAAATTAATAGAGAAATTGTTGAGCATGAGATTCTTAATAAATTAAATTAATTTTACTTTCAGAAGTCGGTCCCTTAATCGATTTTGTTCATGTCTTTTGTGATTTAATAATTATCTAACAAGCTTTAAATCTAAAATATCGTTTTCATGCGAGGGTGTATCAAAATATAGTGGAATTGGTACTAAAACTTCTTTAACAACTTCTTTATATTCTTTGTGTTATAAAATAATAAACGATTTTGTAACACAAAGAATAAAACATGAAACCCCCATCTCTGATGTACTTATCCTCAAGTAGGCTTTGATTTAATTTTTGACATTTATTACAAATTAATTACTAATTTGTCGGTATTTGAAGCACCCATCGAAAGAATGACAGTGGAGCAAAGATATGTAATAAAATGTTGGGTTCGATTGGCTAAAACTTCAATTGTAAGTTTTGAAATGAATAAAACTGCTTACCTAGATGATAGTTTATCACGATGTAGAGTGTTTGAGTGGCATAAGAAATTCAAATACGGTTGTGAATCAGTGGATGATGAACCTCGGCGCGGGCAACCACCAACTGCACGGATTGATTTAATAATTGCAGAAATTGACGACTTAATCCAAAATAATCATATATCGAATTTCTGATATTGTTAATTTGTCTTATGGTTCCAATCAAAAAATTATTCATTAAGATTTAGAGCACCGAAATGTGGCGCAAAATGGATTCCAAAGGTGATGATCGATGAACAAAAAGCCAATCGAGGGACAATTTGTCGACAGTGGAAAAGGCAACTGGAACATAATCCACAGTTTCTAAACAATGTGGTTACATGTGATGAGAGTTAATTTTATCATTACAGCCCTGAACTAAAGTCTCAAAGTATGCAATGGAAGTATAAAGGCAGACCAAGACAGCAGAAGGCGAAAACTATGAAAATCGGCGGTAAAATAATGCACTTAATTTTTTTTATAAATAGGGCGTTATTTATTATCACATTGTATCTAGAGAACATACAGTAACTGGAAAGTACTATTCTAATTTACTTCGAAGGACCCTAAAGTCAAAATTAAAGAAAAAACGGTCGCTTTATCAAGACATCAGTTGGATCCTGCATTACGACAATGCTCCAGCTCACAGATCAAGAATTTGTCAACGGATACCTGAAGAATTTAGAGTGGAAATTATGATTCAACCTTGCTACTCACCTGACCTTAGTTTATGTGACTTCCATTTGTTTCCTGAAGTCAAAAACGAATTGAAAGGTCGAAAATTTGAGTCGAATTTAGAGCTCAACAACATGGTGACGGGTATACTAAATAGACTCTCAAAAAATGGTTTCTCAGATGTTTATGACAAGTGGACAAAACAATGGGACGAGTGTATTGCACAGAGTGGAGATTGCTTTGAAGGATAGTTGTTGAAGTTTTCTCAATAAATGTTTCATTTTTGTACTATAGCACCAGTCTCGTTATTTTCTGATATATCCTCGTATATAAGTTTTAAATGATACTACCCTTTTAGCTAGTATGTATGATTAGTTTAGTAACTGGTCTTAAGAAATAAAACCATGTAATATCTTTTTGGCAAACAATTTTATGTTGGAATCTCACAAGTTCAAAGTAACTTAAGTGTTTTCAATGATATTATATATACAGGGTTAGTTAAAAGTATGGAGACGGCGATTTATTGTCGTTAACATTCATTTTAGGGATTTATGTTCAATATAAATGTTTGTTAGAATATTTTGATCTACATTTCAGAATATTTGTTTTTTTTTTAGTTACGCCTGTCCGCGCATTTTTTTTAAATTGGAACTAGTAAATTTTGCTCTTCCATTCGATAGAGGTTTTTTTCTCTTTACAATAATATTTTTGTTTTTTTTAAATTCATTTTAATAACTTTTTTACAAGAAAAATTATATAAATTAATAACAAAGCAAATTAAAGTAAGTGTTCAAATTGTCGTCCATTAGTAATTTGACAATGACCCAATCGATTTACTAAATCCCGAACAGAGTTCTGTAAAAAATCTCGGGGAATTTCTTGTATCGGTCTGGTAATTCGGATTTGTCAATCTTCGACATTATCAAGCTTTTCTTTGAAAACTTTGTTTTTTACGTATCCCCAAAGAAAAAAATCTAAAGGACTTAATTCTGGCGAACGGGCTGGCCATTCAATGGTTCCTCGTCTTCCAATCCATCTGTGGGGAAAAACGTTGTCCTAATATTGACGAACATTTACACCATAATGTGGTGGGGCGCCATCTTGCTGGAACCAGGTACTGTCATTGGGCAGGTGTTCATTGTTTTCATGAGGATAGAGCGTAGCACTAGCAGGTATTATTTCATTTTGCAATAACTGCAAATACAGAGCCGAAGCTAAATTGCCATTGATGAAAAAGGGACCGATAATATGACCGCCTAGAATGCCAACCCAAACATTAACCTTTTGGGGGTACTGGGTACGGTGCTCCAAAAACCAAGAGGGATTTTCCGATGACCAGTATCTGCAGTTATGTCTGTTTACTTCACCGGTAAGGCAAAAAGTAGCTTCGTCTGAGAAAAGAATATTGTTGACAAAATTTTCATTATTATTGCAAATATTTAACATTTCTTCAGAAAATTGTAATCTCCTATCAAAATCATCTTCCGTTAACTCGTGTACAAGGTGTACCTTATAAGGTTTATACTTTTCACTTTTTAAAAACGACACGATCGATGACTGTGAAATATTGAAATTGGCCGCTAATTGATTGGTTGATAAATGGGGATATTCAGATACAGCCAACAAAATATCCAGTTTGTTATCATCGCTTTTTTCTGTTCTAGGTCTACCACTCCTTGGCAAATCTTTAACGCTACCCGTTTGTTCAAAGCGCCTTAAAGTTTTACCAACAACGGATTTAGAAATTGGATTTCTATTTGGATGCGTATCATTACATAAATTAGTAACGTCTTGTAAACTTCTGCGTCTCTTATATAACCCAACATCATAAGTATTTCAATTCGTTCATGTTCACTTAAACTCGCCATTGTTAATATTAACAGCAACAAATTGCACAAATGAATTATTTCTGTCAAATATTTGACGTACACAATAACCACTGATAAAATTATGTCGCTCAAGTCTGTTTATTGCTACGCTTCTGTCTATCTGCGATGTACCGAACATCTGTTAAACACATGAACTGGCTTTTTCTTATAAAAAAAGTTATTAAAATGAATTTAAAAAAAACAAAAATATTATTGTAAAGAGAAAAAGAATATCTATCGAATGGTAAAGTAAAATTTACTAGTTCCCATTTAAAAAAAACTGCACGGACAGGCGTAACTAAACAACAATTGAAGAAAAAAAAAATACTCAAATGTAGATCAAAATATCCTAACAAACTTTTATATTGAACATAAATCCCTAAAATGAATATTAACGACAATAAATCGCCGTCTCCATACTTTTAACTAACCCTGTAGGTATATATCTCAATAAAAGTTTCATTTTTGAACTACAGCACCAGTCTCGTTATTTGCTGATATATCCTCGTATATAAGTTTTAAATAATACTACCCTCTCAGCTAGTATGTATGGTTAGTTTAATAACTGGTCTTTTTAAGAAATAAATGCATGTAATATCTTTTTGGCAAACAATTTTATGTTGGAATCTCACAAGTTCAAAGTAACTTACGTGTTTTCAATGATATTATATATATATATATATATATATAGATAATTATTTCTTGACCTTAGTATGTCATGGCAGATTCAATTCGTTTTAAGCGTTGGTTTAAGTTCGTTGGAGATTTAAGGTCTGACCTTAAATCGCCAACTAATTGAATCTACTATATATATATATATATATATATTTACTTTTGATGTTCTCGTGGTTGAATGATGAAATCATTATTTCTCGAGTTCTTCTCCGCGTGTGAGTGCCTTGAAAAGGACTCATTATCTTCTGGAGTTGTTCTTGCACTGGTCGGAGTTAGCAGCCGAATGTCGTTGTTGTGAGCTGCCTTTGCTTATATACTGCTGCGTCGGAGGGGAGGGGGGCTTGTCGGTGTCGCGCGCGAACGGCTTCGTGTGATTGGTCCGTATCTTAATGTCAACCGAATCGTCCACAGAACACATTAATATCCGGACCAATCGCACGAAGCCGTTCGCGCGCGATAACCCCCCTCCGACGCAGCAGTATGTAAACAGAGGCAGCTCAAAACAACGGCATTTGACGCTAACTCCGAACAGCGCAAGAACAACTCCATAAAATAACGAGTACGATCTCATAGACACGTCGAGAAAATGGGTCCTTTTCAGGACATGTTTCACACGGGGAGCAGAACCCAAGAAACAACGATTTTATATATTCATATATTTCGTGTTTGTGATCGATCTTTTGATTATGGACGTGCTAAAAGAGTTAAATACGTACAGGTACTTTTATTCGTAAAATTATATTGGTTATGAATATTATTATTTCCTAGGTATTTTTTACATCGAACATCATCGCTTGGGACACTGGATCAGGGTTTTGGTTGATCTGCAAGGTCTCTAAATGCAGGTATAAGGATTCTACAGCATTCGAGAAAATTGACGTTGAAGCTACGTATAAATAGGTTAACTTTGCGAACAGGTTACAAGTATCTTATTTATTCACGTTATTCAAATTCTACCAGTTTTTAAACTTTTATATTTTATTTTCTTTCGCGTAACTTTTTAGCGTCTATCTTGTATCAAAAGACCCACGTCGATTTTTCTCTTTCGTCTTGTCCAGAGCTACTTCGGCTTTATGTTTTGTTGTTGTATTAAATTAGTTGAAATAACTGTAAATAGACACTTTGTAGGTTTGCACTATTGTTAACAAATATAATTCTAATATACAGTTTTTCGTTTACTAAACGTTATGTTTCTATTCACCCAAACATAGATATTCTAAACTACAACCTATATTAACTAATTTCTACTATGACAGATTAGTGTAATGGGTTTAAGCTCCATATATGAAGCTTAAGTTTCTTTTTTGATTAGCGATCATTAACCTTTTGTAATCTGAATCTGATTTTGATTATAATTTCGATAGACTTTAAAAATCGAATTTAACCGAGTTTTAAAAGAATATTCTAACTTTCAATAACTCACTTGGGCGTTTCATAATTTTTTTAATAATTTGTTTATATTGTAAAAATCCTATTGTCTAATTTTCTTAACATTTAATTTTCTACACGTGCTTCCAATATTTCTGAACGTTAAATTTTTACAACCTTACAACTAATGTTTCGTTACAACACATTTCAATTCCTTTTATAGTCACAGACAATAAACACAAATAGTAGAAATGTCAAATATGCCTAATACATCCATTAAGTGTTTAAACTTACTTTATTTTTAATGTCACTATCATCTCCGATCGCTAACAACTCCGAGCTTATTTTTTTCATAATTTAATGTATATAAATTGGATTTAGGGGGAGTTCATCACCGAACAATGATGTAAACAAAGCGGTAGGTTGAATTTATTAAATTTACCGGCGAAAGTATGTTTAATATTCTTTTCAAACTTGAAAAATTGAAATGTTTTTTTTTCAGCCGGTGTGATCCTTGGGTACTTGAATCCTACGGGATTTGGGGCACTGTCATTGGTGATGTGATAAATTAAATTTTAAGCTTATCGTATTTGCATAACAAGAGACGAGACGGCTTAGAATTTAAAATTCGCGTGTGGGGACTCCCACAGATAATGCAGCGGAATCAGAAACAAACACTGTAATAAATGAGAGTAAAAAATACATATTCAGATAAGGAAAAGCTTTGGTAATCATTGTAAAATTTTGCTGGAATAAAAAAACATTATTCGAAATTAAATTTTACAAAAGGGAAATTGCTCTAATACAAACAATTTTGATATCGATTTTGAAAATGTTTTTATTCAAATAAATTAACATATACGAGGACGCATTAATACACTGCTCAAAAAAATTATGGGAACCCTTTTTTTATAACCTGTAACTTTTTAAATAGGAGGTCAAGGAAAATCAAATTTGGTATCCTTCAACGGCATATACCTACTTAACTAAGGAAAATTACAAAAACAATGTTACAACTCTTACGTAACATTGTTTTTTGCAGGACAATACCCCTGCACACAAATCACGAATTACCATGAATACGATTCGAGAAGATTTATCTTCCTCACACTATTATCTCTTCCCTCGATCGAAAAACTTTAAAAGGACGTCAATTTTTATGCAACGAAGGGGTAATAGAAACTGTGGAGGGCTGGTTTGCAGACGAAGAAGAATCTTTTCTTTTTAGAAGGGTTAAAGGCGCGGCAGGTTCGCTATAGTAAGTGTATTAATTTAAGAGAAGACTATTTTGAATAATAAATAAAGTCCTAATTTTGTTTCAATAGTAAGCTAAGAATATAGTATCTTTGCAATCTGTTAAACAGGATTCTTCTCTGTTTTCTGGCCGACTGCAACCTTAAACTTCTTGTGTGGTGGTGTGCTTTTTTTTATTACACTGCATGGAATCTTGGTTGGACTCGGTTTCATAATAATCAACACAAGTTTCATTCCCAGTAACGATTTGACTCAATACACCATTCCTGTCTTCATTGCAGAAGTCCAAAAATACACAGAAACATTCTCGGCGCCCATCCTGTGTTGTACTTCCTCATGCCAAGATGCTCATGAAGAATTTTAAAAATGGTTGTATCGGATACACCAATAACACAGGCCTGCATTTTTCATCACTTTGAAAGTTGATTTAAAAATTTTAACTGTTTTCTAGTAATTGGGTAGCGCTGATTTCAAATCTGCTTTTATTTTTTTTGTATCACGTAGGGTTATTTTTCAAACCAGTAAAATCAAAAAATATAGAAAAAACACGATTTATTTCAGTTATAAGCTAATTTTATATTATATTAAAAAAAATACAAAAATATACACATAGAAACTATTAGAAATAGTTATTTATTCTTTATGCTTCTTAAAAAAACGTTTTCGTTTTTCAGAAAAGCTTCGTTTGGTTGTTTTTCTGTCATATTCAGCTAAAGGAAGATCTCTTCTCAATGTCCAACAGTAATCGGCCATCATTTTTGTGTCCCAGCGCCCTTGGTATTTTTTTTCCATCTCTTTAATATCCTGGTGAAATCTTTCTCCTTGCTCTTCACTCACGTCCCCAAGGTTTTCTGGGAAATAGTTCAAATGGGAATGTAAAAAGTGAATTTTTATGCTCATATTGCAACCAAGAATTCTGAATTTTTCCAGCATATTTTCAACGATCTCAACATCGACAGTGTCTTTATAATTCCCTAGAAATTTATGTCCAACTTCGTTAAAAGCATGCCATGCATGTTTTTCTTTATCTTCCATCACATTTTCAAATTCTTGATCTTTCACCAAGCTCCCAACCTGCGGGCCTACAAAGATTCCCTCCTTTAATTTTGCCTCTGACAGAGTCGGAAATGTTTTACACAAATATTTAAAACAATTTCCTTCTTTGTTTAATGCCTTAACAAATTGTTTCATAAGTCAAAGTTTTATGTGAAGCGGTGGAAGTAACACTTTTGAGGGTCAATAAGACTTTCGCGAATTACATTTTTGGGTCCAGGTGTTAAAGTCACCCTTTGTGGCCAGTCTCCTTTTATCCGATGCTGTTCTCGATTTCTGCTATCCCACTCACACAGGAAACATGGAAATTTAGTATATCCAGACTGCTGACCCAAGAGAAGGCCTAAAATTTTTAAATCTCCACACACTTCCCAGTTGTGATTTTCATATTGTATTCTTAAAAGTAATTCCTGTAAATTTTCATAGTTTTCCTTTAAATGCATAGAATGGCCTACCTGAACAGAAGCAAAAACATTGCCATTATGTAAAAGAACAGCTTTAAGGCTCCTTTTTGAAGAGTCGATGAAAAGTCTCCAGTCAGAAGGTGTGTACTCAGGAGCTCCGAAGAAAGTAAGTAGATCAGCAATTGCTTGGCAGTACACGAGTGGTCCGTTTTGTGCAAAATATTTTACAAATCCAGCCTCACGATTTCTATACCAAGAGAAGGTCGTTTCTGGGGCAAGCAAATTTTTTTGTTTCAACCTAGACCACAGTACTTCAGAAAGATCTTTTGAAAGTCCCAAATCTCTTACTAAATCATTCAGTTGGGCTTGTGAAAATAGCTGAGGTTGGTTTTGACCTGAGGTTGATGGTTCAAAATCACTATCCATCTGCACGGAGCCGGAAGTTAAAGAGGTTTCAATATCTTCTTGTAGTACTTTGGGGGGTGTAGGTATAGGTACATAATCACTGTGAGGAACTGGTCTGATAGCTGATTTAATATTGTTTGGGTACAAAATATGTTTTCTATTATATATATTTTTCTATTATGCCCCTTAATATCACAAAGACAAAAGTAGCAATCTTCATGATGATTTTGCGGTTCTCTCCAAACCATCGGTATTCCAAAAGGAAGGCTTTTTCTATTCCCTTTGGTCCAAAGTCTTAAACCTTCTTCACATACCTTACAAACAACGTGCGGTGCCCAATCTTTATCTTGATCTCCTAATTTGATTTTGAAAGAAGCATAATATGCATTTTTCACAAATTCACCAATTGGTCTCTTAAACTTTTTCAAGACGAAATATCCACAAATATAACAGAAATCATCTGGTTTGTTTTTGCAACACCGGCTAGACATATATTTAAGCAATGTTTATTTATCAAATACCACGCACAACACTAAAGACAAATTAATTTTACTTGTTTACTAATCGACACTCAGAGCTATAATGAAGTAAATGACATTAAAATATACATTTTGTTTGGAGTGATAAACTTGAAATCCTTCTTCGCAGTACTAATAAAGTGAAAGCATAATAAATAGGATTTCGCAGGTAAAAATTCCCGGAAATCTTGTCCAAAATTAATACATGTAATAAAAGATTTACATCAGGTGATGAGAGTCTATTTAACAAATTTCTTTAAAACTACAACAGAAAATCATTTTTGGGTTAATACCTAGAATTTGAAGTAGTACATTCATTTTAAAATGTATTAAAACGCCTATTATAAGATTTTTTTTATATTTCTTTCTTTTTCTTTTGTGCAAAAACAAAATCTGTGGGTGGTAGAGACCAACTGTATTTTAATTAGTTATTGCTATATAAAAACTGAGCTTAACAAACAAAAATCACGTCATCACAAATTTTATGCAGGCCTGTGTAATTACTGCTATTCGTGTCTTCTTTAGCTAACCATCTTTCTTTATTAATTTTTCGACTTTTCGAAGAAGTTCTGTAGCGGTCATTTCAATGGGCGTGCATGAATTGGGCACTATCCTAATCTCTAATTACGGATACCATTTCCCTACCTGGGGTAACATAACACATGAATTGGGCACTACAATTAAATCGGTCATTAGAGGATTATAAAATTAGAGGATTATAATACCATTAGCGCATTATCCCTTATATATATCTTCCTGTTATTAATTTTAGTTCAATACAATATGTCATGCGGTTAACGTTGTGTCATACAACATGGAATCTAGAATAATAGAGAGTGAACGTGGAAAACAACTGTTGGTGGTTGATAACTTCAAATTTACTTTTACAAAAATTTTAAAAAGTACGAATGAAAAGTTTTGGCAGTGCAGTGTTAGAACATGTAAAGCGAAAGTGTGGACACTTAGTGATGAAAATATTATATCAAAAAGTGGGGCAAATCACACTCACGAAGCCGATTTGAAGAAAGTAAACCGACAAATTGGTAAGGTAATTTATTGGACTGAATTGTAATTGTTGCTAAGTTTTGCTGTTCTATTCCAGTTAGTACTACATCCAAAAGAAAGGCTGTCGAAGAATTGACTGAGAAACCAGCAAAAGTTATACACAGTGCTATAAAGAAAAATGTTGCTGTTATGAACACTTTAACCGTAAATGACATAACATATTGCTATGAACTGTGGTATTTATATTTGTTGTACCACCATTCACGACAAATCTATCCAGCTAGGGTATTCAGTCCGTTTATTTCCAAAAAATGGGACTGCTTTCCTCTCAGGGTTCCAATCGGAAACGTGGTTGACTCTTCTACAAAATTTTTTAGACGCCAGTAAAAGAGTAATGACAAATGTAATAATTATAATATCTTTAAGTTACTTATGAAACTCGTAAAGGAAGGATGATTAAATTAAAGATCACAATATAAATTTAAAATGAAAATTTAATACAAAAATTTAAAAAAAAAAAAAATTTATCTTTATAAAGTATAAAGATTGTGTAATGAAATATATTACACCCAGAGGTAAAAATTTCATTGATATTGACAGCTAAATGAAATAAAAAACCCTCTACTACATCCGAACAAACTTATATTAAAATAATAATAAAGATTATTTTTAATTTCTCCCCAGAGAAACACACTGTATAAATTTGAAAACGCGATGAAAATCTACTACATGCGCGCTCACATGTAACAAAAAAAAATCCCTTGAAAACCAAACGAAATAAAATTTTACAATTATATTTTTTTACGTAGAATTTTAAAAATATTCTTTTTCATTAATCTCAACTAACTAAGACTAAATCTCTTAAATAACAATGTTATACAATTGAAATATAACATTCGAATCTTTTGAACAAGTAAGATATCTTTTAAAATATATATATATTTTTACTTACATAAAAAGAATGTGAGACACATTTAACGAGAAAGCGTAATAAATGAAAAATTACGAGATTAACAAACTCGTAGAAAGTTCGGGAAATTGAAATACAATCACATCAACTATATTAAATTAAAAACAACCCGAATTTACAATAGATAATTATCTATCTTAAATAAAAATGTACGTGCTTCTCGTCTTAAGGTTAACTTGTGTCTCAAGGTCAAAAAATCAAGCACGTAGGCTTCGCATAAAAATACAGTTTTTCTTACACATAAATACATACGGATATACACAGCTATCCAAAATAATATTACATTCATTTTTAAATAAATTTTTACTATTTATTGGGGAAAAATCCATAGCAATATGTAAGAAACAACATATATAGAGAAAGGTCAAGGGTGCAGTCAGCTCTACCAAAGAATGCTGCAGAAACTATAGAAATCTTGAAAACAAGAGAGTGCAGCACTATAAGAGGAGAAAATTTTGTGACAGCAACCAGTGAACAACACAAAATAATTGTGTTTTCGTGTAAAACAAACCTCCGTGCTTTGTGTGATACTCAAACTGTTTATGTGGACGGGACTTTCGAGTATTGTTTAAATTATCTTCTTCAATTATTTACTATACATGTAATGGTAAATGGCCACTACGTTCCCCTTGTATTCTGCGTTTTACCAGACAAACGAGCCAAAACATACAAAGAGGCATTTCAAATAATTAAATTAAAATGCTTGGAAGAAAACTTAAATTTCAGTCCTCAGCATTTTGTTGTCGACTTTGAACAAAGCATTCACAACGCTATTCAAACAGTTTGGCCGAAAACACGTTTAGTAGGATGTCGCTTTCATTTAGTACAAAGCTGGTTCCGGAAAATCCAGGAAATTGGTTTAGCTGCCGAATATAAGAAAAGCAGCAGTGAAATTGGAAAACGGCTGAATTATATTTTCGGACTACCATTTTTGAATCCTTGCGAAGTTTCCGATTGTTTTGTTTTTGACCTTATGTCTATTCAACCTGACGATCATAGAATTGTTTGTTTTTCCGATTATATGATTTCTACGTACATTGGAGAAAATGTTATGTTTCCACCCGATATATGGGCCAGTTTTACACCAAGCATGGAGAGAACAACAAACTGCTGTGAATCATTCCATTCTAAATTTAGTGAATGCTTTTATAAGTCGAAGCCTTCTGTGAATAATTTCTTAAGGGTTCTGTATAACGTTCAAATGGAAACTTACATTAAATTACAAAGCCTTAATGAAATGCACAGAATTAAGGATCCTGAAACAAGGCGTAGACATGATTTTTTACAAAATAAAATTTCTTTCTCAGTATTCCCTGGGGAAATTAATAGGCTGCAATATGTAATATGCGTAGGATATTTTTATAATAGATAAAATTTATATTTTATATTATTTTATAATATCTATATGTATATATGCATTTATAAACTTTTTCCATATATTTTTTATTTGACTTATTTTTTTAAAATGTGTACCTAGTTGACTAAATAAAATTTGTTTTATGTGTAATCGGGTACACATTTATTTAACCCCGAAAATCTACTAAAAGAATTAATACTGGTAGCCGTAACTTTGTGGTAATTCATTTTGAAAATAATAAAATAAAATAAAACAATAACTTTGTTATACCACTTTATTCACATGTAATAGTGACTGCGGTTTCGACATACAATGTCATTATCAAACTGCAAAATTTACAGGCCTACATAGATCTTATAAATGACGCAAAAATATATGGGGGTGGTTTATGATGTTATTTAAAATTACTACTATATACTTAACTATTATATACAACATTGGAAAAGAGGTGTATATATAAGATCCAACTGGTCGTTAAGAACAATATCTAATGTGTTGTTTCCGCTTTTAAACATTTCTAGTGACTCTAAAAGATTTAATTTACGACCTTTCTCGGTCAAATGCAATATTTTATGATGACCAAATGTATGCCTTTCTGTAATAAGATGGTTTGCGAATGTTGAATCCGTCTTCTTTAGTTTATATGACCTCATGTGTTCTTTTACCCGTATAATAAAACTTCGACCAGTCTGACCTATATATACACTTTTACAATCATTACAATATAATTTGTACACTCCTAATTTATTATTGATATCTGTTTTAGGTTTTGCGTTAAAAATTTAATTACTTGTTTTTACATATGGTTTGTAAGCTATACTAACATTACTATTATTTTTTGAAATTATATTTCCAATTTGCTGGCTTATTTTACCGAAGTAAGTTAACGAAACAAATTATTTCAAATTAGCACTATCTTTAGGATATACTAAACTAAGGGCCACTTGTAAATGTTTTTTCTTTAGTATACTGTCAATTACGCTACTTTTATAACTATTGTTTACCGCTATTTGTTTTATGGTATTGATTTCACGAACAAAAGATTCATTAGACAAAGGAATATTTAATGCTCTATGTATCATAGAATTAAAAAATGAATGTTTGTGTGTCTTAGGGTGTAGTGAATCTTTGGGAATAATGCAATCAGTGAAAGTAGGTTTACGATATACATATATCAAATTTTAAGCTCTGATCTAATTTGTTTAATTTTAAATCCAGGAAGTTAATACTTTTATTCTCTTCTATTTCTACTGTAAAATTGATATTAGAATGGATTGAATTTATGTAGTTCAGAAATGTTTGTAGTTGTCTATGAGTACCCTTAAAGCAAGCTAGGATGTCGTCTACATACCGATACCAAAATTTAATATGTTTTTAACCTAGTTGTGATGAAAGAATTTTTTCTGTAATATGCTTCATGAAAATTTCAGCTAATAGAGGACTTAGAGGTGAGCCCATTGCCAGACCTTCTGCTTGTTTGTAGAATTTGTTGTTAAATGTAAAGTAACTTTGGTTGGTGACTAACTCCATTAGAGAAGAATATTACAAAATAATATTAAAATATTATTAAAAGAATATTACAGATTAATTAATAAGCAAAATAAACAGTAATTAGAAGTCCGGTGCGCAATTCATGTATTTTAAAATTAACTTTTCGGAGCTCGGTGCCCAATTCATGTGTAGAAATTATACAGCAGGTGGTTGGTGACCAATCCATGCCCGCCCATTTCAATAGGTCACCCCAACTGTGGGTTCTCTTCAAGTGATCCCTACCTTTCTTAAATTTTCCCGGGCAAGAACCCTGTAAACCGATGACATCTCTTTCAGTATAGTTTGGACAGACTTTCGTTGTTTTGATAGAAAATTTATAACGGCGTGATATTCGATTTTAACTGAACTCGTTACGACATGAAAAAGATCTCCCACTACCATCCAACCCCCCTTCCCTCCCGTGGACTATAAAACGTTCCCTCGTACGTTGGTGTAAGAGCAGAATATGTTAAATGGAAAAATGTTTTATGTTCAATTTTCAATTGATTGTAGTAGAATAAAGACACAAAGATCGTCTGGTAAACATAAATTCTGTATGCGGTTCTACCAATATGCAGCAAGACATGCAAGAGAGTAAGTATGTAATACATAAATATGTACATATATATATATATATATATATATATATGTGTGTTTATATATATCCGTACATATAACATAAGAAATTTATCAACGCTAGAAGCGAAACGATTTTCCCTGAAAACATATTACGTTTTCTGATGTTTAAATTTCGCTAGCGCCATCCTCAAATCTTATCTATGCATAGTGAACGTTCCTTTGGAAGAGAGCTTTCCTGCCATGTGTACTTTTTCTGACGACTAATTTTATCACCGGCAGTTTCACGTCACTGTAAAGTACGATAATATTAAGGAGATATGAGAAAAAATTAATATTGCAAAAAAGAGGGCATGCACGCGCATATAGATTAAAGCGATAATTTTTACCCGGCCGAGTTTCGATAAAGGCGTGTGCAAGTCGAAAGCTTGACTGAAAAAAATCGCTACAATACTGTAAAAATGAACAACTAATAAATTTTGAAGAAAAATAATATATTTTCCACATTATCTCAAACAACATAAAATTTAATTTTAATCCGTACATCAAGTGATGTACTGCAAAACTAGAAAAAAACGTTTTCACTGTATCAACGACATAATTAATTTATTATTAAAACCTATTCATAATTAATATAATTCCTATATTAACACTGATCGGCCAATAGCGCAGTGGTAACGCACTGAGAAAGTTTTCGTGTTTTCCTTGTCGTTTAAGGTGCATTATTATTGAATAGACTCGAAGGTCTATGAATAGGTGATTAAAGAACAGTACATTCCTTAATGATTTATTTTACAAAATTTATGGTATATATACACCTTATTTACAATTTTAATTCCAACAGTTCTAAACATTTAATTTTTACATACACTAATTAAACGTAATTGAATATCGATGGAATATAATATTTGTTGTGGTATCGCTGATATAACCTACTTTAATTAGGGTGTTTATACAGAAGCTTATAATGCATTTTGATGACCTCACAATTCTTGCATTCCATCATATTTATGCGATGACGATATAGAATATTGAACTAGTTTATTATAAATCCCTGCCCTATGTTTATTTCTGTCTCAGCCGTTTACTGAACTAGTTCAGAATACCTGACTTGGATGTGTGAATTTTGATTGCTAAATATAATGCGTAACTATCTTATTTAGATTAAATGTTGTTTAATCTGGGATTAAACAAAGTGCCAACTATCAACCAGGGAGTTGCCTGTCTTCATCATGATGGGGTCGCCTTGATGATTCTCGGCTTGGTTTTGATTGGCGTATGTCGCCGTCTGGAGATATCTACATAAATAAATAGATTAAATTGATATTGTTTAATCTGCGGTTAAACATTATTATTATTATTATTTCCACATTTACATAGGTGTCTCTTATTCCTGGTTTCAGAGTAATTCATCGGTCTCCTAAAATACAAGGTAGCTGGCTCTCTTGTTGTCGGTGTTGGAAAATATCTCAGTTGTTACCAATAACCCTTCTGACAATGCTGCACGTGTCCAGCAGTACAGATTTTTGTACCGTTTTGTATATGTTGTTGTCAATAGCAATGGTTTTCAGGCCTTCGAAAAGTTTCCTTGGGATTTCCCAACACGATTGGAACGATCATAGCTGTTCGCATGTTCCACATCTGTTTTAATTTATCTGCTAATAGCAGGAGAATTTCTTTGAAATAAAACGTGTTTTTATGTTTGTACTTACATTACCTAAGTCTGCAACGAGCACATCCTGACGATGGTTTCATATCCTAGCCATTATCGTAATAAAACTAAAAACAATATATCGAATCATTTGTAAATCAGATATCGGATATTATTTATATTAATTATTATTATTGTTATCATTATTATTTTTCTTAATCAAGATATTATTATATTGTACGTATCGGAGTTAGTGCGGCAGTTTCTACAGAGAATTTCTCTTCGCTCTATTTCTAGCCTCATTCCTTCATTTGCTTTTATAGTTTCTCATATTTCTTCATTCCAGTTTTTTTCTGTCTTTTCCCCCACATCAAACTTCCCAAATCTATATCACTAAATTATCCTCCTAGATTGATGTTCGAAACAAAGAAGTTGCTTTTCTGCTATTTTGTTTAAGATTAGCTTCGCTCCCAATCTATTTCATACTTGTTTCATCACATCCTCTATTATGCTGCGTATTATCAACTTAATAAAGTTAATAATTTCATTAACAATTCTGCATAGATAATAAAACTGTTCATCTGAATAAGTAACAAACTGGTATTAAACTGTTATTTAGCGACTTATAAATAGGTCTAAACAACTAATAAACAGCTCCCAAAATAACTTTTTGATCAGTTTCAACAACTTTCAAACTTATAGAAAGGGAATGTCGGTTTCTCTTTCTCTCAGGTTGGAAGTTGTTGATACTGTTCAAAAGAACGACTAAACCCTCATCAGTCGCGCTTCTCGCATTTGAACTACAAAGGGAATTAAATCATCTAGACCTCACCCTTCAAGCCAATAGTTACTCAATGCGGAAAATCAAGAAATTTTTTTCATGCGAAGAAAGAGAGCCCCCACAAAGTCGACAACCACTTGCAAACAGAAGCACCGCTTTTCTGCCCTATATTAAGAACGCTACCGAGCGACTCAGCAAGCTCTTAGACCACCACCACATAAAAGCCATCTTCAACCCCCATACATCAAATTCGAAACTTACTTCGTTCCGACAAAGCTCCCAAACATTCACTCTCATCTGTCGGAGTGTATAGGGTGCCCTGCTCCTGCGGCGTGGTGTACATCTGTACCATTCGACGCAGTATCTGCACACCCGCCTCGCCGAACCCAAAGGAAGCTGTCGTTTAGGGCATTTGGAGAAATCGGCAGTTGCAAAACACGCTTTACAATTAGAAAATTAGAACGTCCCATTCGGAAAAACCAAAATCCTTTTTATCGACAACGTTTTCGTGTTATGCCCGTCTACAACGTGAAACCGAAAATATTTACAAACTTAAAGACAATTTCAATAGAAAGGAAAATGTTCGAGCTCTCAACAGCATCTGGTACCTTGATCTAGGACGCACGCCTGTTAAGCGCAACAGAAACAAGTCGCTGTTGAAGCAAGCGTCAACGCTTTTGGTCAACAAAGCATCCCAGACGTCCGATCGAATAGGCCCTCTCCGACTCTCCGACGAGATCCGGCGAACACGACCACTTTTGAAGGCCGATCCTTCTCCGACCCTATAAATAGTGAAGCCTTCCTGATTGCAACATCACCAGACGACGAGAATAGAATTCAAGAGTACATCGCCCTCGCTGCCGATGATGTTCACAGTAGCTGCTGTTAAAAAGAACGCTATTTAGGTATATGTTGTATCTGTATTGGACCACGCGAGGGCGCCAAATTGTTACAGGATGGACGCTTGTGCCTCGCGTTGATTCTCTCCAGGCTATCTGGAGCGGTCTAACAATACTGTGAATGTTTAATGTGATGATGAGCATCAAATTGTCCAGGACGTGTATAATATACTGAAATAAATATATTACAACTTATCAAATAAAATAAAACACAACAGCGTTGTCCTTAAAGTTTTTATTTAATATTTGCATAAGAAATTGTGAGACTAAAAGAACGTCGAATAAGTATCCAAAAATTAGCACAGAAAAATTACGCGCCGGAAAGGAAGCTAATTAATTAAATTATTGTGAACGCAAAGTAAATAAAATAATCTCTATACCGAACAGTACAAAGTTACCTTGAAAACATGTCATGGCCGGACATGTCGTGGAAACAAGGAACGCCGGACGGCATTTTGTATGCTGAACAGCACGTGGAGTAAGATGTTTTTCATATGAAGGTTTGAAAGGCAGAAAAGGATGAATTTGTGTAGAAAAGAACATTGTTGGGAAGGTTCGTTGTTTTATGACCCAGATTGGAGAAGGATCATATCGAAGCGGGTGATATCTAGGTGATATCTAGAATTAAGAACTAATCAAAGACGCGAGCTAAGAATTGCCTTGTCGATGAAATAAATATCAGTGAAATATTCCTTGTGAAAAAAGCTTAAAAATGGTATCAAACTTGGCATGACTTGGAAAAGAAAACGTAAATTATTAAATACCGAAATTTAAAAATGGCATGTAAAATATATAAATTTGAAACGAACGTCAGATACTTGAATCGAACGTTCAATCAAGTAGATTCCTTGGAAGAGTCAACTGACCATGATAACAGACGAAAGGCTTTATCTTTGCAAACGAATATATATAGAAAATGTATAAATTTAGATTACTATTTTAAATTCGAAATATTTGAAGGAATATAATTTAAAATTAAATTAAAACATTCTTATATATACGGAGTGTGAACGAAGCGTACGGAAGAAATTCCTTTGGGCCAGAGCTCTACAACCCGGAATCCAACATTGATATCTTTGCGGTCGTGAAAGTCTACATACTGTCTAACAAATCGGAGACTGTGGCTTATAAGTGAATAATAAAATTAAAAACCCTTACCACAATAGAATTTAATGATTCTAAATACGTATTTCTACAACCACGTTGTCATCTTCAGTAGAAAAAACAGTGTAACACTTGAACGCACAAAAACACTCACAGAAAGATTGTTCTGAACGTCTTCTAGTTTAACACTAAAATCTTCAATCTTAAATGCTACAAAAATTACCTATATTTTGGTAAACCCCACCTATTCATGCAAGAGCATTAACCCATTATTTGTAAATTCTATAGAAAAACCGTTTAGAAATATTATAAAAGCCGTAATTTAACATACATTAAGAATCCAATTATGAAACTAATCCTTAAATTATGTTGAAATATAAATTTGGAAATTAATGTTGAGTCAGAATATTTTAATGGCAAATATTGTAATGAAACGAATTTAAAAATAAATTCAATGAATTTGAATATTTTCTAATATAACAGTATAATGTTCAAGTAGCATTTCGGTCGAATAACTCCCTAAAATCTCTCTTAGGCAACGCGAAAGACAAAGTTGAGGTAAACAACAAATCTAGAATCTATGAAATAAATTGTAAGGATTGTGATAAAAAATATGTCGGCCAAACAAAACGTTCGATTCTAACTCGTTATAAAGGACATGTTTCGCATAATAGATTCAATAGACCGGAAAAATCAAGTGTTGCCCGACATATTCTTGAATTAGATCACAAAGTAACATCTGACTGTCTGAGATTAATAAAAAACGTCACACGCCCCCGCGAATTAGATAGTTTTGAGAGCATTTTTATCTTTAAAAATAGGAATAAAGTAATTAACGCAGATTTGGGTCCTACACCAGGTTCTTCTTTATTTGAGTTAATTGACAGTTAGATGTTATTAAAACAAGAAAAATAGGAAAACCATTAGAAAATATTCGAATTCATTGAATTTATTTTTAAATTCGTTTCATTACAATATTTGCCATTAAAATATTCTGACTCAACATTAATTTCCAAATTTATATTTCAACATAATTTAAGGATTAGTTTCATAATTGGATTCTTAATGTATGTTAAATTACGGCTTTTATAATATTTCTAAACGGTTTTTCTATATAATTTACGCATAATGGGTTAATGCTCTTGCATGAATAGGTGGGGTTTATCAAAATGTAGGTAATTTTTGTAGGATTTAAGATTGAAGATTTTAGTGTTAAACTAGAAGACGTTCAGAACAATCCTTCTGTGAGTGATTTTGTGCGTTCAAGTGTTACACTGTTTTTTCTACTGAAGATGACAACGTGGTTGTAGAAATACGTATTTAGAATCATTAAATTCTATTGTGGTAAGGGTTTTTTAATTTTATTATTCTGCATACTGTGTTCAAATATTGTTTAGTAGTTGTTTATTGACTGGTCAAGTTAACATTTTCTCTCTGGAAGTCCTTATGTTATTGTACAATGTGAACAGCCAGCTTCTAACACTAATCAGTATTCATTTCAAGAGCAAAGTTGTAGCGTAAAATTACCAGATACTCCGTTTTTGGCCAAGACGATATGGCGAGCTATTTACGCTGTCACAGTTCAGAAGCAACTAACACAGAGAGACCGAGCCGCCATCTAGAGTATAGACGTGAATAGGTCTCAACCTATATTTAACTCGTCATAGCATGCGTCCATCGTTTGCGCCATATTTCAAAACTTTTGTACCCTTTGTACAAACTGAACGTTTCTAAGACGCTTATATGGTTGGGGTGTGTGCAGTGGAGGAAGTAGGAGAATTTTATACGATTTTTTAACCTACTACGAAATTCAAACAGTCTATGTTTGAGTTCCGAAGATTATTCTATCCGCATTAGTTTTTATGAGCACATGTTACAGTGTTTGAAGATGACGCACACATCATCGATAATCCATGGTTGAGAGATAAAACTCATTTCCGCCTCAGTGGATCTGTTCATGAACACAATTGTCGCTATTGGACCGCTGCCAACCCTTAACAACTTCACGAACGGCCTCTCTTTTCGACCAAAGCTACAGTCCACTGTGTGACCTCTTCGATTGGAATAGTTGTCTGGTATTTATTTGAGTATGATGATAACCATCGAGTTACAGTAACATCAGCGTGCTATATTCAAATGCAGAACACCTTCCTTTGACCCACAACTTAAACAATTTCCTGTGATGAACGCTCATTTGAAACAAGATGGAGCAACTAGTCATACAGCCAGGGCGACAACAAATCTTCTGATTTTTTTCTCGAATCGCCTCATCTATAGGAATGGTAAAGTTCAGTGACGTCCACGATCGCCAGACCTGAGCTGTTGTAACTACTTTTCATAGGGATATCTCAAGTCAAAATATTTGAGATTCTCCCAGCAACAATACAGGACTTAAAAGTGGCGGATTACGGAACAAGTTTGTGCAATAACACCAGCGGCACTACAATGTATCAGTGAGAATATCAGTACGAGACTCAGACAATGTGTACAAAATAATAGTCACCATCTTCCTGGAGTAACATTCAAGAAGTGAAACTTTTTTGCTTGTGTACTAATCTCCATTTTGTGATCTTAATATTTGTTACAATAACGGAATTTCAAAAAAGTTTTCATGCGTTTTTTTATACCTACAAAAAGTATAAACAAAAATCTACAAATGTAAGCCTTAAAACATCTAATCTCAATCCAACGAAGCAATTATATAATTCCACAATAACCTCGCAAATTTCATAAATAAATTTCGTATGCTAAGCTTAAGGTTTCATCAAAATTATAATTTTACAAGTTTCGCATACAGAAAGTAAAAACCTCTTACTTAATTAGGAACATTATTCCTTCTCGTGTGTAATTAATTTCTAAATTAAGGTTAATCAAAATCTACATCATTCATAATCTCAAAATAACAAAACATTTACTGCATTAATATCTGGAAATACTCAAGCATAACACGTCAACTAATGAATAAAATAAATATTAGCTATCCGATTATTTCAAACAAGCGTATATACAAACGCACAAACATTGTTTATTAGAGAGAGTTCAGAAAAAGATGTAGACCAAAAGAGAGAGGATAAACAGAGAAGATTTAGAACCCATCCAAAGTTCGGCATTCGGTGAACATTTTAATGTTTTCATATAGGATTTAAAATCTCTGCCCCGGGCCAGAGAAAGAGAGCATATACAGTGTATCAACACACGAAGAGATTTTTCTGAATAATTTAATATTGATCCGGTAAGTTTGTTGCAAAGTAGACGTGGCTATGTGTTTGTGTACTCACATGTGGAAGGGCTTTGGATATATATAAGTATATGGACATGTATTTTCTTTTGTGTACAGAAATACGAAATTTTTCCTTGCGCAAATGGAAACAAATAATTCGCCGTATAATACGAGCTTTCGTTTTAAGAAGCTCGGCGCTTTGATGTCGGAAACAAAGAAAACAATTGGTATTTAAGCGAGTATGAGCTTATCTCGGATAAACTGGAACGTCGTTTTCAGTTTTATATATGATTAACAAACGAAAAAGGCACATAATATCTCAAAGAACTTTCTATAATTAATAGCTTGTATAACTGTTCGTAACTCATGTAAATATTTGTTTTAACTCAAATGTAAGATTTGAAATACAATCTGAAACTGAATTATAATGAAATACAATTTATTTAAATATAGTAGTATATAAAACTTGAATACATTCTGATATATGTTCTTTTAAGTAAACTGTACTTTATAAATATGAAGTATGTGAAGTAAAGGAAATGTCTCAAATATATCTTGATTAATTATTAGAAAATAAAACACTTGGCTTAGTTTCACGACTTCTTTAATTAGATATACTAACAATTGTTTCGGCTATTAGGCCATTATCAAAGAGCTATCTAAAACTAAACTTACTCTACTTAAGGTTAACTTATATACCTGTGTTCATTATGGGTGGGAGAATGAGGGTAATTGATATTTAAAATTGCATCGATATAGGGGGTATTTATGAATTCTAATTGTGTGTTTGTGATAACTCGATTTTGTTTTTGGGCTTTTTTAATTTCAAAAATCTCTAATATATTTAACTTTTTACTTTTTACTACATTATGAATGAGGTTACAGCTCTTTATATCGGGTAAGTGGTTCTGGTCTATACAATGTTCTGCGAACCCTGTGTGTTTAACACTATATTTTATATCTCTAATATGTTCTGTTAACCGTTTATTAATACATCTGCCACTCTGTCCGATATAAATAGCTTCACAATTCTGGCATTTTATGGAATATACTCCTGATTTATCTAAGTTATCTATTTTATCTTTAGTATTATTCAACAATGTACCTAAATTTACTTTATTTATCCACACTAAATTTAGGTACATTGTTGAATAATACTAAAGATAAAATAGATAACTTAGATAAATCAGGAGTATATTCCATAAAATGCCAGAATTGTGAAGCTATTTATATCGGACAGAGTGGCAGATGTATTAATAAACGGTTAACAGAACATATTAGAGATATAAAATATAGTGTTAAACACACAGGGTTCGCAGAACATTGTATAGACCAGAACCACTTACCCGATATAAAGAGCTGTAACCTCATTCATAATGTAGTAAAAAGTAAAAAGTTAAATATATTAGAGATTTTTGAAATTAAAAAAGCCCAAAAACAAAATCGAGTTATCACAAACACACAATTAGAATTCATAAATACCCCCTATATCGATGCAATTTTAAATATCAATTACCCTCATTCTCCCACCCATAATGAACACAGGTATATAAGTTAACCTTAAGTAGAGTAAGTTTAATTTTAGATAGCTCTTTGATAATGGCCTAATAGCCGAAACAATTGTTAGTATATCTAATTAAAGAAGTCGTGAAACTAAGCCAAGTGTTTTATTTTCTAATAATTAATCAAGTTATTACAAGAATGTTTCACCAAGAAATATCTGCGAAGTCAACCAATGAAAATCAAATATATCTGCCAATAATTGTAAATCTGACATTATAAATTGAATATAAATTGAAAGGACATATCAGAACTAGTTATAAAATAAGTAGTCAGAGAAAAAAGAAATATGAATGATATTATTAAAATTCCATCAATTTTAATGTCCGTGTACGTCACTTTCTTTTTTTGAACTCTACATTCTTATCTCCAGAAGAAGCAACAAACTCGTTGCGAAATATATATATATACAGTGTTAGTTAAAATTATGGAGACGGCGATTTATTGTCGTTAATATTCATTTTAGGGAATTATGTTCATTATAAAAGTTTGTTAGGATATTTTGATCTACATTTGAGAATATTTGAATTTTTTTTTCTTCAATTGCTTTTAGTTACGCCTGTCCGCGCAGTTTTTTTTAAAAGGGAACTAGTAAATTTTACTCTACCATTCGATAGAGAATTTTTTTCTCTTTACAATAATATTTTTGTTTTTTTAAAATTCATTTTAATAACTTTTTTATAAGAAAATGCCGGTTCATGTGTTTAACTGATGTTCGGTACATCGTAGATAGACAGAAGCGTAGCGATAAACAAACTTGAGCGACATAATTTTATCAGTGGTTATTGTGTACGTCAAATCTTTGACAGAAATAATTCATAATTAACTGGCGAGTTTAAGTGAACATGAACGAATTGAAATACTTATGATGTTGGGTTATGGAGATAGACGCAGAAGCTTACAAGAAGTTTGTAATTAATTTAATGATACGCATCCAAATAGAAATCCAATTTCTAAATCCGTTGTTGGTAAAACTTTAAGACGCTTTGAACAAACGGGTAGCGTTAAAGATTTGCCAAAGATTGGTAGACCTAGAACAGCAAAAAGCGATGATAACAAACTGGATATTTTATTGGCTGTATCTGAATATCCCCATTTATCAACGAATCAATTAGCGGCCAATTTCAATATTTCACAGTCATCGATCGCATCATTTTTAAAAAGTGAAAAGTATGAACCTTATAAGGTACACCTTGAACACGAGTTAACGTAAGATGATTTTGATAGGAGATTACAATTTTCTGAAGAAATGTTAAATATTTGCAATATTAATGAAAATTTTGTCAACAATATTCGTTTCTCTGACGAAGCTACTTTTTGCCTTACCGGTGAAGTAAACAGACATAACTGCAGATACTGGTCATCGGAAAATCCCTCTTGGTTTTTGGAGCACCATACGCAGTACCCCCAAAAGGTTAATGTTTGGGTTGGCATTCTAGGCGGTCATATTATCGGTCCCTTTTTCATCAATGGCAATTTAACTTCGGCTCTGTATTTGCAGTTATTGCAAACTGAAATAATACCTGCTTGTGCTACGCTCTATCCTCATGAAAACAATGAACACCTGCCCAATGACAGTAACTGGTTCCAGCAAGATGGCGCCCCACCACATTATGGTGTAAATGTTCGTCAATATCTGGACAACGTTTTTCCCCACAGATGGATTGGAAGACGAGGAACCATTGAATGGCCAGCCCGTTCGCCAGATTTAAGTCCTTTAGATTTTTTTCTTTGGGGATACGTAAAAAACAAAGTTTACAAAGATAAGCCCGATAATGTCGAAGATTTACAAATCTGAATTACCAGAACGATACAAGAAATTCCCCGAGATTTTTTACAGAACTCTGTTCGGGGTTTAGTAAATCGATTGGGTCATTGTCAAATTGCTAATGGAGGACAATTTGAACACTTACTTTAATTTACTTTGTTGTTAATTTGTTTAATTTTTCTTATAAAAAGTTATTAAAATGAATTTAAAAAAGACAAAAATATTATTGTAAAGAGAAAAAAATTCTCTATCGAATGGTAGAGTAAAATTTACTAGCTCCCATTTAAAAAAACTGCGCGGACAGGCGTAACTAAAAAACAATTGAAGAAAAAAAAAATTCAAATATTCTCAAATGTAGATCAAAATATCCTAACAAACTTTTATAATGAACATAATTCCCTAAAATGAATATTAACGACAATAAATCGCCATCTCCATACTTTTAACTAACCCTGTATATAAGACTATACATTCCAGTCTGGAATTGCAGCCGCTCTTTGAGCTCGTAAGACTCGTTTTGTGGTGAGTCACTCCATTTTCTATCGTCTATAGATATCTTCTTGCCCTCTTCACAACTTTTCGCCATTCTTCTCTATTTAACATTAATGCTCTTCCTGCTACGGTTCCCATGTCTTTGATATCATCTACTACTTGGTCCTCCCACCTAATTTTTGGTCTACCTCTTGTTCGTGCTCCATATGACTTCCATCTTGTAATTCGTCTCAACGTTGACCCTTCTTCTCTTCTGTTGACATGCCCATACCACCTTATTCTCATCGATTTAAACTCTTACTATGTTTTCTCTCTCCAATAACTCCTCTATCTCACAATTCATAAGAATTCTATAACCACCATCTTCTTTCTTTGGTCCATAAATTCTTCTGATTATTTTTCTTTCAAATGTTCTTAGAGCTTCTTCATCTTTCTGTGTTAATCTCGTTGTTTCTCCAGCATATGTCACTACCGGTCTAATGGCAATTTTATATATTCTTATTTTTCTGTAAATGCTGATTTTCTTATTTTTTATATATTTCTTGTATCTATAGTATGCTCTGTTCCCTGTTTGAATTCGATGTTTCACCTCGTCTGTTTTCTGATTCTTACTACTTACCATGGATCCTAGGTAGTTAAATGTATCCACTATCTCAAATTTGTAATTTCCTATCGCTACTTCTTTGCTTTCCCCAATGTTTTCTTGTCTTGCGATTCTCATATATTTTGTTTTGACTTGATTTATCTCAAATCCTCTCTTCTTTTCTTCCGAGTCGAGTCTTAGCAAGGCTTCTCTTAGACTATTTGGATCGCTTGCTGTTAATGCTATATCATCTGCATACGCTATTATTTGCATTGATTTCTCAATAATTGTCCCTTTAAAACCACAATCTCTTATAATTCCTTCTACAGCTAAATTGAATATTGGCGCGGATAATCCATTTCCCTGCCGTACCCCCGAATTAAATTCAAATTCTTTTGATACATTGTCCTGCAGCAAAACTGCTGCTCTGGATCGTTTCATCATCATTTTCATTAGACTTATCAATTTTCTAGGTATTCCTAAAATTTCGGCATCTTTGAAGATCGCATCACGTCTCAGGCTGTCAAATGCTTGTTTAAAATCAATGAATAATATTAGAAGTTCGATGTTTTGTTCATAGCATTTCTCTATAATTTGGTTTAATACATATATAGCATCGATAGTTGATTTTCTCGGTCTAAATCCCAGCTGATACTCTCCAATGATGTCCTCTGTCTGATTTTTCACTTTTTCATTTATTAAGAATGTCACTAACTTGTAACATACGCTCAAAAGTGATATTCCTCTATAGTTTTCACATAGCATTGGATTTCCTTTTTTGTACACTGGAATTATTAATGCATAACTCCATTCATTAGGCATCGCTTCCTCTTTCCAAATCTGTAGGATTAATTTATATATTTGTTGTTTGTTTTCCTCCGTGTTTTATCAACTCGCTGCATATTTTGTCTAAGCCAGGGGATTTTCTTTGCTTCATTTTTCCAATCATCTCATAACATTCTTCCTCAGAGGGTATCATTTCGTTCTCATACTCTTCTATGCCAAAGGAATCGCTATATTCATCTTGCTGTTTATTTAGTAGCCCTTTAAAGTACTTCTCCCATTCTTCACTATCGATATTGTTGCGAAATATAGAGGTAATAAATAAATGAGTTTTAATTGACAGACCGCTTGCCCGTTTTTAATTTATTTTAACTTATATATATATATATATATATATATAAAGCAAGAAAATGTGTTTGAATTTTATTGCGAAGATGACCAACTAACTATATATTTACATGCATATTTTGACCATTTTTAGTGCATACTTTCCAACCCTAAATTATTACCTATTATACCCTTACAATTTCATAAAATTGAAAAATAAACCCTTCTTGCTATGATATGTAAATTATTCATTCTTTTTAAAATTTCATAATTTTTATAAAAAATTTAATCTCAAAAGGTATTTACGTTAAAAGATATTCACATTTACATCGACATATGTCCAAATCAAGACATTCTAGAAACCTACCAGCTGTTATTTATTGGTTCTGTGAAGGTTATACTTACGTACAACAACCATTGTCTGGATGTCCGTAGCTGTTGAAATGGGTTGCCCGTAGTCGGTTACCTCGCATGTGAAATGCCCGGAATGCTTGAAATCCGAAATATTCCGGAGGTACACTTGCGTGCTATCCGATCGTGCCAACTGTAAAAGAAGGATATTTTACAGAGTGATTTTTGCATGACAGCATGTGTTAGAAGAAATAACAATCAGAAAAGGTAATACGGCGAATTATAATTAAGCCGAAACAATGAAAAAATAGAAATACACCAAAATCTGTAAAAGTTTATAATCTTCATCATGGATATGTCTGTCTAATTAGAAATTTGCATATACCGGGTTAGAAATTATTGTAGTTTAAATACTATGTAGTGTACTGTTGCAAAATTTTCCCGTTCGAACAGTACTAAAAGTGAGACTCAATAATAATTATATTGCTAGCTAAGGAGGACCAGTCTTGACATTCGCTTCTACTTTATTGACTGATATAGAATCTATATCTTTTCATCCATTAGGAATTTTATTTTACTTCCATCTTACTTCGACTTTATTACAAAATATTTTTTTAACCTCGTATATAGATTTTAAAACAGTTTCCTCTAGAATATTTTTAATATGTTGTTATACACCAAGAAAGAGAAAGTACAAATCATTAAACAGCCTAGTGGCAGTACTGCAAACGAGATTGTTGGCTATTCTACTTTTACATTTTAAAATACACCTGTTCTTACAACAACAACCATACTAAAAATAGTATACAAATAAATAAAAATATAAAATTTAAATCTACAGAATCTATAACAAACGGCAAACAAATGTAAGAATTTAAATGTTAAGCAACCTGTAGCTATTATTATTTAGCGTATGGCTTGCATTGATTGAAATTTAAAGTTATATACATCTACACAAAACAGAATTAAATTCTAAAATCAAAGCCATGAATCCAGTCCAACATGGAGTCAGTGGCTTCAAAGAAGTCACTCATCTCATCTCCATATGCTGTGTGTTAGTCAATCCCCATTTATAGAATATGTCACGATAGTTGTCACGTAGTAGTCACGTTGTCATTCAATTGAATATCTTCCATTCATCTTTCCAATACTTTCTTCATCTATCATTTGAGTTGAAACTCTCTGCTATAAGTTGTTCTCCAAGCAGTAGTGAAGGAGATCTAGAATTTACGACAGGCCGGTATCAGGCAGGTCACTGTGTACTGGGAAGTGGGGATTCAATATTATTTTATTATATTCTCTAACCAGGATTTCCTGTCTCCGGATGGTGGAGGATCTCATGGTCTCATTGAATTTGATTTTGATCATCTTTGCGTGGCAACTGTTTAGCCAGACTGGGGCGCAGTATTCAGGTACCGAGTTAACTAGGCTAAGTGCTGACGTTTTAAGAGTCAACGCGTTCGCGACCCACACAGTGCCGCAGTAGTAAATCTTAGCTTAGGAGGAAATGGAGTAACGAGATACACAAACTGTACGAAATATTTTGTAAAGATAAAAGTTACAAAATATCGACACTACAAAAAATTTTGCCTGAGGACAACATGAAGCGCTTAGTATTTTGTGAAGGAATTGTTCAAATGGCGATTTAAAATAATATGTAATTTACAGATGAATCTTAATTTTTTTTTGCATGCGCACCCTACCACTTCTGTCACCAATTACTGACCAATGAGAAACAAATGCTTTTTATTGCTTTTACTAACTAAATATCGCGTGAAATCAAGAATTTTAAAACTAATTATGATTAAAATATCTTTGTACAAATAATTCTAAACATCATTATACATATGACTATTGGCTGAACCCTGTTTAAAATAGGCAACTGAGATCACGTGAGAATGTATTTATAGAATGAAAATAGGCTGATAGAGAAATATTTAACGTTGGCATACTAAAAAGACGCAAATAGAAATATCCAGATGTAACGTTTGGCTATTTTTTAATCCTTTGCAAATAATAATAATGAATGGGGATACCAATTTGCAAGTTACTTTAAGAGTTAAAGAAGTAATATGAGAGATAGATATGCAGTTTATCATTTATTTAAAATGATTACTTTGCTGATTATGTTGGACGCCACAGGAAAATAACCGTTCCTGCCGGTATAAAGTTAATTAAGTATGTGCCCGGTGATTCACTAACTCTAGCAATCAGACGCTTGAATTATACTAATAAAATTGATATTTATATATATATATATATTATACTAATGATCTCAGGTCGTTTGTTATACGAAAGGTGTGTGTATGTATCCCCTGTATTATAGCAATAAATAGAGCACTATGTCTATATTTATTATAAGAATATTTACATAGAGTAAATATCGACTTTGTAAATGTATCTATATATATGTGTAATAAAATATCAGATTACATATAAAGCATATATATTGATTTCAATACATAGGATCTTTTACATAAATTTTTTACAAGTACCGCCTGGATATTGGGCAGGACGCCGCCTTGAGCGATTGTCACGCCGGAGAGGAGTTTACATTACTTGAATAGGGTACAAATAAATATATATCAAAATGGTATTGCTATACCTTGCAAATGTTTGTTATAAAGTTCGTTTGATTCTTTTACTAAAATGTCTAGGCCTTTATTTCTGATATCAGTATGTTTATCTCTTGCTATCGATAGACTTAAGGACATAAAACTTCCTACCTTGTGGTAATACCGGAGCTCAGAGGAGTTTCACAAAACAAACGCACATTAACTTTTCACTACAAGGATTTTTGTTGTAATCCCAATGATTTAAAGCGCGCACAGGTGACTTTTTTACAGTATTGATTCACCCTTTGCGAGTGCTATAAAAACTAGCGTATTTTGCAGTCTTTTCTTCACTTGCTACTGCTAAGGCTTTACTGGCGTGGGACTTCTTTAGTCTTGTTAGGTCCGACGTTTTTTATTTACGTCGTACTAGACCTAAGTAAATCAGCCGTCCGCTAGTTCTCGCAGGGCTTGATTGACTGATGCTTTTTTCTGTTCTATTTCTTCCTCCTTCCCCTTTCATGCGAAAGAATGTTTCCAGAATATCTTCTATATATTCTCCTTCATTGGGCCCCATACATAGTACAGTTAAGATTACAAAATGTGTTATTGCTGACAAAGCATATCCTTATATTAAATACATGTTGACTCTCATTTATATACACATATATATGGGGAAGTGTGCTTTACATATTAATACAACGGACAAAGAGAAATGATGTCATACTGCGGTACTGTTTTCGTTATTGAATGTGCGTCCGGGGAAGAACCCGTTTTAATGCAGAGTGCCTTATTAGATAAAATTTTAACCAAGCGAGAATTTAAATATGAAGAAATGAAATTGCTTTTAATATATACAGTAGACAACTGGCATATACATTAACGTTTATTTTTTCTAACAAATATGACCCATTACACAGAAAATTATTTTATCAAAATTGACAAAATTACCTTTTTCTAAATTATTCGGAATTATTGCAGAATTTTAGGAAAATATAATTAATTTTTCAACAACTTCCTATTGTAGTCAGGACAACAAAAACAAAAGTTATTAATAAGAAGATTTTTGCATGTGGTGGTATAGAAACGACGATTTTGGAACACATCTTTTAAAAATTATTTAAAAACTAATTATAAATACCTAATTGAATAATAAATATCGAGTTATTGATAATAGAAAATATAGTTACCTTATTGGAAGGCTGACTTCGTCAGAAAAAGTTCTTGTTTACAATATAACAATCATTATCAAGAATATCATCGTGTCTAAACCAGTTAATAATTAAAGCAGAGGCTTATAAGAAGATCCCAGATTTTTTGGGAATACCAGAAATTATATCAAAAGGATTTAACTAACATAACCGAGTGGATAACCTCGAGAACTTAGTACGTAAGCAGTTCTACGAAGAGGATATTTTCCAGCCGTTCGAGAAGTGCAACATAACTCCCAGCCTTCCAGTTCCCGTTGGATATTTCCAGAACTTTCATCACCTTTTCAATCTTCAAAGCCTGAAATCTTCATACTCATCAAATACAACAGTTACACCAGCGAAAATAGATTCTCTTATTGTCTTAAAAGGATATTAATTCATTTGTTGATTCATATTATAAAGTTTTAAACTCACGTTATCTTGAGGGGCATAATTCGTTTTACAATAATAACAGGTTTTTTTTTAATTTTTAGTAATAATCTCTTGAATAACCTGAATTTGTTGTATTTACTTTTTGTACCATATGAGTACTGTGTAGGCAACCTAATATAACTTGTTAGAAGGGGTATACAAGCAACCCAACTTTGATTTATGTATGTTTTAGCATATTAAGTGAACATTGATATCTTATAGTTTGTATTTTGTATAGAAAACAATTAATGTTCATTCTAATTATATATGTATTTTACTCTATAAAATCGTTTTATTTTATGTATGTATGTGTACTGTCTGAGCATCTAGAACCTACCTTAAGACCTGAGATTGAAAAGTGCTTTTGTTAAGTATTGTCTTTTAAAAAATTAACGAATTGGAGCTAACTATTCAGTTATTTCATTAAATTTAATATACTATATTATTCATAGCAATTCGGTATTATGTCAATATATATAGACTTTCCTTAAAGTGAAATTTTTAGGGCACATGGCACCCTGACAGTTACTACTTCAAAATGTTAGTAAATTAGGCAATCTATCGTACTTTCTCTAGCATAATATCGGTAGTTAATTGTACTTTCAATGCAGAAGTAGAATAAGTAAAGTTTTTACTTGCTACTTACTAATGTATACTCACATTTACATCGAATCCTGGAATTTCGAAAACTTGAACTTTATTCTCATCCGTTTCCGTATAGCGGTAAAATTCCTGTTCACCGCGATACCACTTGACGGTGTACAACGGCGACCCCTCCAGATCATAATCGCAGTAAAGCACGGCACTTTTAGATATGTTCACTATTGGTGGTACGATGGTTAAATTGACATTCCTTAGTCCGGTAGCAACTGCAAACAAAACGACAAAATGTTAACAAGAGAAAAGCGAGGATTCGCTCATTAATTCCGGTTGGAAATTGGAATATAAACCGAATTCACGGGTAAATAAACGAACCACGTTCGTTGTGTCAATCGTTTCGCTTGTGCAGTGAACTTGTAGACAAACACGACTGTGTAAATAGAATCAACTAATAAAATCCGTTCCTATACTGTTGTATTTCTGTTAATACACACATACAGATGACTTAATGCCTCCTGGAAATAATAGTAATAATAATGATAATAATGCATTACTCCATCACTATCTTGAAACTAGAAGAGAACCTTCACATACCGATATAAAAATCAGTTCTACTAGATACGTGCAATGTGTTTCTAAGGGTATTTAAGAGTGAAGGCAATAATCATATTGTTCCCTGAGCCGACGGTTATTCTAATAAACAAGTTTCAATTTAAATATGAACTCGTGCATATCGAGAATAATGATAATATTTATTTCAGCCAACAGATCAATGAAATCTAATTACAGAATAAAAAATTATATAATAGATCAAACTAAAAATAAAGCCATCTATCCCGGAACGTCTGAATGCATTTCGCTATTATTAGAACTCGTCAGCACACGATATCCTGGAGACATACATGACTTTTTACTTCTATACTTCATATATATATATAGTTAACATTTTGAACTTACTGCAAATGAGAATCAATGACTAAAGAACGGACACGCTTACCACATGACGCAAAGCCCAGTGCAGTACTGGCGAAAGGCTGTATTTCTAAAATATTTAATTTTATTTATATAATTCTAAAACGAACGGGTGGTGATCTATAAAATTACGAAATACACATTTATTTGTTGAAAAGTTGTATTTATAAGGTTTTTAATTTTATTTCTATAATTGCAACATTTTTATTTGTTCATTTTGTCGTTCAAGTTGAGCAAAGGACTATTAATATTGACTAGCAATAGTTTCTCAAGGTTTTCTTCTGTCAATTTTGTTCTCTTTGAATTAAGTACATCCTTATAAATAGAAAACGTCCTTTCTACATCGCAACTGGTTATAGGTGCATACTGGAAATATTCTTTTATTTCTTCATATTTAGCCGTTAGATTTTGTGGAATTGTCTCCATACAAAATGGCTGCAATGTAATTAAATCTGGATTTCTATTAAGAATTGCTTCAAACTTTTGCCGAAGGCCACATCCGAAGTCACTTGGAATACTTTTAAAATTATTAACAGCCACATCTAATGTGGTTAATCCGTCATTTAATTTGAGATTTCGATTTTCAAAATAAGTGATTAGTTTTGGCAATTTTCCAAAGTGTTCGTGAAGAAAGTGCAACTGATTTTTTAAATTTGGGATTTGTGTGAGCTCCTTGCACTCACCAATACTTCTAGCATCCTCCTTTAGCAGTGTTACAAAATGTTTTAGACTATCGAAATTCTCAGCATAATAACTAGTAGCTTCCAGCCATGTTCCCCATCTAGTTATTACTGGAGTGGGAGGCAGTGACAGAGATGGAAATTTTTCCCTGAAAAGAGCTACTCTATATGGTGCTTTTCTGAAAACTTTTTTAAAAGCTGATACAAGTCTATCAACTTCCGGAAAAGTGTCTCTGATATATTCACAGATTCTGTGGAGAGCATGTGCTACACAAGTAATATGCAGCATATTAGGATATGTTTTCTTCAATAGTCTGCCTGTTTTTAACATATACGCAGCACTATCACTGACAAATAAAAGTATTTTTTCTTTGTACGTGGCGTACGAATGAAGTATTTTTTTGCATATTCTCCTTTGGTTTCAGCAACTGTTTCCGCATCAACTCTATTTATAACACTTGTTGCTATTACATATGAGTTATAGAGAATAGTTGCATGTAGTACACCAGCTACAACATTTACCACACAGCGTCCTAACATATCCACCGTTTTGTCGGCGCTTATCCATATGTACTCGTATTGATTTAAAAGATGGCTTCTAATGCGTTCTACTGTTCTCGTATAGCACCTAGAAACATAATATTTGCGTAATGTTGATTCATCAGGAACATTTCGACCAGTATATTTTTGAAGAAATATTTTTAAAGTGGGATTGCTAAGTTTATTTAATGGAATATTAGCCGCCATAAAAGTTTTATAAAGATCAGATGTGTTTGCGATCCTAAGTGACGAATTTTTGACGATATTTTACGGATTTTGTAATAAATTTCGGAATCACTGATAATGGACATACAATCAGTATTACCGTCAATCCAACTCGCCATTGCTTTACAATGCCGTTCTCGACATTCTTCCATATCATGTCTGAAAAAGTAACTTGAACAATGCTTTAGATCTAAATAAATGAAAACTAAAAATGTGTGCGTAAGTTATTGAAACTGAACGAAATTCAATGCACACTTACGTCGAAATAATTGGTAGAAATAGATTCAATCAAACGATATTAAACAAGATCTATCACAAAAATTACGATGTAATTAACAGTTAAAACTATGAAAACAAGAAACTTACTAACAGCACTTTATTTATCTTACGAAATATGAACTAATAAATAAAATACATTATAAAAACCCCGCTTCTATCTACGCTCATGAAAACACTTTAAAAAACACTATATTCTCCGAATGCAATAGCTGTCAAACAAATCAAGTCAAACAAATACTTTATTGAATCACGCCGGGATGTACTGTGCGACGTTATACACAATTCCAATTGCCGATTGCGTTTTATGGAAATTGCATCCGTTCTCTATCAATGACTTTTAAATCTCATATCCGCGTGCAAATTTCGCCTAATGTGTTGCGTTAATTACTACAATTTGATAAACTAAGTTTGTACCGGTATGTAGAACGCAAAACGTCGCGACGTCAACCTCCCTGGTTGTTAGGATAATTAAAAATTCGTGAAAAGTCACATCTATCACAGAACGTATGGATGCATTTCGCTCCTATTAGAGCTCGTCAACACACGATATCGTGGTGAAAGGCATGACTTTTCACTTCTATACTTCGTGTACATATAGCAACATTTTGCACTTACTACAAATGAGAATTTGACAAACTAAGTTGTTGAACATTTTGTCATTTCCATCAAAATTTCAAAATTTAACTGAAAATCAGTTTGATTAATAGAAATTTATTTTCTAAAAACTAAAGAGTTTTTAATTTCACTTGCTAAATCCAACATTTCATATACACTGAACTAATATAATTTGTTAAATATTCACTGAATGTAGTTTTAGATTGAAAACGATTTCCTGGTTTGCTACAACGCCTATTTTTAACGCAGGAAATTTCCAATATACACAGAAATTCACATATTACTCATTACAGTAATTAATAGCAATAATTGACGACTGCATATCAATACAAAAAATCTAATCTTCTCTAATTATGTATCGTTTATTTTTATGTGATGTTATCAACACCAATTAATTCTAAAAATAAATAACAAGTGTTTTTAGAACCGAAATAAAACATGAATTATTTAAAATTATGATATTTTCTATATACCTGATTCTTTTTTATTAGTACACATTTTATTATTACACATACATTTTTCTTATGTGTTACTTGAAAAAGAAAATTATCAATGCATTAGCGGCATTGTAGGCAACCAGTTATACACCAGTGCAGGATCTACCTTTAGCTTAATTCTTAAATTAGTTTGTTATGGAGAGAAAATTTTTTTTTATATCAAATATTTCTGAATATTTATTCATATATGAATCTTAAATTAAATACATTTTATTGCAAAGTAGAATATTTATTTCAATCATGATTAAGAACAACAAAAATGAAAAGGTAGCAATAATAGGACGGTCAGAGACATGTTTCCCGTTGATCCTGACAGGCCTATACCTTGTGCGAAAAAATTTTAAATATTTTTAACAATATGGAATTTTTCAGCCTTTACTTGATGAAAGTCAATTATAATTATTATCAGGATAAAACAAAGCAAATTTTACTGAATTTCACTACTTTTTACTTGAAAAAGTAACGATCGTTTCACTCACAGAGGAACATCGTCAGACATATAAATAACTTATGCACATAACATTTTTTTAGATAAATATGCCATAACAAACACATGTTTTGGATAGTTGATGGGATGGGTAGTCTTTATTACTTAAATATCTATGAACGAAAACTTTTACAAAAATATTTATCTACGGTTTATACAGTACAGTTCATAATGTGATAAAATTAAGGGTCTACATTGTGTTAAAGAAAGATAGAGCAGCACTTTGGAAAAATGCAATATATATATATATATATATATATATATATATATAGTAAATAAAATCAGTTGGCGATTAAAGGTCTGTTTTACTTCAAAGTACATATATTTAAAAAAACCCTACATGTTTCGGCAACGATGCCTTTATCAAGGATATGAAAAATATAAATGACGGAATACAAATGTCAAATAATATATAATATATGTACTTTGAAGTAAAACAGACCTTTAATCGCCAACTGATTTAATTTACCATATCATACCAAGGTCACGAAAATATTATATTTATATATATATATATATATATATATATATATATATATATATATATATATACATATGGAAGTGAATTTTGGGGAATCCAGCAAAATTAAAGTATATTTTATCTCCAAATATTTCGCATACAGATTTTGTGCTTCTTCAAGGGTCACTTTGAGAGTAAATAGAAATAAATTAACTATAATGAACTATATAACAACATAATTTGAAACATACTTGAGTAGGTAAAACCTACCAATTTTGTATAATACAAAAGTATTTTTAATAATATATAATATTATTAAAAATGGGGTGTGATGAACACAATACAAGTTCATATGTATTTTTGAATGTATCTTCTCCAAAGACGTAGATACGTATTTCACATTTCTACATGATTATCAATACGCCCCTGTTGGAGAAGAGACACAATCAACAAAACATAACTACCTTGCTATCTCGCAGATATTATTAAGACAGAGCGTGAAGGAATATTCAGCGCTGTTTCTATAATAATCGCAGAACTAGCCGGGTGTTCTTTATAGTCGGTAACCACCGTATCTATAAAAGAGATACATTCAAAAATGCATATGAACTTGTATTGTGTTCTTCACACCCCATTTTTAAAAATATTATATATTATTAAAAATACTTTTGTATTATAATGAACTATATAAAAGTCGTAAATACTTACAAATCTGAACTTTTTTTCTCTATGGAGAAATTATCCGCCTTACTATACATAACGTTTACAATATATTCCAAGTAATCTGACTGATAACAACTAACGTCAACATAATTTATTGCGAAGTTACAAATTAAAATACCGGACAACACACTTAAAAGAACTAGCACGTGTAAAATGAACGAGCAAAGAAATCTTCGCACTGACACTCACATGTTGTCGGTCAAAAGGTTAAACATGAAATGTCAAAAGTTGAGAGTTGAAAGTGATATCCGGCAATACCTGATTTGAAATCACGCATGCAACATGAAATTGCAGAATCTCCACACATGTCAAGGTCAACCAGTTGTATACCCTGGTGTGCGAAAGTAAAGTGTTCAATCTTAGAAATGTGCTGCCTCACTACAATTTTACATTTTAAGAACGTGCCATATAGTTACTAGGTGAAACAAGAGATTGAGAGGGGAACAAATGTGTTAAATGCAAATAATGAGCTAGTATTCTGTGTTATTTGGTGTTTTGAGTTTCTGTTAATTGGAATGGTTAGCAAGTAAGCATATATTGCACTTAAGTTGTCTGTATCAAATCTTAAATTCATTGAGTTAGCGTTGTTATTGATCTCTACCATTTCCAAAAACTCCCTACACTTTAAATTGTTAGCTGTCTGTAGGACTTTATCATTGTTGATCATATGTGAAGACAAGGTACATCTGTTCTTTCCAGTCCGAATGTCACTCTTGTGTGTAGTGAGTCTAGTTTTTAGCCAGGTGGAAGTATGACCTATGTAAACCTGACTGCATCCATTACAAGGAATGCCGTAAACAACGCCAGACTGGAAGGACAGAAGCGTCAAATCTTTAGTTTTGCTAAAAAAAGTTTCGCACTGGGTTATAATTGTAGAAGCCTAATTTAATTCTCTCTGTGGAGAGCACACGGGAAAGTCGCTCCGACACACCAACAATGTAGGGAAGTCTGTAATATTAGAACTCTTGGGGTTGTTCAGCAATGGTATTATATGAGACGCATATGAAGAGTCACTTTTATTATTTCTAAAGGAAGAAAAGTGTTCTTGGATGTATATTTAAAACGATCTGCCTATCTGTCCGATATACGTCACGACGTTATTTTTAACAAATTCAAAGAAGATGGTTGTTTTCTAAATTCCCGCAAAAAAAAAAGAATCACGTGTTAACATAACACATGAAGCTGAATATCCTGTGTTATGTAGAGAAACTGTAGGATCGCTTTTAGATATAGCCAGACAATTTGTAGTATCATACAGTTCACTGTACAAAACCCTGAAAGAATTCAAATATAAGCCATACAAGATATCAAACCATCAAGAGCTTTTCGGCTGGACGATCAACGTGGATAGCGTCATTGCATTCAGATTTTCAAAATAAAAACAGCGCAAGTTTCGCATTGAATGTGTCCTCTTTTAAACAAAAGAAAATCTATTCTGACATTCTAATTACGCTTAGAAACCGCGTATACTCAAAACAAATCTTCACTTTCAGCGCTAAACACTGTATAACTAACATACAATGTTCGTTAACATAATAAACGGATGAAACAGGTACCGATAATAGATAAATATCAAATATTGAAAAATAAACCGCAGAACTTATACCACAACCCAGTATTCCTCTGGAGCAACTTATTTTATTCTGAAATCGTAATCTCACGTTTTTTGAAAAATAATCAGTAAAAACGATATTAAGACCTACTTGAATTTATATGATTCTACGTATTAAATTCACGCATAAGCATCTACATATGTAAAACCCAATGTACTAACATATTCTTCACTAGATTTCACTTCGTCGGGATCAGATTTCTGTTTTTGTTCTGCTCGCAAAATTAAGCTATTGCTACCGGAATACCTTGTTTTGTAACAATTTTACATATTCGTGTATATATAGTGATTCAACGCTTTATGCTGTGTTAACATAATTAGGTGACTAACACGTTTAGATCTAAGCGATATGTCTCCGTGTATGTTATGATAAACTCTAGATTATAAAGTTAAATATTTGTGATTCTTGAAGGCATATTGTGCGAGTAAGTAAATATGCGAATTTTTATGTTAGTTTTTGCGTATTTTTTCATTTAAACTAGAATTTTCCATTTCTGCAAATTGGTGGATTTGGTTCACAAACAATCGAATATTTCGCGAAATTATACGTAATGTATTATATGATTTCTTCTGTTTTCAATTCGACTATTGCGTAGCGTAAATGCATTGAAAAATAGCAAAGCAAGGATAATCGCGTCAATACAACGTTGCAAATGTCGCATATCATTGAGATCGGCAATATTCGGCCAAAAATCTTGTCATCATTCGCGTAGCTAAAACTTTACGGACCAGTTATAAAGTAGTCTGTCATTTAAATAGTTATTTACGAACCAAGTGCGTGAAATCATATTTCGCGAATGAGTGACCAGTTTAAAGCGCGAGCCGTAGGCGAGCGCTTTATGGACACGAATTCGCGAAATGTTTCACGCACGAACTTTGTACAATATTTTTTGTACGAGAACTATAATAATAATACATATTGTTAAATACGTTATCGTTTATGACACACTACTAATCTCTTGATATTAATTAAAAAAATTTGAGTTGGCAGTATTAATTATATGAAGTGACATTTAATTTAAAATTATTAAATTCAAAAAATTCCATACAAAATAAAAACCTCACCAACAACATGAATTCTGATAATGAAATGCAACGTACACCGCCTGGAATTCGCGAAGCTGCCAATATTGCAGTGGATAATTTATAACCCATAAAATCAAAAAACATATACAAAAGCACTTATACTAAATTCGTAACTTGTGCTAGATCTAAAAATATACAAAAATACTCCGAAAATTGTTTATTAGTTTATGGTCCATTATGGTCCACTTATTCTATGTTAAAATCATGCTTAATAATATATGATAATACGGATATATCTAAATATGCAAAACTCATAGCGTATTTAAAACAGATAACGAAGCAACATCAGCCTAAAAAATCAGCAGTATTAACCGAAGAACAAATTACTAAATTTATTGTTGAAGCACCAAATTCTTTGTTCCTACTAATGAAGGTAAAGTCATTTCCATATATTTAAATTCCATACAACACTATATGTATTTATAGGCTGTATTAATATTGGGTATTTCTGGAGCGTGTCGACGTGAAGAACTTTGCAAAATGTCATTGCGAGACATAGAATTTAAATCGAATTTAATTATCGTAACAATTCCAGAAACTAAAACAAGTAACAGCCGTACATTTGCAATCATTAAGCCTGAATGGATTGCATTAATTCGGCAATATGCAAATTTAAGACCGGACAGCCAGCAGCGATTCTTTTTAACATATCGCAATGGCAAGTGTGTTTGTTCACCTGTTGGTCTTAATACAATTGGCAAAATTCCAATGCGAATAGCTGAGTACCTTCAGCTTGATAGCGCAAGTAACTTCACAGGTCACTGTTTTCGAAGGAGTTCAGCGACATTGTTGGCAAACCAAGGAGGTGACTTGCTTTCAATTAAAAGGCATGGTGGATGGAAATCATCTACGGTTGCAGAAGGATATATCGATAATTCTCTGCATAGTAGAATTCAATTAGCTAAAACAATGACCCCGTTAGAGATATCGACTCCGCCTGCAACTTGTTCGACATCTGAAATACAAGATATATGTAATAATACAATCAACGTTACTCTACCTTCGCAATCAAGATCAATTCAAACAAACCAGTTAATCCCTGGGGTATCAATCTCTGTTTGTCAAAATTGCCCAATCAAAATTTTTAATAATTGTTCCGTTTCAATTTCTGAAAAGAATGAATAATGGTAATTTATATAATATTTGTTGCTGTTCTGACATTGAATTACATACCTTCCAAATATAACAATTTCTATTTCATTTATTTTTATTTTCATATAAAAACAACGAACTGGGTAGCATATTATTAAGGTTAGGGATTTATGAATTTAAAATGTCTCTAAATTAATCATGTTCCAGGAGGTACCAACTTTACTTTTACGCACTCGTGTTTAAATTGACTTTTTACGCACGCAAATCGAATCGTGAAATGACAGGTTTTGATAAGCGAGTACAAAAAATAAATTACAGAATGACGGTCCCAGATTGCACCCCTGCAGAGCATCACTCACAGCAGAGTCACTGAGAAATTAGGAGATTTGTACCCGCTGTAAAAAATATAGTTTGTCCTGTCAGAGTAATCAGATTCGATCAAACTACGAGTGGAGTTTTTTATGTTATCTAACTAGCTGTAAAAACAATATGCTATTGTGAAAATTTTCTTACGTCAAGTTTCTGTGAGATTTTATAGTGTCATCTCCAAGTTTGGTTCGAATCGCTTAACATTTGTTACTTTTACATTCATTTAAAGAAGAGAAAATGAGTGATTTGAAACTTGAACACAGAAGCGTCATGATTTTTTTATCAAAGGAAGGCAGTAGCCTGGAGAATATTCATGAGAGAATGACGGCAGTGTGTGGAGAAAATACACCGCTCTATTTCCAAGTCCAATTTTCGTGTAAGCAGGTCAAATGGAGCAGAGAATCCATTCATGATGATCCAAAGTGTGGGAGACTTTCGGAAGCGCGAACTGAAGAAATTATCAACAAAATTGAAGATTTGGTGTTGACTGACCGTCGAATAAAAGCTTCAGTTATTGCTAGAGAAATAGCAATATCAGAAACGAGTGTTTTTAAAATTCTACACGAAGATTTGGGAATGAGCAAAGTGTTGGTACGATGGATTCCCAGTCTGCTCAGTTCCGAACAAATTTATGAAATGAATTTAACTGCTTCATCACAAGATAAAGATTTCTTAAATATAATTGTAACTGAGAACCATCACTGGAACCCTCCCGCGAAATAGGTTCATAAGGGCTCTCCACCGCTCAAGAAGGCCAAAACGCAATTTTCCGCGGAAAAAGTGATAGCCACAGTTTTCTAGGACGCAGGGGGGGGGGTCTCTTAATTTAGCATATGCCAAAAGTTACCACAATAACGGAGAATGTCTACAAAGACACAATTAAGAACTTGAATGGTTGTATGCAAAAAAAGACCCCACAATTGTACCCAGAAAACTCAGCAACAACTGCAGCGGGCATAAGGCACCAATTGTTCAAGCAGTAACCAATGAAGGCGGCTTTGAGGACTTACAATATCCACCCTATAGTCCGGATTACCTAAACTGCTATAAATGAAATACTCTTATAAGTATAAATGTTTTATTTATTATTAATTGCATTTTTTTATCGTTTAATATTTTTTTACTCTTGTGGCAACACTAATTAAATTTCGTGAAATGGGTAAACTTAAAAATATACTGAGGAATACAAAAGTGAGAATACATGCCCCATTAAAAACAGGACAATATTCTCAGCGTCAGATCGCAAATATGGTGTAAAGGTTTCACAAAAACAGTCACCAGAAGTGCACTATTAATAAAAAAAACTATATCATCAATGTCAACCAATCGTCCAATATTGCAAAAGTAGAAAAACTACTGAAAGACAGGACAAAATAATAATTAAGAAAGCTGCATATGTGAGGGATCCACGCCATCTACTCGCATGATCTCCAACAGTTTATTATTAAAACTAAGCAACCAAAGCCTCTGCGAATCCAACACCTGGATGAGGTGAGCTGGCAAGCCGGGATGATCCACTCCTTCTGTAGCCCCAATGTTAGACGGATTCGGTCGTGAAAAATGAATGGATCACCGTCATTCCCGATCACCTAAAACCTTGTTCCACTCTTTTGATACCCCAGGATTGGCCTTGGACCTAATGCTAGATCAGGCGGTCTAACAACCGAACTATGCAGCCTGTTCAGTTGACCAGAAACAGGCAGCGGCTGAACTGGAGCTCTGCCTCACACCTGACGTCAGACGGTTCGTTAACTAAATATAACTGGCAGTGGGTCCCTAGCGAACGGGGCACTTCTAAGAATTTTACTCACGTCATCTACGTACTGTACAGGTGCCGGCGAGATCATCCATTGACCCACGATAAGAGCTACAAGGTAGGCCAACATCGACTTTAGGGGTGCACACCAGCAGGTCCATGGATTAGTAAAGAGACAAGCAATTCTGAGTGAACTACAAAATTTATTATAATGAGACAATATTCAAATATCGGAGAACACATTGTGGTCCAAATTATATTCCACCCGGCATCAAATGCAAAAATCCTGAAAGAAAAACAAAATTAATGATGAAGATAAAAAAGCATGGCTAGAATAGGCAAAATTACATTGATATTTTACTGTCGAAGATTGTAGAAAGAAAAGTTCCCACTGCAACTATATTACACTATTTTTCTAAATTCTAAAGAAGGACATTTTTTCGGCTTGGAGGCAGTTACAGAAACTCACCAGTATGTGAAAAGGAAGCCCACTAAGTATGTCCATGAATGCAGCGTGATAAAAATAGTAAAATAACGACCCGCTGTGTTGATTTCGTCTTGTGAGACATATGAAGAAGTTGGACCTCTTTACGTTATTAAATATGCAACAAACCAAGTCCAATATAAAGAGTCTATAATTAATTTATAAGATATCATTTCTTTTTTAAATCGGAATGGTTCTGGTTCAGTCCATCGATCTGAAAATTTTATCAGATTGGATAACGATTCGGCAAATATTAAAATAAGATGATCGCATTAATACAGTGCTTAAAATGTATTAGAACTATACATTTTATATAGTATTATTATAATGAATGCCTGATTGTTAATTATACAGAGTGTACAAATCATAAGACATACGCATTTAGCAAAATGTTCATGAAGATCATTGAAATCGGTGTTGATTGAGATTATAATTATTAAAATGTAATGACAAAACACAAGATTTCTTTCCAATTCTGAAATCACTATTATGTTGACTAATCCGTTGTTTGAATAGTTGCAACCTTGGCCCTATTTGCCCATTTTAATAATCTTAATCACAATTTTAATTATGACAATTTTGAAATTTTAGAAAAGGAAAATCATTATAAAAACAGACCAGTACGTGAAAGAAAAAAACAAAACCACGTTGAACTTTAAAACGGACACCTATAGTTTAAGTGTGATTTATTTTCAAATTTATTAAACAGAGAATAAATTGTTATTTTTAATATTTTTAATGTCCTGTGCAGAACACTGTAACCAGGGAATTTATTTTATTTACAATAACATAATGTATAAAGATAGATTTTTGTATATAGACCTTTTCTTACTACCCCATTTTTTACAACCGCATAAGGACCCAACGTAGAAGTTTGGAGAAATTTGTTTTCACATACATATTATACAGACATGCGGGTGAAAAAGGCCAAGCTTAAATTTTAGAAGTTTTAGTTGTTGTTTAAAAATGTAATTTTCATGTTTTATTTGTGAGTTGCTAGTGACAACTATGTGTGTATTAATTAATAAGACTGCTAACACATAAAACTAGCTGTAAATTCTCCTTTTTGAATATATTAGTATAAGAGTAAAGTGTATATTGCAATTTTATAGCTTCTCCTGATGAAGTCATTAATATATTGATAAAATATTGAGAAAGAACATTTGAGTTTTAATGTAAACAGACCGATAGCCCAAATATTAGTGAATTTATATTAGTACGGTCAAGAAATGTTCTATAATACAATTAATCCAAGATGTTGATGTAACATATGATTGATTTAAAAATTTAACTAACTTAGGTTCGGAGTTCTTAATACGTAAATTGAATTTCTTAACTTAAAATTAATAAAATCTAAACTTCTTTTAAATGTATTAATTTCTATATATATTAATTCACCTTTCTATCAAAAATGTATGTCACCTATTCAATAATTTTGTTTTTTTTAACTTTAAAATTTGACTTATGCCTTTTTCTCTCTAATATTGTTATTCTTAAATTGTATTTATATTACAATAATATTTATTTTTTAATATTACATTTCCTATCCTTGAAATATATTTTTATAATAAAATTGTTTCTTCTTTAAGGTTCATTCACTATAATTGTTTTTAATAACTCTTGTATATTTCCTTTAACCAAACACTGTATAATACGAGGTGCATTCAAGTTCTAAGGCCTCCGATTTTTTTTTCTCCAGACTGGAAAGAGATAGAAGCATGTGTATTGTTTTAAAATGAGCATGCGTTCGTTGTCAATACGTCACAGAGATGGCAGCACTGTACGGCAGATGGAATTGTAGCGGCAGCGTCGAGAATGAGAACTGTTTTAGATACTTAAAATGGCTACGTTTTCCTTACTTGAACAGCGTGCAATCATTCGTTTTCTGAATTTGCGTGGTGTGACACTAATTGAAATTCATCGACAGTTGAAGGAGACATGTGGTGATGGAGTTATGGATGTGTCGAAAGTGCGTTCGTGGGTGCGACAGTTTAATGAAGACAGAACATCATGTGACAACAAACCGAAACAACCTCGGGCTCGCACAAGCCGGTCTGACGACATGATCGATAAAGTGGAGAGACTTGTTTTGGGGGATCGCCGAATGACAGTTGAACAGATCGCCTTCAGTGTTAGCATTTCCGTGGGTTCTGTACACACAATCCTACATGACGACTTGAAAATGCGAAAAGTGTCCTCCAGGTCGGTGCCACGAATGCTGACGGACGACCACAAGGCTGCTCGTGTGGCATGCTGCCAAGCAATGTTGACGCGCAACCAAGACATGAATGGGACTTTCTTTTCGTCGATTGTGACAATGGATGAGACGTGGATGCCATTTTTCAATCCAAAAACAAAGCGCCAGTCAGCTCAATGGAAGCACACAGATTCACCGCCACCAAAAAAATTTCGGGTTACCGCCAGTGCTGAAAAAATGATGGTGTCCATGTTCTGGGACAGTGGGACCCATTGTGTTCCAAAGGGCACTACGGTGACAGGTGCATCCTACGAAAATGTTTTGAAGAACAAGTTCCTTTCTGCACTGCAACAAAAGCGTCCGGGAAAGGCTGCGCATGTGCTGTTTCACGAAGACAACGCACCCGCATATCGGGCTAACGTTACGCAACAGTTTCTTCGTGAAAACAACTTTGAAGTGATTTCTCATGCTCCCAACTCACCTGACCTGGCTCCTAGTGACTTTTGGCTGTTTCCAACAATGAAAGACACTGTCCGTGGCCGCACATTCACCATTCGTGCTGCTATTGCTTCAGCGATTTTCCAGTGGTCGAAACAGACTCCTAAAGAAGCCTTTGCCGCGGCCATGGAATCATGTCGTCGACGTTGTGAAAAATGTGTACGTCTGCAGGGAGGTTATGTCGAGAAGTAACACCAGTTTCATAGTTTTCGGGTGAGTAGTTGGTAAAAAAAAAATCGGAGGCCTTAGAACTTGAATGCACCTCGTACTTAATCTTTATACCAAAAACTTCGTATTTCCAATTTATATATTTCGTAGCAATATATATTCTTACAAACTTTTAATAAAGTATTATTAATTATGAGATTTTAACTTTTTGCTCATCTAATACTTTAAATCTATTTAAATATTGATTTTAAAATTCTTTTCTCATTTAATTAATTTCCCAATCCAATTTTTTTCGTTGCATCAATCATTATAATAGTCTCGTCTTTTTTTAATATCCTGCTACTTGTTTACTTTTTAAGACAAATCTCATTATAATAATACTTTTCGCATTTCTATACACTAACAACCTTATGTCACAATTCGTCTCTTTTTATCATAATAATAATTGTGGTATAATAAAATGTAAAAAAATTTTTCGTTTTCATATTTCATAAAACTCCATTTACAAATCAAAATATTTTGTAAAGATAGTGAAGGGAACATGTTTTCGCCACCTTCTAACCAATAAGAGATCACTTAATTACAGTTTCAAGTATATACTATAAAATATTCCATTACTTTTATAAACGTTGAAAGTTTTATGAGAAACCGAATTTCTAGTAGTCATTAATGAAAACTGTATAATAAAATGTTTCAATCATATGCATTTTCACTCGCTAAGCTAATGATCAAAAATTTAAATACTACAAGACTTTATTTTTGTTATACTTTTGAACCAGAATCATGTTATCCTAGGGATTTTCATAATAGTTCCGTTCAAGTTCCGTTATCAAGACAAAACTACAAACGAATGTTATAGTCGACTTACACGCTGTGTTACTAGGGTTGTATCACTGATTTGCGTGCTCGGCAGCAGGAAAAGTATATTACACTGTTTGCGATTGAGCACCTTATTTGCAAGAAGTTGGGTTAATATTATGGAGTATAATAGTTCGAAATCTATTGCAATATATAAAGGTTATTGTAGTGTATAGTATTACATTAATTAGTTTATTGGGGTACTTTAATTCCAAGTATATTTTATTAGTAATATTACGTACGGTGTACCCTAACGATCCCCTATAAATTTCGTTCTTAGTCCGTTGGTGACAATATTACAGTAAAGTGCTGTAACATTAATATAAATTGCATTGTGTTATGCGCGTGGAAATAATTTTCAGCGACTTAGATGTATTTTATATTAAAAACGTTTATTCACTTTCAATTTTCAGAACTGTAGAATGAAAGGTATAAAAATTACGGCAAAAAACTGAGAATTTGTTTTTTTTAGAAAAACAAATGCAGTCTAATCGCGAAATAGCAGGGTAAGCCAGGTTCGGAGCGTATGGATGATTGTGATACCAATCAAGTTGTCACGTCTTGGAGGGCGACTAGGAATGATTGGGAGATATTAAACGAGATCTTCAAGCCCCATTTAATTAGATGAGTGATAGGATCGTTTGAACCATATAAATCCGCAGGACCAGACGGAGTGTTTCCCTAGCTCCTTCAAGAGGGAATTGGTGAAATTATGGGTCCTCTATTGGAGATATTCAGGTCTAGCCATGGTATGGGTTATGTCCCTAGGGCATGGAGAGAAACTAGGGTAGTGTTTATTCCGAAGCCCGGAAAAGCAACATATACCCACCCTAAATCATTTAGACCAATTAGTCTTACCTCTTTTATGTTGAAGACTATGGAAAAAATGATATATTTAAATATTAAAGAAGGGGCTCTGGATAGATCTCCTCTACACCCACTGCAATGGGCATACCAGATGGGAAAATCAGGTGAGGGTGCCCTGCATAGCCTGGTGAGAGGGCTCGAAAGGAGCCTACACTACAAGGAAATTGCACTTGCAGTCTTCTTAGACATAGAGGGAGCTTTCGATAACACCTCGATGTCTTCTATTATTCAATCTTTAAGAGATCGAAAAATAAAAAGCACCACATGCAACTGGGTTCATAACATACTGCGTAGCAGAGTAGTTCATGCCCAGATGCAAAACAAAGCGATCTCCGTGAGGACAACAAAATGGTGTCCTCAAGGAGGCGTATTGTCACCGCTACTATGGAGTCTAGTAGTGGATAATCTCCTCAAGACATTAAATGACCAGGGAATATGGACGCAGGGGTTCGCCGATGACATTGTCATAGTGTCCCAGGGGAAATTCCCGGGGACAGTGGCGAGCATCATGCGAAATACTCTGCGAATTGTAGAAAGATGGTGCCTTGAGGAGGGATTAACTGTCAATCCTCAAAAAACCAAGTTGGTAGCCTTTACCAACATGAGAAAACTAAATGATCTGGGCAGCGTAAAGCTGTTTGGACAAGAGTTAGAACTAACCAATGAAGTGAAGTATCTAGGCATAACACTTGATGCGAAACTGAATTGGAACAGACACCTAGCCAAAGTGGCAGATAGGGCGGCGCAGCTCTTCTGGAGATGCAGAAGAGCTGTTGGCAAGACCTGGGGACTAAAACCAAATGTGGTGCACTGGTTGCACACAGCAGTAATAAGACCAACGATTACCTATGGAGCAGTTGTCTGGTGGAGGAGGACGGAGCGGACATCGTCGGTGGGGCTCCTCACGACTCTCCAGCGACAGGCCCTGTTGGGAATCACGGGAGCTATGAACAGCACGGGAACCGCTTCCATGGAGGCCATCGTGGGTCTCCCTCCGCTGGAACTATTTATAAGGGCGGAGGCAATGGCTGCGATACTGAGGCTGAAGGCCAATGACGTATGGTGTCCTAACAAGGTTGTAGGGAGCCATACAGATATCAAAGGAACTATACTGGAAGAGTCGATATTTCAAATGCCGGTGGACAGTATGGCACCTGAAATTATGTTTACTGCTAAGCTGAACATACTTATACCGACCAGGGAACAGGCAAAAAGTCGCTCGATCGATTGTAGTGCCGACACCTGGTACACTGACGGATCACAATCTAGTCAGGGGGTAGGTGCAGGCATATGCGGAATGTGCCCTAGAAGCAAGATATCGATATGTCTGGGGAAACATACTACGGTTTTCCAGGCCGAATTGTTAGCAGTCGCAGCCTGCCCCGATGAAATTCGGGAAACCGGCTGCGCAAGCAAAAAAATTAACATAATGACTGATAGTCAGGCGGCTATTAAAGCCATTATGAACCCATCTACCAGGTCTAAGCTGGTGAAATATTGTAAACAGGTCCTCAATAACCTGGCACAAGACAATACAGTGTCGCTGATATGGGTGCCAGGACATGAGAGAATTAAAGGCAATGAGATAGCCGACAAACTGGCCAAAGAAGGTACTAATAGGAACTTCATAGGACCAGAACCTGTATGTGGAATCACTAAGGATTCCGCTAAAAGGGAGATCTAGTTATGGCTAGAAAAAAAACATAAAAATAAATGGAGGTTAACGGAAGGTCAACTCCATACCAAAACACTACTAAGGGGGCTGGAAGGAAAGTTTTCAGCGAACCTAATTCGTAGTAGCAAAAAAGAAATTAAAATAATTACCGGGTTAATAACCGGACATTGTTCTTTAAGGAAGCATTTGTACACCATGGGCTTGGTTAGCGAGCCCTGGCGTAGAAGATGTGAAAAACAGGAGGAAACTAGCATTCATGTAATATGCACGTGTGAGGAACTGAAGGAACTCAGACAGAAATATTTCGGAGGGATCTATTGGATCCTTCGAGTGTACTCAAACTTCCCCTGAGGAAGATAGTGGCTTTTATCGAGGACACAAAGCTAACAGAGTGGAATTGAGAGATCTATTGGGGATAGTACAAAGAGCAGTGTGCTCAAGTGCCTGGACGTGGCGGCGTCCTACCTAAAACAGAGAAGAAGGAAGAAGAAGAAGGAAGTAGGGTAAATAAGCGCTTCTTCTTGTCTTGTGCCCATTTTATCACCTCTAGATCAAGTTCCTGATAGGTATTCTCAAGGTAAATATACAGGGTGTTCGTGAAATAAAAGACAACGTATGAAGAATGGAAAGCTGTAATTATATAGAATATAAATCCAAAATATTCTCCCGAAATTCCCTTTCATAAGGGGATAATGAAATATAATTTTTCCTACTGCCGAGCATGTAAATCAGTGATACAACCCTAGGAACATAGCGTGTAATTCGATTATAACATTCGTTTGTAGTTTTGTCTTGATAACGGAACTTAATACTATTATGAAAATACCTAGGATAATAATGAACAACTCATGATTTTGGTTCAAAAGTTTATTTTGGGCAAAAATTAAAAATATCAAAACTAAACATTTTTATTATGAAATATATACACAATTATGATTTTCTACAGTTTTTTCTATTTCATCAATCTTCATTTCGAATTCATTTCCAGCGTTTCATGCAATTTTCAATAATCTTCTCGATTTCCTTATAATGTCAACTATTTGTATGACATAGCAACACAGGTAACACGATTCACGAAAAGGTGACAGGTGATAAACCAAAACGATTTCTTAAAAAATATAGATTAATTTCTGACGGCAACAGAAAAACTATAATCGCACGAAGTGTATAACCTATTAAAATTCTTGGCAAGCAACAAGCTTCGGCCTCGCCTCAGCTTGCATTTGCCTACCTCGAATTTTAATATGTTCTTACATTCCTTGCAACTTAAACAGCTGTTATATTACCTGCAGCGATTGCAATACCGGACCAAAAATGCAATATCGGTATTCGGTATTTTTTAAACGTTGTACCGAAGTATAGTTCATCCGGAAATATACCGTTCACTTTTAAATAAAATTTAAATTCTATTCATTGGGCCGTAATTAACGCAGCATGAGGTCTAACCCTAACAGAAATAGAGACAATAGTGTACCAGGGTACCAGTTTAAATTTGTTTGGATTAAAAAGTCTTTAAATAATATCTTCGATTAATAAAATTCTAATGAAAAGTGTACCTGCACATAATAAAATTCCACGAATATTTTTGGAACGATTCGAATATCAAACCATATATTCAATATCCCCATTTCTGTAGCCTTAAATTTGATAAAATAGCGGTAATATGTATGTTTGAATACGGTTCTGTGTGTAATTATCTGTATATCGACTACCTACAACCGAAATTCCAGGTATTTGGGTAGGCTTAACCTAGTCGCCTCTTATATAGTCAACGGTATATTTCCGGATAGACTATACCAGTGTAAATACCGGTATTAGGAATTTTTCAAAAAGGTATAAAAACACAGTTGTTTCTTTGCCATATTTATTAGTTTTATACAAAAATACATTAACTATAAAAATATAAACAATTTTTACTATATGCAGAGACAAAATAAAACATTATTATAAGTTGTTATTTCATTTCAGTAACTGTATATTTTTGTAAAACGGCATTTTTAGTAGGGGAACGTTTAAATAGCTTAACAGCTTTTCTAATTTTGTTAATTACAAGCAGCAATCCTTAGTAAGTTATTATTTCAGTCAGCACTGTCATACCAAACAGGAGTGGACTTAATAAGTCACCCTGATAGATACCTCTCTTAAATTGTATGGGTTTTTTTACTACTTCTTTCTCCGTTCGAAGATCCACCTGGGTTTTCCAGAGTTACATCATTTGCTGCTTTACTTTATCTATTTCAGGTTGAACTTTCATAGTTCTCAGTAGGTATATGATAAGTGCATACGATGTGGTGTCAAAAGCCTTCTGGTAATCTACCCAACCCATTGAAACATTTTTTTCATATTGATATTGCATCTTGCTTCTTTTACACCAGGTATTCCTTTCTTCGACTCCCGCTGTTCATAAACCTCAGAGCAGACCAGGTTTATAGTCTCCAGAAGCAATTCTTTAAGAACGGAAGTAAATGTGTTGTATATAGTGTTTAAGTATATAATTGGCCGATAATTCATAACGTCTTTAGAATCCCCTTTCCTGAATACTAGGATTCTTCTGCCTTCGCATAACCAGCTAGGTATTTCCATTGTTCCCTCCACGAAACTTTAAAAATCCGTTCTAAAATGATGATGGACGGCAGTAAATTTTTTCCACCAATAATAATAATAATGTTATTGTTATTATTATTATTATTACAATTAGTTTATTTGGAACCGTCCTTGAGCTTATTTTTTTCACTTTTTCCACCAATTACATTACGACTACACTGTAATACATTTGATAAGAGTTTTACATGAATCTCTGTACACAGTGATTAGACAATTCAATTGTGATATCATTACAATGTAATCATTTAGATATAAAAGATTTCTCTATTCGTTAAGCACATACTCCAAGACATGTAGGCTAGACGACAATTACTAATTTGAATAGTTAAATATTATTTGTACAGTGATCTTGTATTCAAAACATCTTGCACATGTAAGTAAATGCATTTTCTCAAACATAATTTCACTAGTTATATAATAGAGCTGAAGTTCTAACATGTCAGAACACAGTTCATTTCTGCAAATTGCGCTCTAAAAAATCTAATATAATAAATAACATTGAAAGTGACTATAAATGATTAAAGATGTTTATCTTCAGCTGGCAATAATTCTGCACTTTATGCCTGATTTCTAAATTAAAATTTGGCAAAAACTAATAATTCTAACCATATGCCATCCAAATATTCTAACTCAAAAAGGTAAATATAAAGCAAATGCCTAGCCTCATTTGCTTTATATTTCTCAGGATAGTCAAATTAAATATTTGCTTCGATCATTTACAGTCATATTTTACATTTTCTTCCTTTGATTATTGCTGCAGTTGCAATTATTAAAAAGAAACGACATATTATATTTTTTAGTCTGAGTTAAATAATATTGAAAAATCTTATCTTCAAAAGAATTTATGACTGATTACATTTTCGAAGGATCTTTTTATCACTTATATACTCGGTTCGTGTTTAAGTGAATGTTATTAAGTGTTTGTGTGAAATATTTAGAAACGATAACAAATTAACGGTTACAAACAATATTGGACATAAAAATACATACATGGGATTTTTATACTTAATGTACACAATGTTGGATGATTCAAAATGAAAAGGTTACTTAGAAAATAAAACAATTGAAATATGTATATTTAAAAACAGTGCCGAGAAATAAATAAACATACCTATACTTCATAAGAAATGCTGCTTCTGCTTCTGGTTACTCGTAAACTTTAAATTTTACTCGTAACTCGTAAGTTTACGAGTAACCAGAAGCAGAAGCAGACAGTTATCGCAGACCTGAAGATGGCAAATGTGATTTTGCCGAAACGTCGTCCAGAAACCAGCACCGGTCTTTACAAAGACCAAACAATGGAAACGCGGAAGAATACCCGGAATCCAGTTACAACATATATGTATATATATATATATATATATATATATATATATATATATATATAGTAAATTCAATTGGTTGGCGATTTAAGGTATGGTTTTACTTCAAAATGTATATATTTGATACAATCCTACATGTTTCGGCAAATGATGCCTTTTTCAAGGAATTTCAAAAACTCTAATTCCTGCTTTGTACGAGAGATGTTTAAAAAATGCAAAGATAAAATAAAAACTGTATCAAGTGTTTGTATAACAACCGATTGCTGGACTTCAGTAAATAATGATAGTTTTATGGGTATCACAGCTCATTATTTTAGTAAAAATTTTGAGATGAAGTCCATGCTTTTACAATGTGCTCCTTTTAATGAAAGTCACACAAGCAAGAATTTGTCAGAAAATTTGAAAAAATGTATATTAGAGTGGGATTTAGAAAAAAATATGTTATTAGCTGTAAGCGATAATGCAGCTAATATGTTAAGAGCAATAACACAAAAGTTACAATGGAGCCACTTTAGTTGTTATGCCCATTCTCTCAACATAATTGTTCAAAATTCTTTAAAAGAAGATACAATGGTAAATATTACAACAAAAGTTAAACAAACCGTTAGCCATTTTAAAAGAAGCTCTGTTGCAACCCCGAAATTAATTTCTCAACAAAAAAGTGCTGGTATCGAAACACCGAAAAAAGTTATACAAAACGTAGAGACTCGTTGGAATGCCACATTTTATATGTTACAACGATTTGTTGAATTGGAAGATTCAATACGGATGACAATTGCACTTTTAAATACATCCTTACCTCAAATATGTTTAGATGAATGGGACCTTACAAAAGATTTAATTAAAATTTTATTTCCATTTGAAAATGTCACAAAAGCTGTGAGTGGTGAGCGTTACATGACTGCTTCTCAGGTTATTGTATTTACTGCTAGTTTGTTCAATATTATAGACGACTTATTGAAAAACAAGGAAACCATATTAAGAAGTAAGCAGTCACTACAAGTTATACGTAGTTTAAAAGAGGGACTAGAATTCAGATTTAAGAATATCGAATTTAATGCAATATTATCAGCTTGCACTTTTTTGGATCCGAGATATAAAATATATGCCTTTAAGGAACAATCGACAGTAGAGAGAGTTAAGAAACAATTGATAAATAAAATTTCTGTGTTAATATTGGAAAAATCAAAAACATCCACTGCTCCTCAACCCATGCCATCAACCTCAAAGGCAGAAGATTCCTTTAATATATGGACCTCAATAGATAAAATGTTATCTAATGTTGAAGTGCCAGGGTTTGCAAATTCTCGCGCAATAATGGAAGTGCAACGATATTTAGAATGTGAAATGGCTGATCGAAATCAGGATCCATTTCAGTGGTGGAAGGACAGTGAATATTTATTCCCGAATCTAAGTATCGTTGTAAAGGAAATTTGTTGTGCAATGGCTACTTCAGTTCCATGCGAGAGACTTTTTTCTAAAGCGGGGTATATTTTAAATGAAAGAAGAACACGGTTAAGTGCGAGTGAAACTAGTTTTCCTGAATATGAACGATGACTTCATTTAGATTTAAATACAAAAATTAAAACTATTTTTTATGTATTAGTTCATATTATTTTTACTTTTTATTATATATTTTTTGTGTAGTTAAAAATTTAGTTTTTCTTATGACTAGAAATAATACTAATTATTAAAAAATAAATATATTTGGTTGCACAATTGCTATATACAATTATTCGGAATCGCAGCAACTACAATTGCCAGTTGTATTTATTTATACATATAGGAGTAGTTGCGTCGTTTATTTCTCACATTTTGCTTCGCTTAGTCGGACTCGTTCCAGGCGGACCTACTCTTTTACATAATACGATGCGAATATGTAAGTGCAACTGCGAGATCAACTCTCGGACGCTCCGACTTGAACGATTGGAATCAGAATTGTACGACTCGGAATCGTTTCAATCGGATCTACTCTTTTGGAAAATGCGAACTAGGTGCACCTGCTCCGGCACGCGAACTAGGTTCAAAGGAACAGGTTCGGTTCAGAGCAACCATCTCTAGCCACCTCACTCGCCCAATATGAATCCCTTGCAATACTTTTTATGCGGACACCTTAAATCGTTGGTGTACAAAACTCATATTGAATCGTTAATTCATGTGAAATAATAAAAAATACACCAGGTTTTTTCCAAAGAGCACGTAATTCAATGGTGAGGCGGTTAGATGGTTGTGGTGACCATTTCCATCCCAAATGGAGAAAATTTTTAATCATATAAGAAAACTATACTGTGTTGACCAGTGTTATTATTTCGAAAACAATTAGTTCCATTGTCCCACCTTATATAGCAAGACTTTGTTTTTTCCCAAACTATCAGTTCCACAACCTTAATTGTAACAGATAAATTTTATTTTATTAAATTACTGTACATAAATAAAATATAATAAAATTAAATAACTACAATTTATTTTTTTCAGAACAGAAGTTCCACCCATCGCCATCTTAAGTAAACTGAAAGATATTGCAATGAATCAAATCGAAGCTGTCCCTATGGATGATCCACTATGGGTAATAGTAGTTACCAGAATTATAAGTTCAATTTGGCTTGGTACATGCATCATACCAAATGCAATCATAATACGAAGGATAAGCAACGGTGAACTTTATCGAACCAAACATTTTTACTTCATTCTTGTCCATTTGTCCTGGGGTAATCTACTGCAAATGATATATTATGTATATAATTTGTTCGTGACCGAAGAATATCAATCTGATCCTAAAACTTTCATTTTCCTGGTATTTCACCTATCAACAACTCAAATGCAAATACAGCACGCTCTCTTTTTTACAATCGACAAGTACGTCAACAGTAAGAAATTCTGTAGAACTAATATCAAGAGTAATTGGACGATGCATAGTTTTGGCTTACTTATAATTACGATAATGATGATGCATGAAATTTTAGATATATTCGACTTTTCCAAAGGCTTCATCGTTATATCTAGCATTATCCTCGGTGGTTACCTTATAAGATTTGTCGTTTACTTAATTAAAGGAACTACTGAAGAGAATTACAAAATTAGGTTGGCAATTAGTGGAGTCTGCATCTTTACTAATTATCTATATGTAGTATGGGTCATTTTAGACAAATTTGTAGAACTAGACGGATCAATTGCTTTTTCTATTGCTGCTTTTGTTGTACACTCAACCGGGTGGTTTAATTTGACGTTACTAAATTACCACGATCCAAACGTGGATGTCAGATTAAATATTAAACAGAATTTTCAGAAATTGAAATGTAAATTTAGGAAATGGTTCAAGAAAGATAAAAATTCCTCTCCGCCAGAATTAGAAGGATACTTATCTACCACAACTGAAGATACAGTTTTGCCAACATGTAATCCTCCTTCATATATTAACAATCTATCACCAATATTCATACCCAAATTAATACACGATAATGGAAAAGCTTTGGAAGTAATTGAACCAACTACCTCCCATGATAATGCCGCGTTTCTACGCAACGATAGCTTTGCTGGAAACAAGTCACCAATATTTAGCACAAGAAGTAGACAAGAACAGTCTATAAGTATAATATAAATTGAATTATTTCAAACATACTTATAGATATTTGATATGTAAATACGCTTCATGGTATTCGTGAAAAGGAAACTTATTTTATCTTAAATGTTTTAATAAAAAGTCTGCAATTTATATTTTATTTATTTTAGCTTATAATAAGCATTTCTGAATATGTAAATATGAATATTTTTATACAATTATTTTTATATGTCTAATAAAATACAGATTTGAATTTATACAAAATAAAAGTTAATTAGAGCCCTTTTGTGATAACACTGGACAACAGTCAAAATGTGTCTAAAATAAAAGCTACTAAATCTTACTATTTTTGGTGTGCTAAAACCGAAAATAAACTTATCTTTTTAATATTAGTTCAAGTTTTAGAAATGCGTGATGTTATGTGTCCCTATATACAGGTTCGGTCTACAATCATCTTGCATGCGGCTTCAGTTATAATAACCATTATGACATTATACAGAGACGCATATGTTTAGTATCCTATCTGTGTAATATCTACGATATCGGTCAAGAGCGTAAAATACCATATCGTATTACAAACATCGACAACGTCTACCCTAAAGGACCACCTAGAAGTGCCGACACTTATTATAGACATTTTTAAAACATATATACTTTGTAAAACTAAGAAAAAGATCAGTTGTTACCGAATCACTGTCAGAGTGTTATTGTAGTCAAACTCACTTAATATTATATATTTTATGTAACATTTAAATATAAATGTTAAAAGTGTAAATAAATAGTTTTTAAAACCACAAGTTTGTTATTCGAAAACATAATTGGCGCAGTCAGTAGGATCCAGAAAGGTAGAATTAAGAAGAATAAACTTCATTTTCAACCTTTGGTATCAACCATCAATTCTGGACCGAATCGACGAAGAAAATAGGCTCCGAAGAAACTTAAAACAAGTAAGTTATTGAGTTCCTATTTTTCTCTCAACCTCATTTACCTTGAACAGCAACAATCGCTTTAATTTTAAATAATTATAATTTATGACAAGTAATTTTAGTATAGATAATCTCGCTGAATCATTAAGCAAAATGACATTAAATATTTCAAATATTCAAACAGCCAAAGCCATTGCTGATTGTCTTCCAACGTTTCACGGCAATTATATACAGTTAGAAAGTTTTATTAGCTCTTGCGATGAATTTTATAACACGTATGGTGTCACTACTGACAATAATTTAAATCATTTCGCATATGTTTCAATAAGATCAAAATTAAGAGATGAGGTAGCAAATTATATAATGTGTAGACCAGATCTAAACACTTGGACCTTAATTCGTAAGGCTCTTAGAGATCAATTCGGGGATAGGATAGATAGACAAACATTAAATAGAGAATTTTTACATATGACAAAAAACCGCAATGAAAATATAATAGATTTCTTAGAAAAAATTAAACAAATGAAGTCGCGATTAGATTCGAAAATTAACTCAGACTCATCAATTCCGACCGAACGCAAATCCTTGTTTCTTGACCAAAATGAAAGTAACTCTTTAGACATTTTACTTGTTAATGCAGATGATACATTACGAACAAAAATTGAATTGAAAGAAGCAAAGACCTTAACGGAAGTCACTGATATTGTCTTTCGACACTTTTATAATACTCAGCGAATAAATTCGTTACAGGATATAAACAAGAGCAGAAATCCAATTAATCCAAAACCAGTTATACCGTTCAATTCTCATTTTAAACCAATACCTGTTTTTAATACACATAACAATGCATCAGTTAGACCACCGGTTCATATCAATCGAGGAAACAATTCAAACTTCTTTCATCAGAATCCACCATGGCAAACACAACAAAACCGTTCGTATTTCCCCAGTCAACCCATTAATATACAGCCTAAACCACAAATGCAGCAAAAATATTTTACGAATTCACAAGTTTTTGGCAAACCAAAGAACGTATTTACACCACAAAATTCTTATCAACCTAATTATAGACCCGAACCAATGTCAACAACGTCACGAATTCCATCTGTCCGTACAAATCAAAGTACCAATAATAAAAATAACATCTTTCAAAATCGAGGACCTAGAAACTTTATTCCAGAAGAACTCACAAATATTGAACACGAAAGTCAAAATAATTATGATTATACAGGGTGCTACAGTCATGATGAAAATTCTGAAAATTATTATCAGACATCTCATAGTATTCCCAACAATTTACATACCGATTATTCTGAAAGTAATCTTTATGATACCTATGGATATAATCATTCTTATCATCCTAGTTATTTCAACGAAAATAACCATCCCTCTTATGAATCAACCTCCGAAATTGACTATCATCCAAATACAGAACAACATCAAAATTTTCACAGGCGCGACACATCAGGGCACATAGACCTCAATAATATTTCTCCAAATTCTTTACCATTTATTCAAATTAATGAACCGCCCATGAAGCTATTAATAGATACCGGTTGTCACCCATCGCTAATGAGACCGTATATAGCAGAAAAGTATTTTGCCGATACGATATTTAAAACAGACACACCTATTATTACATGTGCCGGTTCATGCAAAGCTCAATTCAAAGCTCATATCCCTGCATTCAAAGAATTTAATTCCTCAAAAGGTGATTTAGAATTCGTTTTATTCAATTTTCATGATTATTTTGATGGAATAATAGGTATCCGCGATCTGAGAAAATTAAATTTAAATATTGATTTCAAAAATAAACTTCTATTTAACGACTATATTGCAATCCCTCTACAATATAGAAGTGATTTTGAAACACAGAAAATTGAAATACCCCCGCTGTCCTCCATGGTAAAAGAAATTAAAACAAATCTTCCTGACCACGAGATTTCGATACCCGAATTAAAAAATGAGCAAAACACAATTGTTATCCCAGAAAGTTTATTAAGTATAAAGAATGGATTAGTAAAATTAGAAATTACAAATACTGCAAATGAAACACAAATTTTTGAAATTAATAGAGATTTTCTAACGGCTTTCGCTTCAATCAATGCGAATCCTGGAGACTTCGAAGATATTCTGAATGAACTCTCACAACTAGGTCCCCAAGATATTATTCCCACGGATATTGACGATATTGACAAAATCTTGTCCGACGAATATAGGAAATATCAAACTCCAAATCCTTCACCTACCACATCTAGAGTAACAATTTTACAAGACATACCACTAAAGCCAGATTTTTCGGAAAACGATACCATTCACACTAGCGTAGAAAACCCTGTTATGGAAATTCCTTATACGGAGAAAAATCTAAACACGTTCGCAAATCAAATTGTAATATCTCTGAATAAAACAAAAAGTAAACGAAATATAAAAGTCAATAAAATAAAAGTCTTTGATAATAATCGATTCTATTTTAAAATTTCTGTCAACAACATAGAAAATGATCTCCTAAATGTCATAAAAGATTATTTGGAACCGAAAAAACTATATTGCATATATTTCACACATAAAGAATTAGAAACACCTCTTATAAAAATAATACAAGAGTTTTTCAAAAATAAAGCCTTCCACCTAGTAATTTCAAATAGCTTTGTAACAGATATATTTGACGAAGAAGAACGCAGATTAAAATTAAAATTATATCATGAAACCAAAACATGTCATCGCGGCATTCAAGAAAATATCAAAGCGATCAAACAATCATGTTACTGGCCTAGTTTGGATAAAGATGTCAAAAGGTATATAAACGTATGTGACATTTGTCAAAGGTTCAAATATGAACGTCATCCAACCAAATTCGTTTTCAAACCAACACCTTTAGGGCATGAACCGTTCGATCACATATACATAGATACCTACAAATTCTTGGGACAATGTTTTATTACAATTGTTGACAGCTTTTCAAAATTTGGACAAGCTTACCCTTTACAAAGCCCAAATTCCATAGAAACCACCAATAAACTCATATTATTCATAAGTCATTTCGGTCTTCCACGAAAAATAACATGTGATAATGGTACTGAATTCAAAAATGATGTTATTCAAGAATTTTGCAAAATACATGAAATTCAGTTGCATTATACAACAATCTACAATCCTAACAGCAACAGTCCAGTAGAACGCCTTCATTCCACTCTAGCTGAAAGCCTTAGGATCTTAAAAGAACAAAAGAAACGAGAAACCGTGTCAAACCTTATGAATTATGCTGTACTCCATTATAATAACAGCGTACATAATGCTACAAACTATACACCCTTCCAAGTCATTAGAGGAAAACTCGATTATAAGAACCCGTTCGAATTAAATGAGGAAAACAGAATAACACAGTACATTCAAAACCACTCCGAAAATTTAAGTATTCTTAATACAATAATTCTTAATAAACTAATAGATAAACAACAAGAAAACTTAGAAAAAATAAATAAAGTAAGGAAAAATCCCGTTATTAATATAAATGAACCTCTCCACCGTAAACAAACAAGGTTTACTGAATCGAAAAAAAGCACTCCACCTTTTATTACTGCTATAGACCCTACTGTTGTAGATGATAATAAAATCAAAATAAATTCCAAAGTTTATCATCAATCGTTGTTGAAACCTCAACGTTTTGGTCCAGATAACGATGGACACGGGTCTGACCAACGCAAAGTTCATGCTAACACTCAAAATGCCTATTTGGTACCTTAGACTCTGATAGCTATATCAATATTGACTCTCAATTCATAAATTTGTATAAAAATAATGAAAAATTGTATAACACCATGTGTGACCAAAACAAAAAAAAAACATATTGAAAGAGTTAGTAAAATATACCATAATAGCTTTGAGACGTTGAAAACAAATTAAAATATTTTACAGAAAGTCTAATTCATCAAAATGTTGTAGTAAGCTTTCTCATTTACTGTCATTTACAGTTTAATGATACAATTATATTTTATCCAAAATTTAATCAACAACATAGAGACAACCTTTACTGTTTTCAACTCAAGTGATAGTTACAGCCAAAGCTGTTCAAAATCCATACACCTATCTTTGCTGTCCCATACAAATATTTCCAGTTATACTCTGGTCCTGTCTTTAATACTATGACAATACCCGCAGAACCCTTCCTTTTACTCAATAACACAGATTACTGGATTACATCAGAAAAATGTGCAAGAATCGAAGAATTCACACTATGCAACGCCTGTTAGCATAGAAGAAAGTCAGTGCAACAACAACAGAACCCTCATGATACCAAATCAACATCGTGGCCGTTATCAAAATTATGTAGGTGACCAAATATAAATAATACACGAGAAATTCGCGAACCTTCATTTCTCGACTTAAAGAGGGAAGAGTTATAATAACCATTATGACATTATACAGAGACGCATATGTTTAGTATCCTATCTGTGTAATATCTACGATATCGGTCAAGAGCGTAAAATACCATATCGTATTACAAACATCGACAACGTCTACCCTAAAGGACCACCTAGAAGTGCCGACACTTATTATAGACATTTTTAAAACATATATACTTTGTAAAACTAAGAAAAAGATCAGTTGTTACCGAATCACTGTCAGAGTGTTATTGTAGTCAAACTCACTTAATATTATATATTTTATGTAACATTTAAATATAAATGTTAAAAGTGTAAATAAATAGTTTTTAAAACCACAAGTTTGTTATTCGAAAACATAATTCTTCCCATACATAAGGCGTGAGAAGTTGCCAAACCGTACCTATCTAAAAAATATACATACGAGAGCCGGCAAGTAGACCTTTAGAGAAATAAAAATGTTCTTCTAGATTAGTGGTTTGCCGAAGCAGATGTGATAGACAACGTACTTTAATTTTACCAGTACTTTTGTTGGAGAATTGACAAATGAATATGAATGTATTCCGTAATAGTGATATACTATACAGCTATGCACATGTACAATATTGTTAACAACGAGCGCAAGAAACGTAATTTGAAAATCTTTTAGGTAAATAGTCATTAAATACAAGCTGTAAAAAATATTAAATGTATAACACTACCAAAGTAGACGTATTAAAGTAAAAGAAAAAAAAATGCTCTTCTAAAGGTAATAAATTTTAAAATAAAATAGATAAAAAAAATAAAGAAAATTCTTGGAAAACAAAATGAAAAAATTCAATAAATATAATTTCTGGGGAAACAGGAAGAGTACAATAAACTAAAAGAATAATTCTAAATAATAGAAATTAAAATATACTTCTAAAATAAACGGAATTCTTGAAAAACCAAATTAAAACTTCTCAATTAATCAAATGTTCGAATAATCCACCTCTTTGCTCCTGACAGTACGCAAGTCTATGATAAAAATTATTTCGTACATTCGAAAACATTTCCGGGGTTATCGTATTTGCACAATCAACAATTTTTTGTTGTAGCTCCCCAAGATTACGTGCTCGATTGTGCTGATGACTATACAGGGTTTGTTTTGCATACCCCCAAAAAAAGAAATCCAGGGGCGTTAGGTCGGGGATCGTGGCGGCCAAACAATTGTACCAACGGAACTTATTAGACGTTCATGAAATGTTTCCCTTAAAAATGCTTGAACCAGACGAGCAGTATGGGCAGGACAGTTATCCTGCTGGAGCCAGATATCGTCAAAATTAACCTCAAGGGCACGAAGAGCTGGTATTAATTTCATTTTGCAGCATTTGCAAATATTTAGCTGCTGTTAAGGTGCCGTCAATAATAAAAGGACCAATGATGTGATCCCCTAAAATGCCTGTCCACACGTTCAATTTTTGGGGATTCTGGGTACGCAGAGGTAGATAGATATGACAATTTGCTTTAGACCAATATCTTGTAGCCATTGGATTATGACGCCCATGTAAATAAAAGGATGATTCGTCCGTAAACAAAATATTTGCAATAAAATTGTTATTGGTCTTATGACCTTCTCCATAACCTGTTCGCAAAATGCAACGCGTTTTGATTCATCGTGAGGAAATATTTCTTGACGTTTTTGAATTTTAAAGCTACGGTATCCTTGCCTATTCAAAATTTTTCTTACAGTTCTCGCTGGTTATTGACTTGTTCGGCAATTTGGCGCGATGAGCATGGTTCATTATGTTCAACCGCGCTACATACTAAAACTTCCCGTTCTTCTCTTCCTTGATTCAATACGCGCATTCTAGGTACCTTATTTATACATTTTCGACAATTTTGCACACACCCAGTAGCTTCAAACTTATGAACAATACTCATTATTGTTGGTATTGTAGTGTAGGCACATGTCTATTTTGGAAAGAAAAAATAAATCGCCCTACTACCTCTTGAGCAGTACTACCAGAGTAGTACCACTTAATAATTTGTATCCTTTCATCGTTTGTATAAACCAACATATTGAATAAAAACTATAAAAACAGGCCAAAATCAAATAATACAAAATATAACTGCCAATTAGAAACAAATTAAATTCAACAATAAAATTAATAAATGTGAAGTAGGTAATTCTTATAATATTAACTTCAGATACTTATTAAGAATATCACGAACGTGAATAATAATATAAAAATTAAGAAAACAACCACCAACATGCACAATATTGGTCTCTTATGATCGAAATGATCGTATCGACCTGTCTTTAAGGGTTCCCACTACTTTTCTCGAACAGTACTTGCGCACTTGTGTATTTAACTTGGCAACTACGTTCGTTTATATACATGGACTTGTAGCTCGCATTTAAGGTAAAAACGGGCCAAACGTGTATATTAACATTGTAACGGCATATCTGCCTTGTACTAAACAGCCCCTGTATACAAACAAATGACAAACGCCGCTATAAGGAATATTATTGAATTGAAAATTCTAAAATCTGCTGGAATAATTTCTAAAAATCTAGAAACCGTATTTGGGTATATAAGCAGCCACAAGCGGAATGTCGAAGTTATTGAATGGAATCGATTAGTTGACATTGTAAGATATCTCGAAAGCGTGAAAACAATTCAGGTCACTTCTGTTATGTTTGTAGTGAGGTGACTTTTGCGCTTCAGAAGCGGTATATTACTCCATTGATAAAACAGGCATATCAGCTTTATTTCGGTTGCAAGATAGGGGATCAAGACAAATATTGAGCGCCACATATCTGCTATAATACAGAATAGAAATATTCTGAAAGACGAGCATTTTGACAATACTCTAACGGATATTAAAGAATATGTTTGGAATGACTTTCGCCTTGTGGTCAGTAATTTCTTGGGAACTAAAAAAGCTGACAATTACGTTACTCTTATTGAAAATATGCTGTCATCATATCAAAAAATGGATTGCAATATGTCTATAAAGATCCATTTCCTACAATCACACCTGGATTTTTTTCTGGACACTGCGGTGCTGTAAGTGATGACCACGACGAACGCTTCCATTAGAATATTTCAACAATGGAGAAACGGTACCAGGGAAACTGGAATGCTTTCATGCTTGCCGACTACTGTTGGTTTCTTGTTTTCGAGTCATTAAATGTCGAATATCGGAGTTACGGTGATTTCAAAATCCTTTGTTTATATTCGACATGTTTATATTTAAGAAGTATGCTATAGAGTATAGATAATAGATAAAAGTATCAATTAATACGATATCTTGTACCTGTAGATTTATCCTTCATATACCGCATGTGTCAAATATCATTAGGCATAGGGAATACGTATGAGTACATACGATGTATACGTATATGGAAGAGCCGATCCAATGACGGCGAAGACCGCGACGGCCGGCAACGATTGTCTCCGATTGTTTCGCAAATACAAGTTAGCAGTAATCATTTGACCATCGACATAGGTACTTGTAATGCGTTCTAAAATAACATTTACGAATTACAAGGGATTTGCTTTTCTTATTTCTTTCAGTAGATGCAGGAAATTTTTAAGCTGCGGTGCGTCGCATAAACAAGAGCGTAATTCTAATAAAATTAAAGAATAATCCTAATAAAATAAATAAAAAAGGATTCTAAAAATTATAATAAATTATACAAGAGGTTCAAAAATTCCTCTTTGCAGAGTAAGACATTGTCCTAGGCGGTCGTAGAAATTAGCTTTTACATTTGCTAACATGTCGGCAGTTAATAAATTCGCAGCCTCAGTAATTTTTTCTCTCAAGGCAACTAAATTTTCTGCTCTACCAGCTTCATGAGTATAAACAATATTTTTTAGATATCCCCACAAAAAGAAATCATTTGGAGATAGATCAGGAGATCGCGGGGGCCATTCAATGTTTCCTGTTCCAGTAATAAGTCAGGAGAAGTATTTCCTAGAAATTCCTTTACCCTCACTGCATTATGTGCTGGACAGCCATCATGCTGCAACCAAACGATTTCCTGATTTATTCCAATGTTTTAAATGGCGGGAAGTATTTGATTTTTCAGTTATTCGGGATTCTTGTCGGCATTTAATATACCATCAATAAAATAGGGGCCTATAGAATGGTCACCTAAAGTACCTGCCCAAACGTTAAGTTTTTGAGGATACCGAGTACGATTTTCAAAATGCCAGTGTTGATTTTCCCAAGCCCTATATCGAAGAACAGAGGGATTATGCTTTCCGTGTAATGGAAAAGTTGATTCATCGGCGAAGAGAATATTTTTAACGAAATTTTCATCTCGATGTATCTTTTCCATAACGTCTTGACGAAACTCCATTCTCCGGAAATTGTCCTCGGGAAATATATTTCTTGAGTTTTCGAATATTTGAAACATTTTAAACCATTACGTTTCCAAATACGTGAAATAGTTGTGTTACTTGTACCCAATTCCTCGGCAGCACTTTCAGAAGATCTCGTGGTATCAATTTCCACAATACTACAAATTAATACATCCCGCCGTTCTCTTTCCTCAATTTTTTGTGGTGATACCTCTCTTGGTTTGCATTTCGTACAGTTATTGAGACAGAAACAAGTTTCAAATTTATTTATAATATTATAAATTGTTTATCTGCAAGGTACAGAACGATCTGCAAAAGTCAGCGCAAACAAATTCATGCACTCCATTGCAGACTTGCCAGCATAAAGCCATTTTACTAACTGAAGCTTTTCAATGGGTGCATAAAGAGCCATTATGCATTAATTTTATTAAACGCTTTCAAACTGTAACGGCCGCAGCTAGACTGAATGCAAAATATCCAGTCAATCGGTATCGGAGACAATCGCCAGGCGTCGCGGTCTTCGCTAGCATTGGACTGGCTTTCTCATGTACGTATACATTGTATGTACTCATACGTTGATTCTCTATGCCTAATCTAATGATATTTAACACATACGGTACCTATATAATACATATTGCTATGAATAGTGGTTTTGAATTTGATAATACCACTATTCACAACCAATCTGTCCAGCTTGGATATTCTGTCGGTTAATTTTCAAGATGAGACTGCTTTTCCCTCAGGGTTCCAATCGGAAAAGTGGAAAACACAACTGAATTAGTACAATAGTTTTTTTTTTGGACGCCACTCAAAACTTGTTTGAGAAAAGTTATGATAATGTTATTAAGTTACTTATGAGCACAAACGAAAAAGGCCAAATTTAAAAAATACACACAGTAAACTTTAAATTAATCTTTAACACAAAAATTAAAAAAAAAAAAAATCTTTAGTATAAAGATTAATATTGCCTCATTTAACAATATTATTAAGGTAAAAATATCGTATGGATATGACCGCAGCATACCATAAAGAACTTCCTTTATGACAGCCGATCAAAATTAAAACTAATAAATTACAAAGATGCTTTTTAATTTCTCCCACTAGAAACAAAATCAAAATAAACAACATTGACAGCTCGAAGCAAACTCCAACACATGTGCAACCACATGAAAAAATATGCCCTTGATATCCCAAGCGTACAAAATTCTCAGTTACAGAAATTTTTTATATTAGAAATTTTAAAAAACGTTCTTAGTCATTTAAATCAAATAACTATAAATAAAATATATATATATATCAAAATTAACACAATGGAAAATACAAAATTCAAAACAAAAATAATTTTAATAATAATAAGATATCTTTTAATATAATTTACTTACGTAAAAATAAAAAATATATTCATATATTTTCTCGAGACATATGAGTTAGAAAGCGTACAAAATGAACAAAAACGAGATCAACCAACTCGTAAAAAAATCGATAATGAATACAAACACCAACCACTAATAAATCAAAAATCGCGAAGTTACTTAACAAAGATAAAAATTTATCTTGTAATAAACACGACTTTCTAAACCCAGAGTACACTTGTGTCTGGCTACAGCAAAGCACGCAGGGTCCGTATAAAAAATACAGTTATAAATATCGTACACAGCAATGCAAACGGCTTGCACCAACTACGCTAGTCAAAAATGTTTAATATTCAAAAAAATAATTCACTCAAAAATAATAATTTCAAAATATTTGTGGGGAATAGTTCATAGCAATATGTTCGAACGTAACGATATGTACAAAAGTAATTAAATACGAGTGTAACGATATGTACCAAAAGTAATCAAATACGAATATAACGATATGCACTGAAAGTAATCAAACACTAATATAGCGATATGTACCAAAAGTACTCAGTCATGAATCCGAAATTGTATGTCCACTTACATAACAAACGTCAAATATGTCAGTCAAATATATAACTACACAACAATTACAATCGGAAAAGACATACGGACTCAAAGTCACGAATGACTCTATTGCAAATTATCAAGATCACTCGTTATTAGTATGAAAAATAAACATTATTACTATTATTATTATTATTATTATTATTAATATTATAACGAATAATAGAGGAAAATGGAATTTGCATTCCTTTAATTTGAGGAGCACTGTATAATCCTCTAAAATACGTCACATTTCTATAAATATTTTAGTTTTTAATGAATCACACCAGCGTATATTAGTACTACAAATAAAAATGACAATGAATTTCTTTAATAGGCGATAATAGTTACTCACACGTATAATTAATTTATTTTATATCTATATTTACAAGCTATTACACAATTATAAATATGCTTTTTACTGTACGAGGTGCAATAATTTAATTACCGATGAAAACGCAAATCGTCGATAAAGAGTGCATACCGAAAATACTAGATTGTGACCAGATTATAATTAAATTGACAATTTTCCATCCCAAAAAATATGAATTCCCCCCTCCACGCTTCTGTCGAAGAGGTTTGTTTTTATATTTAAAATTAAATTACAAGTTATGTCGTATGTATAAATTTGTCTTGTCCCACCGCTCACGAGACGTAACTTCTGTATGAGCTGGTTATTTATTTTGGTTTGTGGCAATTATATTGAAATTCAGGTCTGTTTTCTGAGTATGTTATTTATTTAACAAAAAAACACTTAAACCTAATTTACTAACATAAATCTCGCAAATGTGGCACTCAATGGAAACTTAAAACTTCAAATTTTTAATGGTCTACGAGACTGTATGTTTCTTGTTAATATGATACTGTTTGATGTGAATGTTATGAAAAAACTGTTGTGTTAAGACTGTGTGTCTTGTATCGTGGTTGAGTTGATACTGTTGCGTAGGGCTGGGCGAAGTATCGATACATCGTCCACTACCCGATACCTTAACTAGTATCGATTCCCCGATCCCTCGGATAACGAAGGTATCGATTCTAAGGTATCGATTCCAAAGTATCGATTCCAAAGTATCGATTCCAAAGTATCGATCCAAAGCATCGATACCTATCGATACTTTACCGATTCCAGTACTCGCTAAGTATCGATGTACCAAGTTAGCGATGTTCGGGTAGCCATGTATCGGGTAGCCATGTATCGGGCAGCCATGTATCGGGTAGCTATGTATCGGGTAGCTTACCTTTCTGCATTTTTTTAAATGTACATAAAGGATGCAATTACTTTTTAAGTAAAGAAGTTTTAAGTATGTATGCATTATATATATTATATAATATATATTTAAAAGTATGTTATTATTGTGCGTAGCAAATATCCTTATTATGACATAACTATAATTATTACAAAAAAAAAACAAAATATCACAATATTACAAATTTCATACCGTAGTTATGATAGAATCGGTAAATTAATTTTATATCTCTTGAAACCGATATCAAACAATCGACACCTAGAAAACGAATTATGAATACTCATTTCTAGGTATCGAATCAAGGCATCGATTCCAAGGTATCGATTCCAAGGTATCAATTCCAAGGTATCAATTCCAAGATACCGATTCCAAAGTATCGATTCCAAAACATCGATACCTATCAATACTTTACCGATTCCAATACTCAGAATCGATACCCTGCACAGACCCGATACATCGATCTCGATTGGTATCGGTACCCGATACCGAAAACGTCGATATCGCAGCCCTAATGTTGAGTCTCTTATTGCTGGTATTAGATTTATTAAGATAAATCTCGCAAATGTAGCGCTCAATGTAAACTTAAAACTTCCTAATTCTCTAATGTTATGAGACTGTTATATGTTTCTTGTTAATATGATAATGTTTGATGTGAATGTTATGAAAAAACTGTTGTGTTAAGACTGTGTGTCTTGTACCGTGGTTAAGTTGATACTGTTGAGTCTCTTGTTGCTGGTATTAGACTCTGGTTGATACTATTTTACAAATAGGTAAAAATATATCACGATCCCTATCTATTACATAATTAAAATGTGCATATTCGTTGAACATTGTATTGTTTGACGTCATAACTGGGAACTTTTCTGTATTATTTTGTGGAAATTGTACCCACTGGCAACGATACCCAAGGTTTACGATAGAGTCTAAAAGATCTAATCTTAGCTAGTAAATAATAAAATACATTAATAATTAAATATTGGTGTCATGTATTTCCGGATCGTCCCTTGTTAAAGTAATAAAATTTATTATACGTATCCAGGAAACCTTGATCTTAAAAATGAATATACAGATTAAGTCCTTTGTTCGCTATGACCTTAGGTAATAAAACGAGTGGTCTAATGTACAAAGTAATAAAAATAAATTTGCAAATATACCTAAAGGATGCCGCCTCTTATCCAATGATGGTTTTACAATTTGGATATACTAACAAAAGTCTATTATCCAATATTTTAAACTTGAACATGTACATTGAATATTTATAAAATTGGAAGTGAAGTGTTATACTTTAATTGTTTTATGTTAAATTTACTTATGTGTAACATACATAAATATATCAAATTTCGTTTTATGACGAAACAGTCATATTTGAGTGTAAAATAATCGAAGTATCCCAGCAAAGTCCTGCAACCGCTCCTAAAAATTGAAAAATCGCAATTAATGATACGTAAATAACGTTTCGGTGGCTGTATCTTATCTTCAGTACGCATCCAAAGACTATTCACTAATTTTACTAAAAAATTTAAGAAATCAGAACTTGAAAATGTACGATGTATGAAAATTAAATGCCGAAATGCCCCTTCATGGAGAAAATCCACATGAACAGCGCTAAACCAATCAAAACAAACAGTTACCAAAATTTTTCCAGCTGACAACCTAGTCTTCGCTTTCACTGCTCTTTCTCCACTCCATACTCGCCTGCTTTAACTGATGCACCCAAGTTTCGGCACGTTATGATTCGATTCAAAAACGCCTCGCCCTTTAGCCGGAATCAATTCAACAAACCTGACAAACCTCTAGCCGATTCAATTTCTGTTCATTCGACAGCAGCCGCGGAAGCCAACTTGCACGCACCTTGTGGAATCTCAAGTCCAGTGTCACGATATGCTCAGCACTCCTGTAGCTAATGCTAAGTTCCTTGGCAATATTACAGAGCGCTATGCGCCTATCGACCTCCATGAGTTGTCGTACAGCCTCGATATTGACTTCGGTCGCGCTTGTCCTCGAGTGGCACTTGTGGCTATTGTGCCCTTCAGAAAATTCCTTTTGCCATGCAAAAACACGGGTTCGCGACAAGGTGTTACCGCCGAAGCGTGCTTGTAATCTCAGCAAAATTTCCGTTGGTTTTACACCCTCCTTGACCAAAAACTTGATAATTATCCGTTGCTTAATAGGAACATGAACTTGTTGCTCACTCATGATTTTTATAGTACTAAGGTGACCTGAGAGAATTCGAGTCGTTACTATCCCCTCTCTAAACTCCCACCTTAGCTGAAAATCAACACATCCCGGGTCAGCAACCTGTGTGGAATTAAAAAAAAACACAGTCCCGTTTAAATTTAATATACCCTCGTAGGAACACAATGATTCGAGTTAGAATGTGAGTGAGACTTGACTATTCCGAGAATTAAATTCACGCCCCTCGTATGTGTCCACTCTTCTCAATTTAATTTAATACACATGTACTTAAAGTATTAATGCTGATTATATAGTAGATAATTTATTAAAAGCACATATATGTAACAAGTTTATTTTAATTTAATATCAACGTAATTAACAATAAATGCACAACTATCATGTGTCCTCAAACAAATAACATACATTAATAACCATGTAAAATATATGTTTGAACATTAAATTCATACCCCGGCATTATGTAATTGTTTAAACGATGCATGGTTCGTTCGTTCGTTACGCAAAATCTCAAAAGTATTATTATGTTTACTTGTCTGGGAACTAAATTGATTCGTAATACTTCATAATTTTCTCAATCTTGCAAAGTATAAAATTCTATGTTTGCATTCCTAGAGCATCTACGTTCTCTTTTTAATTTTAAATAAACATTACACGTTTAATTGACGTATTTAAAGGAAAAATCCTTATCGCCGTTACAACAAAATTTGAAAAATATACCGAACGCTGTAAAAAAAGATAAAATTCTGGTACGTATCTACCACGTAGCGAGATTGTGTTTTCCAATTTTAAATTAATAAATTAGTATTATATCGATGATTGAGTGTATATAAATTGTGAACTTGGAGAAATATATTTTCAGCTAAACTGAAGGAGTATACAGTAAGTATTACTTTGCTTAACTTTGCTACATATTGTGTGGTGAATAAGAACTAATTATTTTTTATTCATATTCATTTTTATAAACAAAGTTTAATAAACGTACCGTTGATGAAATGTTATACCAGGTGATTCAGTTTGGTATTCGCCCACCTGTAACTTTTTTACCTTTAGAAAAAAGTATAATAAACCATATATATTCGTAAATCCAATGGTAAAACCTATCGGATATGGATGATCAATTTATCTTTACGATGACATCTGTCAAAAAGTGACTGTCAACTTTTTTCTTCAAATGACACCCTGTATATTTTTTTGCAACATTTAATAGGTATTTTATTTCTAATTCCAAATATGTATCACACTCTTTACTTTTGCATAGAGTAACATAATTAATCACTAAAATCGTGGAGATATTGTAAGTTCTAGGAAAGAAATATTTACCCATGAAAATAATTTCAATTCACTTTTAACTGTCAACAACAAATATCACGCCGCGTCACTTAGTTGTAATTTCTTTAAAAAATGGCTGTGTATTCAAACCAAGAGAAGTTAGATATGATTTTAATCTCTGGGGAATGCCAAAAAAATAGTAAGGTCGCTAGACGAATATACCAACAACGGTATCCAGAGAGATCATTGCCATCTGACAAATTATTTGCAAAACTAGCAAGAAATTTGGGTGCATTTGGGAGTTTCAAGAAGAAGAGAAGTGCTTTTATACCAAGGACTACAAGAAATGAAGACAATGCAATTGCAGTTTTAGCTCGAGTAAGTGTTGATCCCCACATATCCATTCGGCAAATAGCCGATGAAACTGATATTTCTTTTTCGTCAATTCAACGGATTTTGAAAGATAGTAAACTGCATCCATTTAAAATGCACGTGCATCAAGCTTTGCTTCCTCGAGATTACGACGAACGGGTAAACTTTATAGCCAGGCTGAACTATGCCCACGAAGTTGGGATTTTACATCTTATCATGTGGTCAGACGAATCTCGATTTCATAACAATGGAAAAGTCAATCGCCACAATTGCCACTATTGGTCAGAACATAATCCTTACTGGCTTCGAGAAACCAATTTCCAAAATGTTTGGGGAATAAATGTGTGGTGTGGCATCCTTAATGGAAAAATTATTGGACTAAAATTTTATGAAGGCACACTCACGGCGGAAAGGTATCTACAATTTTTAAGGGAGGAATTATACGAATATATGGACGATGTTCCGTTAAAAAATACGATCAAATCTGATATTACAACAAGACGGCTCACCAGCTCATGGCGGTTGAATTGTCACCAATTATTTAAATGAAGTTTATACTGGGAGATGGATTGGAAATCGTAGTGTGGAAGTAAAGTGGCCCCCCAGATCTCCGGATCTCACGCCACTTGATTTCTTTCTGTGGCCATATCTTAAGGGGAGGGTTTATACAACACCTCTAGTTGACTTGGAAGATCTGCAGAATATAATAAAACATGAATGTCGTCAATTGACTCAAGAAGTTCTTTTGCGTGTCTGTACTCAGGAGGTATTACATAGGGCTGAAATGTGTCTTGAGATGAACGGTGCACATTTCGAGCATTTGATGAACTAATTTTTTTGCTAAAATTATTAAATAAATTTTCCTAACAATTGTTTTCATCGTCATCTACTTGTTACGCATCTGAATAAACTTTCATTATTTTTGTGATTGTTTTTTATTATTTTATCATAGTAATACATATTTGGAATTAGAAATAAAATACCTATTAAATGGTGCAAAAAAATATACAGGGTGTCATTTGAAAAAAAAAAGTTGACAGTCACTTTTTTGACAGATGTCATTGCAAGGATAAATTGTTGATCCCATCCAATAGGCTTTACCATCGGATTAACGAATATATATGGTTTATTATACTTTTTTCTAATACCAAATTGAATACCAAACTGAATCACATGGTATATATATATATATATATATATATATATATATAAAATCCCATTTCAATTGTTTCGACACACAGTGTCTTCCTCCGATGGAGTTCTATTAGAAACTTAACCTAATGGATGTTGTCAAATTTAAACTTAGATAAAAATATAATCAAAAAATAATTATACTCAGAAGGATGGCTCAATAATAGGCACTTAGTATTCAAGATGTAAACTTTGTTACACAAAGGAACCAATGTTTACCGAGTACAAACATAAAAACGAGAAAACCAAATAAATAAAGGAATCAGTTTTAAAATAGTCCTAATAAAGGAGAATTGCCGAAATCTATATGATTATTGAGTAGAAGGTCTGTATTTTTATGTTTCAAAATTTCCAAGTAATTCCAAGCAAATTTTGCGATTTATTCTCTCAGATGTATTGCATAATGTGAATTATTCTTGTCATTAATATAACTTCATTCATGGTCTTTAATTTTTTTAGAAGAGTATCTACCTGTCTGGCCTATATAAAATTTAAAGCATGAATTACTTTCAACTTTGTAAACTGCCGATTTATTGTTCCTATCTATTTTTGTTTATTGTTTTTTTATAATTAAACCTAAAAAGTTGTTGGTTTCGAAAGCTATGTTATAATTATTTCTCGTTAAGAATTTAGAAATTTTTTACGTAAGATTACCAGTATAAGTAAGAGTTTTATATTTATTTTTTATATCACGACTATCTGTAGGGTATACTAATTTAATAGCTTTCTTGTCACTTTATTTATTCAGAATACTGTAAATAATATCTGGTTTATATCCATTGTTATAGGCTATTTGTTTAATGTAGTTAAGCTCTTTACTATAATTTTCTACCGATAAAGGAGTACTAATAAGTGTATGAATTTTACGGGAGTGTGGACATGTGGATTTATTGTGAATTACTGTATCAGTATGTGACGGTTTATGGTACATGGAAAAATCATGCTTATTGTTTTTATTTAAAACCGTTAAATCTAAATCGAAACTTATCTTGCACTTGTGTATCTCGGTCCTTGTACGGGACGTCTGCAGAATCTGCTGATTTTCCTATAATGCTTTAGAATACGGCAAACGGATTGTTGCATATGCAAGCGTTCCAATATTTCCATTTGCTTCAGACCCACTTCAGATAAGGCCATAACTTGAGCAGCTATCGTCTCGCTGTTTCAGTGACAGTACTAAGTAGACGTTTATGTCAACACAGTCTGAGTACGTCTGAAAGAGGAACAACCTAAGTTTATCTCTAAAGCAACGCAATAAACAAAATGTTGCAATACCAACCATTCTTTTGGTTGTTTCTCTTTGTAACGTTTTTATTATTCAAAGAAAGTATATATTGTATATATGTTGTGACAAGAAATAGCTATAAATAAACAAAACTTTTCACGTGGCATCAAATATTACAAATATGGAATACTTTTGCTCGTGAGTGTGTATATATATGTTCCTTAATAAGTAACTTAAGGCATTTCTAACAATACTCGAACGCAAGAGCCTTGGTAGCACAGTGGATAGAGCGTTAAATATTTAAAATAGCCGAATTTCCAAGATTTATCATATGATATATATTAATTGTACGGCTAAGAAATATATTATTATCAAATAGCTAATGGATGAAAAATTTAGCAAAATTCCATCGACGACGGAATATTAATATCTGTTCCTTAATAAGTAACTTAAGGCATTTCTAACAATACTCGAACGCAAGAGCCTTGGTAGCGCAGTGGATAAAGCGTTAGTCTAGAGAACTAAAGGTCGTGGGTTCGAGTCCTACCTAAGGAGGGAATTTTTCAAAATATTTCGTTAATTAGCGTTGTAATTTGTAGATGCAATATTTACATTTTCACATTACTTCGCAAAATAACATCCTAATTAAATATTTAATATAGCCGAATTTCCAAGATTTATCAAATGATATATATTAATTGTACAGCTAAGAAATAGATTATTATCAAACAGCCAATGGATGAAAAATTTAACAAAATTCCATCGACGACAGAATATTAATATATGTTCCTTAGTAAGTAACTTAAGGCATTTCTAACAATACTCGAACGCAAGAGCCTTGGTAGCGCAGTGGATAGAGCGTTAGTCTATAGAACTAAAGGTCGTGGGTTCGAGTCCTACCTAAGAACGCAATTTTTCAAAAAAATTTCGTTAATTAGCGTTGTAATTTGTAGATGCAATATTTACATTTTCACAGTACTTCGCGAAATAACATCCTAATTAAATATTTAATGTAGCCGAAAGTAATGACTGGTAACATGTTTAGAAAGAAGAGGCGAACATTCCGAGCAATTGCTATAATATTAGTTTATTAGTTTGTTATGTAATTTCATGATTAAATACAGTGTATATGAACTTTTTTGTTCACAATCACATCTAGAACGCATTGTGTAAGTTTGTCGGTTACCTCTGGGAACACCCTGTATATATATATATATATATATATATATATACATATAATATATATATATAACAAGTGTTCATTTGAAAAGCCAATCGTGGTGTCTTTGAAATTTTGATAGTAATTGTTCCATAAACGTAAATCCAAATTACATTTGATAATGTCAATCACAAATACCAGTTAGTGCATAAAATAATCGTGCGTCGATTCTGGTTTAAATAAATTGCTTCTCAGTTTTAAAATGGCTTTCACCTTAGAACATAATTTTTTTTTAGTCCAGACTTATTTTCGAAGTGGTAATACAATAGATGGTTTATGGGTTTATTCAGTTCAAGATTGCATGGTAGAATTTCAAGTTGAGTTTCCACATTTTGTAATTGATTATATACAATTTAAGAATACTTTGGATAGAACTTTAAAACTTTTTTCTGAAACTGGTAGTCTCTTAAGAAAATCAGGCAGCGGAGCAGTTAAGAAACGTACACCTCAAGTTGTCAATCGTGTTGAAGAAATAATGGAAAATTAACCACGAACGTCTGTTCGACATTTGAGTCAACAAATAAACCTTTCTGTTGGTACAACTCACAAGTTATTAAAAAAAGATATGCAACTTTATCCATACCGTGTCACAGCAGTACAAGAATTGTTAGAAATTGATTACCAACGTAGACTACAGTTTTGTAATTGGTTTGTAAATATGGACAATAATGGAGAACTTTCGCAAAGAGTCATCTTTACTGATGAAGCATGGTTTTATAAAACGGGATACCTAAATTCACAAAATACAAGAATTTGGAGTAGTGAAAATCCACATGTAATTAATGAAGAATCGCTACATTAAGAGAAAATTGGTGTTCATGCTATTTAACACCTCCCGACTTCTTTTTGTGGCCTTATCTAAAAAATAACATATTTCGAACACCTATATTGAATTTGAATGATATGCTAGAGAATCGAACAGAAATGCATGGAAATTAATAACAATCCAGTAATGTTGCAGAATATCATCAGAAATTTTGAAAGGAGGATTTCAAAGTGCATTGATCTTGAAGGACAACATTTGTTATAGTTTTCAGTAAATATCTATTATTTGTTATTTATTTGTATGTATGAAACTGTCAAAATATACGACTTCGTAGGTTAAGTAGTAAATTTTAATTTACGACATACTTCAAAATATTCTCAGTAAATCACATGCTACTAGATTAACTTTTCAAATGAACACTTGTTATAACGAGCCATCGAAAAAATTCATAATTGGAGTAGACTGTGAAATTGGGTTGATACTTTAACCACTTCCACATAATGACACATTACTTGATGCTTGACAATTTCATTTGGTTTCATTGTAAAAAAAGATTATGGCATTGAAATGATACTACAACAAAAAAGAAAACAAATCATTTATTTAATATCGAAATCATAATCAAAATTTACATATAGCTACAGAAGTTGTTGAAAATGTTGTCCATTTACATCTAAACACAAACAATTTTCTTAATAAGAGTTTTGAAAAATTTGACACAAACTTATAGTTTTAATGTCAAAAGTGGTTAAGGTACCAACGCAATTTCACAGTCTACTCCAATTATGAATTTTTTCGATGGCTCGTTATATATATACACTAGAAATGTATTTTCATTATTTGCGAATTGCATTTAATTTGTTTTTGTTTTCTAAAAAATAAAATCAATCTTTTACAATTTTCCAATAAGCCGTTGCCACTATTCTTAAAGAATGGGATATTTTTCACAGAAAAATAAAATCGTTCTATTAGTATCTCAAAATTTTAAATTGGTGAATTGCAATTATGCTCATGAAGAAATAATAATAATAAGACTTTTTTTTTTAGAATTACAACGCCGTCAACAACATGGAATTCGAAGAAACTGTACCCCAGAATGAAGACGGTGTTGCCGACACCGGTATAACACTAATTACAAAAATTACATATTTAATATGGCTTATAACCTGTCTCGTACCGAATTCAGTTCTAATACGAAAACTAAGCAATTTCGAGTTCTATCAAATCAATTTTTATTATATTATAGTTCATTGGTGCTGGTCGAATATACTTCAAATGATATATTCTTTATACATCACGTTCGTACCTCAAGAACTTACATCAGAAGATGTATCCGTCTTCAGTGTAATTTTTTACATATTAACACCACTACCAGCGCAATTAGCTCTTTTCTTTACTATCGATGCATATGTTTACAGCAAGAAATTCTGTCGACACAACGTACGCATGGGTTATAAATCGCTAGGATTTGTTGTCATCTTTCTGTCAATACTAGCGAAACATGGTAAGGCCCATATATTTACCTTAGCTATTGGTCTCGTTGGAATTGAAAGTGTAGTTATGTTAGTATTCATAATAAGATTACTAATTTATTGCATCAAAGGATCTGAAGAAGAGAACTATTCCATGAGAATAATTATGTCTAGTATTTGTATTATCAGTAATTATTTGTATGTTATTTATGTTGTTCTGAATGTTTTTCTCGAATTTCATGTACAAGAAGTCTATTTTTATGTTACAATGATTGTCCATATGAATGGCATGATAAATATGGTAATATTACACTTTTACGATCCTAATGTTAATATTCAAACGTTAATAAACGAAAAATTGGAAAATCAAAAGAAAAAATTTCAAAATTTCAAAAACAGGTTTAGGAAAAAGGATCCCACTACTGAAACAGAGACATCCCAATATATATCAAGACATGAAGACACAGTATTATAGATATAAATTTACTTAGTGTAATTAAATTATTTGTGTATATAGAATATGTATTACTTTATTTAAGTAAATATTTTTTTAATTAAAAATAAATATGTGATTTTTAGCATTTTATATATACTGACCTTCCAAAAAATCTGAACATCCAATAGGAGTTGATCAATTTTAATAAAATTTATACATAATGTTTGTTTAATCAAACTTAAGAAATGTATACATTTTCAAACTAAAATATTAAAAAATAACAATGTTATTTAATAACGAGTCCGCCGCGGTTTCTTATGCATTCGATAGCTCTCTGAGGCATGTTTGAAATTAAATGATTTATGGTATCCCGGAGAATGTCATAACAGGCTACTTGAAATCGGTAACGAAGGTCAAGTAGGTTATTTGGTGGTTGGGGTGAATTGCCCAGTCGAACACCAATCATATCCCATATCCCACACATGTTCAATTGGTGACAAGTCTGGAGGGCGTGTGGTGGCAGGGTCAAATTATTTCATTATACGAATCTTGTAGCCACCCTTGCTGTATGAGGGCGTGCGTTGTCTTCTTGGAAAGGGGTCGTAGGTACTCGTAAACTGTTTACGAGTAACCTGAAGCAGAAGCAGACAGACATCACAGACCTAAAGATAGCAAATGTGATTTTGCCGAAACGCCGTCCAGAAAAGAGCACAGGTCGACCAAACACTGGAAACGCGGAAGAAAACCCGGAATCCAGTTAAAACACATACTACAACCCGCGAAAACCTAAAAGAAAACATATACATATATATATATATATATATATATATATATATATATAATAATTGATAAATTATTGGAGTTTTTCGGCTTTTATATGAAATATTTACAAATATTAAATTAGAATGTATGTAATTGCCGAGTAAGAGGGGTGTAAACATTGCTGTCAACAAATTATAAAGCAAATCATACGAAGTTTTTTTAATTGAAATTATCTAAACACTTATACAATGTGTCCAAAAAAAAAGTGCTCAGAGTTATACCTCGTGTAGATAAAACAATTTCATCGAACGAAAACCCAAGATGTGCTAGTCCAAAATGTTTTTTTTTTATTGTAATTTACGTATAATTAGGTATGGTAAAAAAAGTAGTATAACTTACTACATAAGATTATGATTAATTAAGATTATGAACAAAACAACCAAAAATAGTTTTTAATCAATACTATATTAATTAATTATGTTTTCAAAATGGCCTCCTTCACATTCGAGACACGCAATAGCCCTGAACGTTATTTGTCTCGTAGCACGTTGAATCATATCAGGGTTTTGTTTTAATCGCTCTGCACAATTCCTTATACTATTTTCTAATTCTTCTAGTGTGTTCACCGGGCTACTGTACACCTCTTGCTTCATTGTGCCCCCCAAAAAATAATCCAGGGGAGTCATGTCTGGCGACCTTGGCGACCACGCAGCTGTACCACCTTGTCCGACCCATCGGTGATAATTTTCATTTAGAAATAATCTTACTGCCCTAGCGAAATGTGCCGGAGCGCCGTCCAACTGCAGCCACATGTTTAGACGAATATTCAATGGCACGTCATCCAGCAACTCTGGTAGTTCATTTTGCAATAATTCCAAAAATCTTTCACCATTTAAAATTCGAGGAAGAAAAATAGGTCCAATTAATAAATTTCCTATCAATGCGGCCCAGACATTGACAGAAAACTGTTCCTGGAATGAGGCAGGCCTTGCTAAGTGTGGGTTTTCATCGGATCATGCGTGTAAATTTCGAAAATTCGTTATTCCATTTCGTGTAAATTTTGCTTCGTCCGTCCAAAGAATTTTGTTGAAAAATTCTGGATTTCTTCTCGTCTGTCACTAAATCCATGTTGAAAAAATACAACGCTGTACATAGTCTCCTTCATTAATATTCTGTACTCTTCGATAATGATATGGCCTAAGTCCATTCGCTTTTAAAATCACACCCACTGTAGATTTCGATACATTAAACATAAGCCCTAACCATCTGAGGCTAATGGATGGATTGCGGAAAACCTCGTCCAAGATATCTTCTTCTGTATTCCCTAGCTGCAGTGCTGCAGCTCTGCCTTGTCCTCCCATATTTCTCCTTCATAGTCCGTTCTCGCTGAACAATCGGTGAATTGTAATAAATATCCGGTATGTTGGAACTGGCTGCCTATTCGGGAAGGCTGCTATGTACGCTCGACAAGCAACTCGAGCCACTCCATGGAGCATGCCATAATAATAATGCAAATCAGCAATATGATTATTTTCAAACATTGAAAGACGCGCCATTTCAGTCCTTAATAACAATAGTCCAGAGCGAGAAACAAATCTAAAAGTGCAGTATACACGGCAATAGTTAACATAACAGAATGTAAAACGAAACAAGGTACACCGAACATCACTTGGACAAACCTACATATCGACTGAAGGAAGGATGCGGTGTGGGGACACGAGAACAAGGCAGCGATCCTCATCACGTGATATTCCTACAACACAATACAATACAATACAATACAATAAATCTGGTCATTATCCTTTCTAAATCTGTTTTTATTTTTTTAATTGACACACTAGTTGAGAAAATATCTATTATTTTCGTAATGAAGTCTGAGCGTAGGGGAAAAAACTTCAATTTCAATTACAAAAAAAACTAAACATTTTTGACTAGCACATTTTGGGTTTTTTTTCGATGAAATTTTTTTATCTACACGAGGTATAACTCTGAGCACTTTTTTTTTGGACAGATTGTATATATATATATATATATATATATATATATATATATTCTCGGCTGTTGTTGCAGATACTTCTTGGTGAAACATTTTAACTTCATACAGTAAATAATAAAAATAAATTAAAACACTTGGCTTGTTTCACTATGAGATTTATTTAAATACTCTAACAATTGTTTCGGCTGTTATGCCATTCTCAAAGAGATCTATAAATCTAACTTAAAGACTATCGCACTTGTTCTTATATGTTGTCTGTTCTTGTGTGTAGTGGGGGTGGTATTATATTGTGTATTACGGTGTCTATAAAGGGTGTATTGGCATATTCTATCTGTGTGTTGGTGATTAATAGATTTTGTTTTTTCGCTATTTTTATTTCTAATATTTCTAGGAGGTCCAATCTCTTGCTTTTTGTGATATTGTGTATTAATTCGCAGTTATCTATATCGGGGAAGTGGTTGAGTTCTATACAGTGTTCGGCAAAGCCTGTGTTTTTCTCACTATATAAAATTGACTTTTTGTGTTCTTTAACTCTGTTTTTAATGGCTCGTCCACTTTGGCCGATATAGATAGCTTCACAGTCTTTACATTTTAATTTATAAACACCTGATTGGTCCATTTTATCTCTTTTATCTTTGTTGTTGCTAATCATTGTTCCTAAATTTGTTTTATTTACCCAGCTTATTTTGATATCTAATCCTTTTACTATTCTGTTTATTTTATTAGTGAGTTGTGGTATGTATGTAATTTTGTGCCATCTTTGTATATTTTCTGTTATTTTCGGGTATAGGTATTTGTTCTTATTATTTTGTATTTCTTTACGTTTTAACAGTTTATCTACGATTTTAGGGTCATATCCATTATTTCTTGCGATTAATTTAATTGTGTTTATTTCTGTATTAAAATCTGTCTTGCTTAATGGTGTGTTTGTGGCTCTATGTATATAACTATTGAATGTTGACATTTTTATTTTCATTGATTGTTTCGCGTTTGCATGTAATATGTTGTCTGTAAAAGTGGGTTTTCTGTAGATTTCGAATGTAAGCTTATTATTATGTCTGTTTATTGTAATGTCTAGAAAGTTTATTTTCTTGTCTTTTTCTGTTTCTTTTGTAAATTGTATCTTGTGGTTTATAGAATTTATTACTTTTAGGAACTCCGTTAATTGCCTATCTGTACCCTTCCATATGCAAATTACGTCGTCTACATATCTGGCCCAGAAATGGACTTGTTGAATTAATACCGTGTTTTTCTTGAATAGTTCTTCTTCGAATTTATTCATGTATATTTCTGCTAATAGCGGGCTTAACGGATTTCCCATCGGTAATCCTTCTATTTGTGTGTATGTTTCATTGTTGAATTTGAAGTAATTCTGATTTAGACATAAATTTAAAGTTTCTTTAATTTCTCGTTTATCTGTGTCATTAAGGTTATTGTTATTAATGTGTATGTCAATTATCTTTTTTATTTCATTTATTGGTATAGAGGTAAAAAGGCTTTTAATGTCAAATGAGACTAATTTAGCATTGCTAGGTATCTTTATGTTTTTTAAATTGTTCGTTAATTCTATGGTATTTTTTATCGCATATTTAGATTTGAAATTTATTTTTGTCGGTAACTTTTTATTGAAATACTTGCAAAGTTTGTAAGTCGGGGCATTTATGTATGATACTACTGGTCGCATTGGTGTGTTGTCTTTATGAAGTTTTAGTTGTCCATACAGTATCGGTGTTCGTGGGTTCATTATTGTTAGATTTTTATTCTTAAGTGTGTCATTGTTTTTTATGAGATTCTTAACTTTTTGTTGGTAATTATTCGTAGGATCGGAATTTAGTTTTTTAAAATCTTCGGTGTTTATTAGGTTATACATTTTTTCATTATATTTGGTTTTTCTAATATTGTTACTGTATTACCTTTATCCGCTTTTGTAATCACTAAGTTGTTATCTTTCAATTTCTTTCTTATTGACTTAACTGTCTGGTTTTCATTATTGTTGTTACTATTGCGAATGTTGGTATGTTCGGTTTTAATTATCTTCTTTATTTTCTCTTTTTCTAAATCATGATTTTGTATTGGTTGTAAGGCTAACTCTAAGTCTACCGCGAGGTTTTTAATTTCATTGGTGTGGGTAATGTTTGGATTATATTTAAGGCTCTACGCTATACCCGGCAATCCCACACTGAAATGAGTGTATTTTTCCGGCCTTTTTTTGGCTTCAAATTAAAAGTTGAAAGACCGCTCGATGTATGTATGACCATGTATCAATAAAAACTAGGTAGGTATTTACGTTTTTTTCAAAATTTTTGTACGGTTTGACTTTTATCGATAAAAAACAGAAAATCTATCCGGACAAATTTAGAGATAACCAGGCCAGCTAATGGAGTTATGAAATGTTTGTGTTGTAGGTATTTATAATATCTAGGTAGCTATACAGCCCGTTTTTGTCTAGATGTAAAAGTTGTTTAGTTATCAATAAAAATAAAAGTAAAAAACAGGCATCCGATACTCAACGTCCCTGAAAATATGCAGCCCACATTACAGCACACGGTAAAATAAAGTAGGTACCAAGACGTCATGTTGAGAGGGTCTAGTCATTTATATGTGAACAAACTAATTTGCAGCTAATAAATTACTGCATTTACATAAGTAAATAGTTTGTATTTAAAAAAAAATAGAATAAAAAAAATTAGAGATCTTTTTTCATAATACTTCTTATAGATTGATCTCTATGATACCTCGCGTCAATTATTTCTGTAACCATCTTCTGTATTTTGTTACCATCATTTGCATCTAAGGTGCAATAATTAATTAATTTTTCGTTAATGGCTTCATGTATTAATTTATCACGCGCTGAATAAGGACATTTTATTTCGACAATAGAATCGAATCCAATTAATCCGTCAGGAGTGGCGCCTAAAAATTTTTTCTTCTCGTCAATGAACAAACCGCATGCCTCAACTTTCAAATTTGTAATTTCCATAAATTTTTGCTTGGCCCTTTCTTCATTATCTATGCCATACTGTAGAGAATTTGGTAGTTTCTTATTATTGAATCTATTAGTATACAGCATATGTTTTATTGTACTAGCCGTGTCTGTTTTTTCTCTCATTTTACAAATCTTGCCAAAGTTACTTGCCGTTAATCTTATCTGTCTCTCTTTTTCCCAATCGTTGTTATGTCTCTGATTCACGGTCCTAATTTGAATATTATGACAATCAGATAATGACAATTCATCAAGAAATTGTTTTCTCTTGCTTTCGTATTCCGGAATAGGCATGTCAGGTACCACGATTTTGCACGCTCCGTAATCCGAATCAGCACTTTGAATTCGAATTTTATTTTTTTTGCTTTTCTTTTTTATTGCTTGATTTAGTTTAAGATTTTTGAATTTTTCCAAATATACACAGTTAAAATTATCCCCATTAGTTTTCTTAACAAATGTATATACAAATGTCTCTTTATTATTATAATTTATGGCTGCCGCAAAACATCTCCCTTGGTACGAGCCTCCCAGCGAAAAATTTATTCTTTTTCCTCCCACGAATTTATTCACAACAGAATTGAAGGATTCTACGACGTTATTGTCTACGTCATAAAGTAAACTGGAGGATAAATTGGCTACTCTATTCAAAGACTGAAAAAATATATCATATAGAGCACTGCTTTTGAAATGTTTGTAATCAATAGTATTTGAATTGTTACCATTGTTACCATCTTTACTACAAAAATAGCTAGCACAGTTACTATGTTCTCCAAATATGTGGGCAGGTCCATTGAGAATATCATTTTTTAAGTTTTCAATTTTTTGTTGAAAAGAAACATTTTCATTTTTGCGGTACTTTATGGCACTAACTACAGCTGTTCTAAATTTAAGAATATTCTGCCGTAAAAAATTTCGTATACACATATCTGATCGAGGAGTTTTTGAAATTTCTCGTATTTTCGTACAGAAATTTCGCAACACATGATTTCGACACTCAATTTTTTCAATAAAATATGTTGGTCCGTAAGGTTTTGCTGTTTGAATTTTTTTATATACACTACTATCCCCATTACCAATAATTGTTTTATATCGCAAATTATGCATTTCTATTGACATTCTAAACCCATCTAGAATAATAGCTGCTTCCATAGAAGTTGAAGAACTGTTCCAGTTTTGAAAACATTTATGAGACGGAACATTTTTTTTATCCTTATTTTTACAAAATTTGCACATTTTATTTTTTACTCCTACGTACAAAACTTTTTTACTTCTGGTCCCAATTACGCACCCAACGCCCGAGAGAGCGTTATAATTAGACTTGTAACTTCGTTTTGACCAAGCTCCATCCACTGTTACAGTTATAAAAGGTATTCCGTCGCTATCAATTTCTCCTGCTTCAATTGCCAACTTACGTTCTTCCTTTCCTGCAGCTAGCATTTCTTTGAATGCTAACTCCTCTGTATTTTTTAGCACTTTTTTTCTACACGCGCATACGTTGCTGAAGACATTTGAGGAATGTCTAAAGCTGCGGAAAATTCTGTTAATTGTGAATGACCCGCCCCTACTGCAACAGTTCCACACACCGCTGCTTCATTTACTCCACATTTTTTATTTTCATTTTCAGTACTGAATGTATCGGTTATTCCACACATGTTGCATTTATACGTAAAAACACTTTTAAAACCAAAATGTTTTTCCGCTTTTATTTCTACATTTTGAAAAGTACAGCCAAACATATCATGTCGTATTCCTTTTAGAACAGTAAACAGATGATTAATGTCAACAATCCTACGTCCAGTAAGAGTAAAATTTGCAATATTGTTTATATTTCCTGTTTCAATAAAAACCTCATCTGATATATCCGAATCAAAACTGTCGTCGCGTGCCGAATTTGTCTCAGTGAAAACAATTTCATTATCTACAATATTATCACGTTGAGACACTATACGATTTTTTATCCGAATTTGTTTCATCAACTGTTTTCTACTTTTCCGTTTTGCAGCGGTTGTCAATCATTTTTGGGAGTGAAGTCCCATTGTTGTTTATATTTCAAAATTACAACGGTCACCAACACTAATATCATATGGTCATATCGTTATCGAATTATATACATTTTTCCAAGTAACCAGGTGATTAACTTTAAACGACTAAGAAGGATTAGAAAGCCAGGTAATGCCGTAACCACTTTTAGAGGAAAACAAGTTAATATATTTGTTTGTCTTTTACTTTACACAAGCATCTAAGTATTTCAATTAGGTATGTATGGATAAAATTGTGTAGCTTTACTACACTACTTATTTTATATTAGAACCTATTAAGTTACATTTGTTATAATAATACATCTATTCTTTATCTACGATTCAAAAAATTTTAGGCGGAAATACACAGATCATCTATCTGCTGAAAACAAGGCATAAATAAATCCCAAGTAGCTGATGTGTCAATAATCAAATTTGTTTGCTAATTTACATAATCCTTCGACCCTCTCAGCAGGGCGTCTTGGTGCCTAGTCTGTTGTAGTATGCTGTAATGTGGGTTGCATATTTCTGAAATGGTAATTTTTCGGGCACTAAAGTAGACCCTTAAGGCCTTTTTCCAGTAGTTTGGTTTCGCGGTCTGTGAACTGTATATCTGAACGATTAATAAACCGTGGGTAAAAAGTATTATAATCAGGGTTATTTTTAGGTACAATTTTAGCAACATTCAAAGATAACTTACAATTCTTTAACTCTACAAGTTTCTTTAGGTGGATCTTGTGGTGTTGGTAGCTTCTTTCTTGTACTTCTTCTCTAGTTTCCCTGTCTATTATGTCAAAGATGATCGCGTGTAACCTTTGTAGTAACGTCATGTGGATGATTTTAAGGTGTAGTTTGAGGTTGTTTCTTCGTGTGTACCATTTTTGTGCTTCTTTGTGTAACCACAGTTTGTAGCTTTGTTCTATTACTTCTATTGCTTCTCTGCTTTTGTTGTGGCAGGTAACCTTCATAAATTTTGGTGTGACACCCTCTTTTATACACTGTTTGTTGAACCATAGGTGGTTGTTGCACTTGTGGACTTTAAGTAAGGTTTTACGATATAAATCTGCTAGTTTGCCTTCGCTGGCTAATTTAATATTCTCGGCTGTTGTTGCAGATACTTCTTGGTGAAACATTTTAACTTCATACAGTAAATAATAAAAATAAATTAAAACACTTGGCTTGTTTCACTATGAGATTTATTTAAATACTCTAACAATTGTTTCGGCTGTTATGCCATTCTCAAAGAGATCTATAAATCTAACTTAAAGACTATCGCACTTGTTCTTATATGTTGTCTGTTCTTGTGTGTAGTGGGGGTGGTATTATATTGTGTATTACGGTGTCTATAAAGGGTGTATTGGCATATTCTATCTGTGTGTTGGTGATTAATAGATTTTGTTTTTTCGCTATTTTTATTTCTAATATTTCTAGGAGGTCCAATCTCTTGCTTTTTGTGATATTGTGTATTAATTCGCAGTTATCTATATCGGGGGAGTATTTAAATAAATCTCATAGTGAAACAAGCCAAGTGTTTTAATTTATTTTTATTATTTACTGTATGAAGTTAAAATGTTTCACCAAGAAGTATCTGCAACAACAGCCGAGAATATTAAATTAGCCAGCGAAGGCAAACTAGCAGATTTATATCGTAAAACCTTACTTAAAGTCCACAAGTGCAACAACCACCTATGGTTCAACAAACAGTGTATAAAAGAGGGTGTCACACCAAAATTTATGAAGGTTACCTGCCACAACAAAAGCAGAGAAGCAATAGAAGTAATAGAACAAAGCTACAAACTGTGGTTACACAAAGAAGCACAAAAATGGTACACACGAAGAAACAACCTCAAACTACACCTTAAAATCATCCACATGACGTTACTACAAAGGTTACACGCGATCATCTTTGACATAATAGACAGGGAAACTAGAGAAGAAGTACAAGAAAGAAGCTACCAACACCACAAGATCCACCTAAAGAAACTTGTAGAGTTAAAGAATTGTAAGTTATCTTTGAATGTTGCTAAAATTGTACCTAAAAATAACCCTGATTATAATACTTTTTACCCACGGTTTATTAATCGTTCAGATATACAGTTCACAGACCGCGAAACCAAACTACTGGAAAAAGGCCTTAAATATAATCCAAACATTACCCACACCAATGAAATTAAAAACCTCGCGGTAGACTTAGAGTTAGCCTTACAACCAATACAAAATCATGATTTAGAAAAAGAGAAAATAAAGAAGATAATTAAAACCGAACATACCAACATTCGCAATAGTAACAACAATAATGAAAACCAGACAGTTAAGTCAATAAGAAAGAAATTGAAAGATAACAACTTAGTGATTACAAAAGCGGATAAAGGTAATACAGTAACAATATTAGAAAGAACCAAATATAATGAAAAAATGTATAACCTAATAAACACCGAAGATTTTAAAAAACTAAATTCCGATCCTACGAATAATTACCAACAAAAAGTTAAGAATCTCATAAAAAACAATGACACACTTAAGAATAAAAATCTAACAATAATGAACCCACGAACACCGATACTGTATGGACAACTAAAACTTCATAAAGACAACACACCAATGCGACCAGTAGTATCATACATAAATGCCCCGACTTACAAACTTTGCAAGTATTTCAATAAAAAGTTACCGACAAAAATAAATTTCAAATCTAAATATGCGATAAAAAATACCATAGAATTAACGAACAATTTAAAAAACATAAAGATACCTAGCAATGCTAAATTAGTCTCATTTGACATTAAAAGCCTTTTTACCTCTATACCAATAAATGAAATAAAAAAGATAATTGACATACACATTAATAACAATAACCTTAATGACACAGATAAACGAGAAATTAAAGAAACTTTAAATTTATGTCTAAATCAGAATTACTTCAAATTCAACAATGAAACATACACACAAATAGAAGGATTACCGATGGGAAATCCGTTAAGCCCGCTATTAGCAGAAATATACATGAATAAATTCGAAGAAGAACTATTCAAGAAAAACACGGTATTAATTCAACAAGTCCATTTCTGGGCCAGATATGTAGACGACGTAATTTGCATATGGAAGGGTACAGATAGGCAATTAACGGAGTTCCTAAAAGTAATAAATTCTATAAACCACAAGATACAATTTACAAAAGAAACAGAAAAAGACAAGAAAATAAACTTTCTAGACATTACAATAAACAGACATAATAATAAGCTTACATTCGAAATCTACAGAAAACCCACTTTTACAGACAACATATTACATGCAAACGCGAAACAATCAATGAAAATAAAAATGTCAACATTCAATAGTTATATACATAGAGCCACAAACACACCATTAAGCAAGACAGATTTTAATACAGAAATAAACACAATTAAATTAATCGCAAGAAATAATGGATATGACCCTAAAATCGTAGATAAACTGTTAAAACGTAAAGAAATACAAAATAATAAGAACAAATACCTATACCCGAAAATAACAGAAAATATACAAAGATGGCACAAAATTACATACATACCACAACTCACTAATAAAATAAACAGAATAGTAAAAGGATTAGATATCAAAATAAGCTGGGTAAATAAAACAAATTTAGGAACAATGATTAGCAACAACAAAGATAAAAGAGATAAAATGGACCAATCAGGTGTTTATAAATTAAAATGTAAAGACTGTGAAGCTATCTATATCGGCCAAAGTGGACGAGCCATTAAAAACAGAGTTAAAGAACACAAAAAGTCAATTTTATATAGTGAGAAAAACACAGGCTTTGCCGAACACTGTATAGAACTCAACCACTTCCCCGATATAGATAACTGCGAATTAATACACAATATCACAAAAAGCAAGAGATTGGACCTCCTAGAAATATTAGAAATAAAAATAGCGAAAAAACAAAATCTATTAATCACCAACACACAGATAGAATATGCCAATACACCCTTTATAGACACCGTAATACACAATATAATACCACCCCCACTACACACAAGAACAGACAACATATAAGAACAAGTGCGATAGTCTTTAAGTTAGATTTATAGATCTCTTTGAGAATGGCATAACAGCCGAAACAATTGTTAGAGTATTTAAATAAATCTCATAGTGAAACAAGCCAAGTGTTTTAATTTATTTTTATTATTTACTGTATGAAATATATATATATATATATATACATCTGATGCTTCATGGTCGTACGATAATAACTTATTTCTATTCTTAAAATATTAAATTATATACTAAATATAAGCGTAAAGGATTTCTTTCTCTTGAACCTTCTCTACATTCGTCTGCTGCAAAAATCTTTCTTCTTGGCTTCTTGGAAATTTCTTGATTAAAACTGTTCTTATGCAATTTGTAATTCCTAATGCACCAGGGTGCATCTACGATGTTCCTTAGTACCTTATTTTGAAATTTTAATAATTTTAATATCGCTCTTTTTAGTACACCCCAGAGTTATATACCATAAGTCCAAGTTTGTTTCAATATTTGCTTATAAAGTAAAAGCCTGTTATGTATAGATAAAACATTACTATTACTTCAAGAGCCAATTCATTTTTCTGTAAATTTAGTAATAATAAAATAGAATCATTTGTGAACATTTGAAAGTATATAAAATCTATATTTTAATATAGCTCACTCGTAATGTGTTGGTAATTCTAGAATACCTACGTCTTACATAATAATTTCCGAATATATAATTCCTTCTATAATTCTATCACATGACCTTTTTAAAAATTTATCAAAAACCAGATTTATGACATTGTATTCAAAACTATCACACAAGACTCTAAGTCTATCTGCAGCAGAACTGCAAATTTAAAATTTAATAGAAGAAAAGCGACTGCTAAACAACTTAAATTAAAATAAATATTGTTAATCACACAGTGTTCCTATATTTTCTTCCCTTATAGTATCTCTTATACTCTTGCTTCAGCGACTTTATTTCACTTTCCTAACCAAATAAAATTTAAAGGACTGCTAAATTGTTTGCTACACTAATAATATATCGAAAACAAATTTAGTTCATAGTACTTTAGTTCTAACTACAAAATTACATTTACACACATCGAAATGAATAATTTTATTTATCGAAGTAAGATAAGATTTTTTATCATCTCATATTTAGATAGGACACCTAATCGCTGTGATAAAATAGTAGTGTTTCAGCAACGGTTTGACATTTTAATACCTTATCTATTGTAATCTCGATGGCTACCGCTCAAAGTGTCAATATCGTGAACACGAAAGAAAAATCATAGTTATTTTTCTATTAACTGAAGTTTTTTAAATTGTGCTATGTTAAACTGTGTTAATTAACAAGGGAGGCATATACTGAGTAAGTATAGTTCTATACTGTACACACCAATATATATTTATTGCAAAAATAAATAAAAGATAAGCAAGAATTATACATATATTAAAATTACAACGAAAAGTAAATAATAAATATATTCAAGAAAATGTTTGTCATTAAAAGTGCCAGAAATTGGTAAGTAAAATTGTCTGTATATTTTTAAATTTAAAACAACATTGTGATCAATCACGAATAACAAATTAATTATCAAAATTCAGTGTGAACTGGTTCAATGTTTTTAAATTATTTGTTATAAATCTTTTGCATTTTATTAGAGAATAGTAAAGAGTTTACCAATAAGAGCACCAGAACTTGACTCTCTTATTGGTAAAATGCAACGTTGGCAACTCTGCTTAAATTATCGACTTTAGACTAGAATTGCGATTATTAGTAGTGTCTGTCAAGTCATTATATTGAAAAAACTCAAAAAAGGTATAAGACCCCTTACCACAATTAATAATCATATCCTAAATACGTATTTCGACAACTAATTTGTCATCATCAGTAGGTAAAACCACTACACAAAGTGTCGCATATGGGGCACAGTACATATACACGCGCAACAACTTTACACGGCGTCCACGTATACACTAATTTTAAAATAAAATTCACAGACTAAAAATTACGACAAACTTACCTCTCTTAATAAAACGGCATCACATGTGTTTTACTCTCCATTCTCCGTCCTCGACCTTTTCTGCCTCTTTTCTAAGAATGAAAAAAGACAACTGTATGGGATAGGACCGTTGTCCGAGTTCAACGTACTACTTTTATTTTTGACGATGAGAATGAAATGAACGAAATATGCGTCGAGATCTCTGGTGTTATTGATGTCTTTGACAAGTCTTAACACTTTAATCGACAAGTTGTGATCTGTGTGTAGAGCATGATAAACTATGCTAGATTTTTCAGGTCTATTCAATCTGATATTTGTTCTTTATAACGGGTTATTATTGAGCGTTTCGTTTGACCTATATACAGCGTTAGTAAAAAGTCCCGGAACGGTCGTTTGAAATTTATAATTTCTGAAATTTGGTATGGGGGTATAGTTAATATAAATGCATTTTATGCAATACACTTAATATTTTTTTCACTTCCGGTTTAATCGGCAATACGTCCAACTTTTTTTTTTTAAATGGAACGGCCAGAATTTTTTTAACACTTTTGAATGCAAAATAAAAAACTACGTTCAGGAAGTATTAAGATGTTTATTTTTATTCACAAGAAAACAGTTAAAAAATTAAAAAAGTGTCCTAATACAGAAAATCAAGGTACCTTTGAAAATAGTTGTTGTTTAGTGTTTTCATTCTTTTTGCTGTCACATTTGACAATTTTAAAAGCGTTTTAACTTTTGCATCGCTGTAAATTTACTTATTTTAGACATTAACACATTTGAAAATGGCAGTAAAACTTACTGAATCAGAACGAATTGAGATATTAATGATGCGGGGGGACGGTGATCGTCAACGTTCTTTTGAAGAGGTTCGTATTTTGTTAAATACTGTTTATCCGGATCGTCACATTAGTAAAAGTACGGTATGCCGAACAATTCAAAAGTTTGAAGTATTTCGTCAGGTGAAGGATTTACCTAGAAGGGGACGTCCATTAACAGGAACAGATGAAGAAACTAGTTTGAATGTGTTACTTACAGTGGAAGAAAATCATCACGTGTCCACAACAGAATTAGGTCAAATTCATGAGATCTCTCAAAAATCTGCTCATAAAATTCTTAAATCAGCAAAAATGAAAGCCTATAAAATGTATCCCGTCCATGAGTTAACTGAAGATGATCCAGATCGTAGACTACAATTTTGCGAAACAATGACGGAATTGATCGAGCAGCAGCCTAATGTTTTAGATCACATCATTTTTTCAGATGAGGCAACGTTTTGTCTCAACGGCACTGTGAACAGACATAATTGTCGCTACTGGTCAATTGAAAATCCGCATTGGATTGAAGAAGTCCATACACAGCGTCCTCAAAAGGTGAATGTCTCGGCTGGTCTTGTTGGAAACAACATCATAGGACCATTTTTTATAAGAGGAAATTTAACTGGCAACGTCTACTTAAATTTATTGCGAAATGAGATTGTTCCAGCACTTGCGGCCCTCTTCCCAAATGCAAACATAGGTGATCAACCTAATGCACATTTTTGGTTTCAACTAGATGGAGCTCCCCCCCATTTTGCCCATAATGTCCGCGATTATTTGAATGACATTTTTCCGGGACGTTGGATCGGACGTAGAGGAGCATTCGAATGGCCAGCACGCCATTAGATTTTTTCTTTTGGGGTCACTTGAAATGTCAAGTGTACAAAAATCGTCCCCATAATCTTGAACAATTGGAAGAGAGAATAGTTCAAGAAGCCAATCGCATCACTCCAGAACAAATACAAAATTCAATAAGTACCTTGATTTTTCTGTATTAGGGCACTTTTTTAATTTTTTAACTGTTTTCTTGTGAATAAAAATAAACATTTTAAAATTTCCTGAACGTTGTTTTTTATTTTGCATTCAATAGTTTAAAAAAAAACTGGCCGTTACATTTAAAAAAATAAAGTTGGACGTATTGCCGATTAAACGGGAAGTGAAAAAAATATTAAGTGTATTGCATAAAATGCATTTATATTAACTATACCCCCATACCAAATTTCAGAAATCATAATTTTCAAATAACAAAGTTATTCGACCGTTCCGGGACTTTTTACTAACGCTGTATATATTAACTTGCAATCGTCGCAATTAATTTCGCATATACCAGATTTCAAATCCAAATTAACTTTATGTTTGGTATTACCTAGGAGGTTTTTGGTGGTGTTTTCGGACCGAAAAGCAACTTGGAGAGTTCTTTAACAACTCTATTAATGTTTTTCGTGATTGGGTAATATGGTAAACAGACGTACTTTTCCTCCTGGTTACGTTGAGATATCAAACTTGTAGATTCGCAGATGCTCTTTTTTAAATTTGTTTTTCTAATTAATTTATTAATTATTTTCATGTCAAAGCCATTATATCTCGCGATGTTTTTAATGAAATCTAGTTCTATTTCATATCTTTCTTTTGTTAAAAATTGAAAGTTTAGTAACCCCTTGACTAAGAAATTAAAAGAAGCTGCCTTATGTTGAAAACTATGATTTGAATCCACGGTGATGAATCTATTGACATTGATTTCTTTCCGATAAATATCGATTTCTATTGTATGGTTATTTCTAATTACTAATGTATCTAAAAATGGTATCCTATCATTGTTTTCCTTTTCGACCGTGAATTTAATAGTCGGAAATATTCAACGAACATGTCCAATTCACATTTCCATGTATCAAAAATCGCGAAAATATCATCTACGTCCCTGATCTAGGTTCTTGGAAAGTAAAAGTTATTTAGAGTTATTTTTAAATTCTACTTCAAATTGACTCATGAATAAATTAGCTATGAAAGGAGATACGCAATTACCCATTGTTGTACCTTATTTCTGTTCATAATTTTTCTCCTACTTGGAAACAAGTTTGCGTCATGCAAAGAGTTGTCAATCTCATGTATTCCTTTATTTTTGAAGGTTCAATGTTATTCTTGTGTTCAAATATGTTTCAAATTTGTTATTATTATTATTATTGATATTATTGTTTTAAATATAAAATACATTGAATTTCTAAATTCTAATTTTTCATCACCTTTATCAAACAATAATATCTAAGCATTAAACGACTGTCTAATAACTCTATTATATTATAATTTAATTATTTGTACGTAGATTTATTAGAATTTACCGAATTAGCATTATCGACAAATTACTAAATCTATATTTTTTCAGATCAAAAACAACGCCAAACAATATGTACGAAGTTGAACAATCCCTATCCGAGGATGATATAGATCAAGCAATCTATTCATATGAAATGTCAATGGGATTAATAATAACCGTAAAAATAATACATTTACTTTGGCTTTGTGTATGTACCATACCAAACATTTTCTTAATATGGACCTTAATCAAGCGTCGACTCACCAAATCCAATTTCTACCTTATTATTGTTTGCTGGAGCACTGCAAATATACTCCAAATGATCTATTCTGTATTCCTCACCGTAGTTCCGAAAATGTATACTGTACATCCGATAGATTCTATCTTTTTTGCGTTTAATTGTGTAGTGTCCCAAACACCAATGATACTTTCGTTCGAGTTTACATTCGATAAATTCTTAAAAAGTGAAAAGTTTTGTAAGCAAAGTATTCGCAACAATTTAATTTCGGCTTCTATCAATATAGCAGTTGTTACGACTCTCATATTGTTAGAAATTTTTGATATGATTATAATCACAATAGTTTTTATCTCGATTGGAAGTTTACTGCTGTTAAGTTTTATAATAAGGATTGTATTTTACTATATCAGAGGATCAGACGAAGAAAACTACAAACTCAGATTGATTATGTCTAGCATATGCATGGCTTCCAACTATTTATACGTTATTTATTTAATTATTGCAAATATAGCTAGTATTTCTATACCCATAATGTTTCGTTGTGTAACTTTTATTATATACTTAAATGGTTTGATCAATTTATCGTTGCTATATCGATACGATGAAAACGTTCGATCGATATGTAGAGGTACATTTATGAAATGGAGGAGAAGATCTATTTCGGAAGAAGACGCATCAAGTTCTATCTCAGCTTGTGAAGAAGTTAAAGAGTGTTCATTCGAAAACCCAACGATTGACCAAGAAACAGCAATATCCGATCGTTATGGTCGAGACAATAAAACATTTATTGCTGAGGTGTAATTGTGATAAATCTAGACTCTCTAGTTAATTTAGAAAAGGTTCCTAATTTATTTTACATTAAAAAGATAATTATTGTAGTGTATTGTATTATTTGGAAAAGGAAAAGTCAGTGTATAAATCACATAATATGTAGAATAGGTAAAAATACTCAGCAGTTTCCGAAGACATTAATACTAGGTGGCGCAAAAAATGTCATCCTATTTGAAGACTCTAATACTTTTTCATTTGGCGGTTAGTTTTTTTTCTTAATTACAAAATTTATTTTGTTTCAAAATGAAGAAGTATAATAAATTGTTTTAATGTTTTGCGGAATAATTCGTCAGTGGTTTTAACTCAACATAAATTTCGGAACAAATACCCGAACCGTGTGGCGCCTACTGCTCAAACAATTCAACGTCTGGTGGCATCCTAAGATCGGAAATCAACTGGACGGCCTTAAGCAAGTGGGTCACTTGAGACATCCAAGCTGTGAGAGATAGTATCGAGAAGGAGTCATCAACTTCGACGCGAAAACGCGCAACGCAGTTGGGCATTTCTCGGCGGTCCCTTCAAAGAATTTTGACCAAAGATTTGAAGATATTACCTTACAAAATTTAGATGGTTCAATAGCTGCTCCTTGCCGACCGCCAAATCCGTGAGACGTACAGTCAGAGGTTATTGCAGTTGAATAACGAAATGTCTGAGTTTTTCGAGAAATTGATGATGAGCGATGAGGCGCCTTTCTGTAAACTAAAAAAATACCCAGTTTTGAGCTACCGACAATCCTCGTGTTCTCCATGAGCCACCACTTCATCCACAAATGTGACCGTATGGTGCGCTATTTACTCAAAACATTGGGCAATACCTTTTTGACGATGATAATGGGAACGCGATACCTGGCAAACGGAACCGGACTATGTTGAATGAGTTCTTAATACTGTAACTGGATGAGTTGGAGTTGGAGGATATATGGTTTCCGTAAGACGGTGCCACTCTCCATACAGCGCGCGACACGATAGAGATTTTGACACTTTTCCAGGCCGTTTGATTTTTGGATTAGGGGATTTTGGTTGACCAGTGAGATCGCCGGTCCGACGGACCGACTACTTTCTGTGAGGTTACTTAAAGAGGCCGGTAAACAAGCCACAGACCCTCCAGACCCTCAGGAACAACATTCCCCAAGACATCGACAATCTAATGCCGAAAATCTTGACGAACGTGGTGAAAAGAGCCGAAATTTGCATCAACTCTGGTAGACGCCACTTTCTTCTTCTGTTTTGGGTTGGACGCCATCACGTCCAGATACTTGAGCAAACTGCTCTTTGTACTATCCCCAATATATCTCTCAATTTCACTCTGTTAGTCTTGTGTCCTCGATAAAAGCCACTATCCTCCTCAGAGGAAGTTTGAGTACCCTAGTAGGATCCAATAGATCTCTCCCGAAATGTTTCTGTCAGAGTCTCTTCAGTTCTTCACACGTGCATATTACATGAAGGCTAATTTCCTCCTGTTTTTCACATCTCCTACACCAGGGCTCGCTAACCACGCTCATGCTGTACAGATACTTCCTTAAAGGACAATGTACGGTTATTAAGCCGGTAATTATTTTAATTTCTTTTTTGTTAGTACGAATTAGGTTGGCTGAAAACCTTCCGTCCAGCTCCGTTAGTAGTGTTTTAGTATGAAATTGACCTTCCGTTAACCTCCATTTCTTTTTATGTTCTCTTTCTAGCCATAACCAGATCTTCCTTTTAGCGGAATCTTTAGCGATTCCACATACAGGTTCTGGTCCTATGAAGTTCCTATTAGTACCTTCTTTGGCCAGTTCGTTTCATTGCCTTTAATTCTCTCGTATCCTGGCACCCTTATCAGCGACGCAGTGTTGTCTTGTGCCAGTATATTGAGGACCTGTTTGCAATATTTCACCAGTTTAGACATGGTAGATGGATTCATAATGGCTTTAATAGCTGCCTGACTATCAGTCATTATGTTAATTTTTTTGTTTGTGCAGCCGGCGCAGGCTGCGACTGCAAACAATTCAGCTTGGGAAACTGTCGTATGTTTTCCCAGACATATCGATATCTTCCTTCCAGGGCACATTCCGCATATACCTGCACCTGTTCCCTGATTGGATTGTGATCCATCTGTGTACCAGGTGCCAGCACCTGGGTCGCTCAAGCGACTTTTTGCCAGTTCCCTGGTCGGTATAAATATGTTCAACTTAGCTGTAAACATAATCTCGGGTGCCATCTGTCCGCCGACGACCTATCAGATATAATTTTCGAAACATGAAAAAATGAAATTTATTGCTTTAAATAAACATGTGCCGTTAAAAAAATGTAATTATTTTTGGAATTATAGCAAAAGAAAATCGGATGGATACATTTTGCGCCACCTTGTAGTTGTCACCATGCTTGGACTTCAAAGTGATTCGATTAGCAAATAATAACCATAAATATGTGCAACTCAGATTTAAAAGTGACGACCATTCTAATTACATTACTTTAAAATAGCACCGCATTGTTGTGCGTTCTTTTGGTGAGTAGATAATCTTCCTGCAAAGAATATTCGTACAGAAATATTTCCTGTTTACGTTGAGAACTGTTTCTCTCTGAAAGAAATTTGCTGTGGTGTAAGTTTACAACAAATTAAAAAGTCGTTTAATACAATACTATGAGTATTACTCGAAGATAGCTTTAAAAAAACTGTCCAGCAGGCCTAAAATAAAAATAACGAAGACTTCTTATTGAAGAAATCAAGTCAATTAAGAACAACCTAGTTCCTAAAAGATCGCATAAAATATGCTATAATTTCGATTCTAAATAAATATATGCTTAAAAAAGGACTACTCAATTTAATAGAAAAATTCTATTAAGATTATTAACCCCTACCAATTGTTCATATCAATCTAGTCGTAAGGTTAAGATTCCGACAAAATCAATAAGGCATCAGATGAAGCATTTGATACGAGTTGATGGTATAATAATCATTTGAACATAATATATGTTTACAGCAGAGACGGTTATATAGTGATATAAATGTACTTAAAAAAACATTCATTTTGTATTTGTAAATGGTACTATTACTGAACATTTTAACTCTAACAATTTAGCGAAAAAGTGCTAAATGGTGTACGTATTTCGACAACAATGTTGTAATCTTCAGGAGTAACGTACAACTACTTAGCATTATCATTATTTAGAATAGACTATCTCAATATATAAGTATTCATTTTAGTATTTATTTTCGTGGTGTGTAATGTGAAATTAATTAAGAATTTAATGAGAAGGAGTTTAAAAGACCAGTCAATATCTTATTACTAAACTAATCTCAAGTTAACAATTTGTGAAACAACATCAGAAGTACATAACACGTCAAAAATATGACAAGCTTCTAAATTAGTAAAATGAACGAAATTATATGAACAGCATTGAAATAATTTATATTAAATGTAAATAAACGAAAATTTAAATATTTTGAAGGAAGCCAAACTATTCCCTAATACTATAATCTAAATAAATTTTAATTTTAAAAAGATAAGTCATTTTAATTATACAATATTAAGTAATGACTATTAAATTTAATTTCGAGAATATAAATAAGCAAATCAAGTCGGTTTACTTAGGCACAATTTATTTAATATCACTCTGGCTATTAAAGTGAAGAACAGCTAACATCTTAGTGTGTTTACATTTCATTAATCCCTCACCACAAGGGATGCTATAAAAGTACTTACCTGTTATTTAGTCAAATTAAAATAAATTGAAATTGAATTATATCAATCTAGTCGTAAGGTTAAAATTACACCAAAATCAATACAACATCAAATGAAGCATATTTTTTGCGTTAATGGCATGATCTTCACCAGTAACCCATATCTACTTAGCATTGTTACTATTGTTAAGAATAACAGCATGACTATCGAAATACATATCCGATTTAATATTTATTTTTTTAGTATTTAATATGAAATTAATAAAGTACTTAATCAGAAGAAGTTTCAAAGAAAGTCAAGATATTATTAGTAATCGAAAAGTTGAAAATATGCGAGACACCATAAGAAGTATGTAACATGCCAAAAGTATAACATAATTCTAAATTAGTAAAATAAACGAAATCATATTAACATAATAAATGATTCATATTTAAATGTATACAAACGAGAATTTGAAGATATCTTTAAGGAAATCCGATCGATTCTCTAATACTATAATCTAAATAAATTTTAATTTTAAGACGATAGGGATTCCTACTTTGCCATTTTCTAGGATGGTCGTCACTCATTGAGATTTTCATATCATTTCCTTCGCTGCAAAACTGTTTACATATTTAGTAAAATATGTAACTGTAGGAATTTTGTTATGCATTTGATTCAAACAATTACATGTAATTAAAAAATGTGTACAAATAAAAAGATTCTCATTATATTAAAAATATAATCTTATCACATCATTAACGACAATGTATTTAAGAAATTTTATCATGCAAGTAATACTTATTTATAATCATCAATTGTCACATATGTAAACATCATTATAATTGTTATAAATAAATCATTTTATACGTTAACTTGTTTTATTGTATTTCCAAAAGACGAAATTTAATCTTAATTTAATTTAAGACGCTATGTTTCGTTCACTAGCAAAATTGCAAAGAAATATAAGAATATTCTTATAATATTCCGTAATATTGACCAGCAATTAAAATATTACAGTACTTTTTGGAAAACTGTTGAGGTAAGAAATAGTTAAATACATTATAGAAAGCTACTTAAATTAGGTACAACCGAAAAAGTGGCGATTACCTTGTAATATCTGTAAAATTCAATGTAATTGTTAATTTCTAGTTAATAATTGTTCCACTCATTTTAAATAAAATTCGTTATACGCAAAATCAAGTCTTTAATGTCAATATTACTTTCTATACAGAAATCCACTGTTTATTTTCAATTCGATCTTGTTCCTATTTCCCCTTATTTATTTATTTATTTCATGTCCAACCAATACATAAATACAAACAAAATCAAGTAAAACACATATATAAAGCAAAACAATTGCGTTGCACGTAAAATTCGATACGCAATTCCCTTGTCAGCATTACTTTTGCTTCAGCAGTAGTTCCTGCCAGTTACCAAACCGTTTATTACATTCGCTCTGTTGTGCATTGACAGATACATATTAACTGCATATTGCAGTGGAATGTGCTTTTGATTGCTTATTAATTAATCTTTTATTCACACTACAACTTATGATGCCGGCTGTACAGTCTAGTAGATTCCACGAACTCCCATCTCACTGATCGTTCTTCTCAGAATAGGTCCAGGTTATGTTAGAAGTAAAACAATAAATGTCAATAAAAGTCACGATTAGCTAATTTACAAATTTTTAATAAAAAAAAATAAAAAAAAATCCCTTTACCGAATGTATAGGGTGCTAAAGCAACATTAACAGTAGCATTTGGAGGAAACACTCTTTGTGAATATGACTCGCACACAGAGAAAAACCCCCTGTGACTCTCGAACAAATATAAAACTAATAAATACTGGAGAAATTTGTCAAGTTTGACCTCTACTTTAACCCCTACAATATCAAATGTCAAAAACAACAAAGTTTTCAAAACCCGCGTAAATTGGCTTACAGTCATGCGCAAAATAAAACACGACGCAAATCAACCCACAACTTTAAAAAAAAATCCAACCTGAATTCAAACGTTGTAAAATATTATCCTTAAGAAAAAACTCCACTAACAAAAAACATGACAATTTTCTCTAATACTCATATACAATTTTAAATATCAAAATTATTACAAATAATACATAAAATATAATAATGAAAATAACCGTAGTATCAATTATATAAATTAAATATTTTTATCAAACTTACATAGATCTATGCACTGATAACACAAAAAAAAACTACGTGAGAGATATCATACTTATTAGATCATACTAAAATCACAAACTCTCGCAAAAATCGACGTAACATTACATGCACCTGAATAAAATACATAAACAAAAATAAAACCCGAATTTACTAAAACAGAGAATAAAAATGAATTTCTTATTCTCTAACAACCCGGTCACTTTAGAAGTTAAGATATCTCTGCCAAAATGAAGTTCCAACATCCGCACGGATATCCCCACCAACTATAAAATCAAAAATATATAGAAAATATACATCTTATAACAATACGATATCCGGAGTAGTGGCTGCTTCAAACATCTGACCAACCTAAATATACGAGGATGGATCAAAATTTCAAACATAATAAAATTCATCACTTAAAATTAAATATATTTATAACGATCCCCGTCTGAAATAAAATAAACATCAAAAATTGAAATAGATAAGTTTAATCAATGTACTACAGAAAAAAGTTTAATATATAGTTCAATTATTTTCCTTTCTAGTCCATGGAAAAATCCATGACAATATGTAGGTATGTGCCACTTATGCTGTGACCACACGTATCAAATTATTGGAAACTCACGGATCGCTTACAGAAACAAACCTATTGTGAATACAAAGTAGACGCCTATGAGCTATGAATCATCAATCGCTCGAGTCCGCTCTCTGTTAATTACATTTAACATGAACGGCGAAGCAGATAAAATGGTTGAAAACAAAACATAAGAATAAATAATGCATGTGTAAATGTGATGAAAACATATAAATTCATTATTCCATCATTGCCATTATACAAGTTAATCACACTAATTTAATCAAACCAACAATTGTATCGTTGAACAGAGTTTATGTCGCTAGTTTAGTTAAAATTTTCCTAAATCAAGGCTCTAGAGATTTTCTAGACGCCACTACATGGTTCTAAGAACTATCTGACATCTTTCATAACTTACATTAATACTAAGAAGAGCAACATAGTTTAATGTAAAAATTTAAGTTGATTACGGAGGATTCCACGAAGCAAGGCGCATACTCGTATATAACGGTTCTTCTAGTACAATAGTAAAACGAACAGCTTGAAAAATGAAATTCGCAGAAACGGTATGAAAAATGTCTTTGATTTGTTTTTTTTTATCAGACGTCAAGACGTCGTACCCTCAACAATAAGAATATACAACAAATATGTTCGCGGTATTGTCCGCTATTAATCAAATGTTTATATTTTTTGACATTGTTATGATACTCGTTTCTCGGTTTACTGCAGTATTGTGGAACATCGTTTATTTTAGATAGAGATTTATTGGACGAAACGCATGTGGTAATGTTTCTGAGATGGTGTGTTATTTTTTCTAAAAACGTAAATTCACACTAATGAACATTTATTTTTACATATTCCGAGAGTTTTGACTTCATTTAAATAGACAGATGCGCAAAAACCCAATAATAAAAATAAGAATATTTTACAAATCTTTTCTGCGGCAAGATATTTTTCTCGCCAAAACATACATATGCTTCTAATGTCCGTTTTCTTCACCTTTAGATATCTAACGCATAAAGTTATTTTCTTAAAACACAGAAATGGATTTCTTTAGTTCTATGTAGACTTTATCCACAAGATATATTTATTTGGATGTAAAAGTTATTGATAAATACAAGATGTCCCAGAACTCGCACTCAAGAGAAAACTGACAAATACCGACGACAATCTAATTCCCAAAAAGGCAAACGAAAAAAAATTAATTGACTGCGTAACAGAACTTGTGAGATCTATCAAATCCAGAAAGGTTACTTCAGGTCTTAATGTGAATAAAATCGGTTGCTAAGTTTATATTAGCACACTGCTATTGCATAGCAATTTAGCATATTAATGCATATCAAAAGCATATCAAAAAATGTTGGTATATTGAGAGCCATCTGATTACGAGTTAATATACTATACCAATATGTGTATTTTTTTCTTTTTATGTATTGGCATAGCCAGTCGAGAATAAATCGCTCTTATCGGCTTAGTTCAACGTGTAAACGAGCAATAAAAGTCACGAAAACTGGTCTTCCTAAAATTTCCTAAATTCAACAATCCTCCTCCTCGGGCTTACCGTCCGTGGAGGGGTTGTTGTTAAAACTACAAGTCAGCCGACCTATACCACGGACACAGCTCAGTGAAGACGACGTGGGTTTATAATAACTAAAGTAGGACACCCATTTTTACATATCCAATGTAACACTTATTTGACGAAACACGTCCTCATTATTTGTTGCATATTTCGCATTGTTGTTTAATTGAGTAACTATATTAATATAACATTAAGTAAGTAGGTTAGGACATGATGTATAAACTGAGGACGGATGAGAATGAACCTAATCTAACCAATCTCATACGTGTGAACATCGTAATATGTAATGTTATTGTTAAATATTTATTAAACGTTGTTTTATATTGTTTCCAAGTGTATTATTTATTGCCATAATAAAACTGGCCTCTAATGAGCCCGCCTCGGCGATGAAGCCGTAACGAGGACCAGGGACGTCACAGGTTTCTTGACGAAACGTTGTTAAACTAACTGATCGATATTTAAAAAGGGCGCCACCGTGTTTTGCGGGCTGCTTGTATAAGTGAATATACGTTACGCGGAGGACGTATATGCGATAACGTACGCACGTAGAACCAAGGACGTTAAATAAAATAAAAGGAAACGAACCACAACCAGATAAGAAATAATATTTATTTTGAGCGTTTGCGTAGAAAAGAACAATACAAATAAGTAAAAGAATGTATTTCCTATCAAAATTTCATGATGGTTGAAAAATATATATATTTAATTTATGATTACTGTAAATAAATACACCAATGACAAGTTATACTAAAATGTTCGAAATAATGAAATAATATATACTTATGCTGAGATCTCAAGAACGCTTACAAACATATTACAGACTTATGCACGATATGATTTATTTTCCAAAGCAAATACTACTAAACTAATTATTTTTTCAGAGTAGAATGGTGCAGTAAATAATAATTCTTATTAACCAATCAAAATGAATTAACAGGTAACAAAGTTGAAACTGACCGGTTAATATTTTGTACTACACCAACATATGTGAGCTAAATAAAAATATTAGAAATATATCTTGTTAGTCGAAACGGTGTAATTAGAAACAGAAACCTATCTTTCGGAGCGTAAATCACTGATACATTGACGATGATGGTGTCTCTTCCGTCTCTCTCTTTCTGTGATACCACGTTGATTAATTTACTCCTCAGCAACCCCAATTATTTCCAGCTAATAAGAGGAGCTTGTAACGGTAGCTATTAACGGGAGCTAGCAACTGGAGCCCTAAGATAATATGTTATATATTAACAAAAGCGGAATACGGGAACAATGAATATGAACGTCGCGTAGAAAATGGCGTCGCTTTGTTTACCTTCGATTAACAAGGGCACAATAGACCACGACCTAGATGACGTGCGGGGATCCAGGTATATCTCAGAGTCAATTAATAAAAAAGTACAGCCACATAATCCACCTATTTCGGTGTAATCTTTGCAAAAACTGACGATACTTCTTAAGATAACCACAAGTGGCACCTGCACAGGCACGTACGTCGGGATCGAGGCACTAAACTCAAGTAAAGCCAAGCGCAAACACACGCGTGCCTAGACGAGATCAGAAGGAGGGGAATGATTCGCTCCCACGACACTCGGTCGGACGAGTTTTTTGCTCAATAGATACAATTTATATACTTAAAGCTTTTTGTATATTTACCGCCATCTGGCTCGTGTTAATGGACTACACTTATACGTATTTTTTCGCTTTTGTACCAGCATAGCTGGTCAAGCGAAAGGTGGCCTTTTTCGGCATAGTCTCTTTCGTCCGTCAGATGTCACTTATTAAATAGTGCCACCTTATAAAACGAAATTTGCTATATCTTGTAGGCGATTTCAGCGTAAATATATATACAGATACAAATCTGTTCTTAAAAAGATTTGTATCATTTGTATTACATTGCTTCACTAGCTTGACTGATGACGCCTATAGATGGCAGAAACACGTGTCTTAAGCAGAAGTAAATGCTGAAAATACGAGGTGTATTGTCCATGTGTACAGTTACAGATATGTATATTCCATGTATCCATGTTTGGATACAATTTATGTTATTATAATAGATGAATTCGAATATTTAAATGTAACAATAGTCTCTTTTGTCCGTCAGATGTCGCGAGATTATCTGGTACCACCTGATAAGAGAAAATTTACTACTTGTCCAAAGGCGAGGCGTTAAGAGTTTCTTCATAAAGCCATACTGATGACGTCGTACGACAGATACGCATGTGTCTTGTTGAAGTAAACGCTGGCTAAATACGCGATGTATGTCCATGTGTATAGATACAGATATGTTTATGAATATTTATGTCATTGGTGACAAAAGCTTAATGTATGCTTCATAAAAATAATTTTACTTTAAAATACTTGAAAATAAACTACAAAACGCTGTAGAAAATATAAAATGTTTTTGTATTATTATTTTTTAATGAATGCTTAAAAAAAGTAAAAATTAAGGCCGAAACTCTCAAAGAAACTCAAAACTATAATACCAAAAATAATATCGGAAATATATATTTTTTTTAGGTTTCCTTTGTCTCCGTGCTTCTGTTTACTTTAATTGAATCAAATCACATATTTTTCCGTTTGAAGAAAATCTCGACATCTATAATGGAACAATAACAATATTTCTTCTTAATATAAAGTCATTTAACCGGCTATACCGTTAGCTTTGTCTGCAACCAACCTAAGAAAAACGGAAGAGAAAAGAAAATATAAAAAAAAGGAAACAAACAAAACAACTACCCAGACAATAAGTACAGAAGACGACGATAAATTTAAAGGGAGTTTAATGCACCGGACAGCTATTTCCCTTAAACGGAAGACCCTAATAGTGTGATGAGAACGATTCCGGAATTATTTAAAGCTCTGTACTCAAGCGGGTTTGTATAGCCAACTGCTAAACTGCCCTTTCTCTCTACGTTCACCCACACCATCGGGAAAATTTGAACACATATATATATACCCACATAGAAACTAAAATGAACCACATAAATAATCAAAACAATCTCTTACTGTAATTGAGGAAGGAAAAACGCTATATTACCGAAGAGTCGTTATCGTTTGAATTTGCATAAGAGTTTACGGTTGATGGAGGTATTGAAATTATATTCTGGATTTTTAGGAAGTCGAAATATTTAGTCGCGTTAATGCTGATAAGATTTGCAGCTTAAGATTTTGCGCCACCCATGCGCAAATACATTCGTTTCCGCTAACTTTATTCACTTCACATTTAAAAGCCTAAACGAAATCATTAACCCCAAATCTTATTCTTGTCTCACTGGTAGCATAAATCCATTCCATTTACGCGTGAACATACTCTTTGTTCGCACACGTGTCATAAATATCATTCTGTGCTATTGAAAAATTACTCTTTCAGCAACACTTTTTAAAAAATATATCTTATCGATGCGTAACATATCAAGCGTATACAAATGATACAAATATGCATACACATCTGTATCAGTACACATGGACATACATGCGTTTCACTCTTACGACGTCATCAGTGCGAATTAACAAAGTGACGTCCAAAGGTTCACGTTTGGCAAGTAATAACAATTCTAACCTGTCAGCTGACAAGAGATAATCTCGTGACATCTGAACGACAAAAAAGACTCGCCAATAGAAGGGGTTTCCTCTTGAATGGCTAAGCCATTACAAAAAAAGGAAAGAAACACGCTTATTCGTGTAGTCCGTTAACTCGCAGCCAGGTGGTTCCATATACAATAAACTAAACCACTTAAAAAAAAAATCCTACCAAAGTCAGCAAAATATTGGACTGATGCATAAGTTCGTTTTACTTTTACTTAAAATTTATAAGTTTTTTAGCAAACATAATAAGTAAACTACTCAAGAAATTTATTCTCCTCCGTTATTTACGATTATATCCAACTATTGCTGATTCATATAATTTTTCGACAATACGAATCAGCTGTCCTTGTAAAGGAGGGAATAAATGACACCCATTCCAGAATCTTAGCGAACGACCCTGAATGATTTCTGGTCTTGAGTGTAACAGAGAATAATACAAATATCATCTCAGTATACAAAACTTCTCTAGTGTGGCCACTACATGTCCTGCCTGCCCTGTCTCATCCTAGTCTATATACAGGCGATTTTTATAGTCACCACAACTCCTAGTGATACCCAACAAACAACCAGAATGGAGTGGAACTTATTAACTGAGCAGAAACTATAAACTTGAGATCACTATATGATTCTAAAGATCATAAGTGTTTTCGTTCTGCTCGCTGGAATATAAATACTAATCCTGATTTTACTTTTGTGACTTGTGACGAACATGGAAATCCTCTTGCTCCATCACGTAGAACTCCCAATATATATCCTTATAGCCAACATAAACCGTCACTTAACTCCTTAGGAACGGACCTACCATATATTGAATCGCACAAGTACCGAGATGGAACTTCCAAAAGGTAAACTGGAATACCTCTAAGCAAAAGATCGATCAGCGTATACACAAACTCCCTCCGAGAATTAAAAACTATCTTAAATTCGTATCAGTACTGATTAATCCTCCTAAAAACCCCATTCCTCGTGGCTACGGAAAACAGTACATCCCGGGGTTGCCAAATAAACTTGAAGAACTTTACAAACGATATTTTGAGAGTTGGGACAATAAACTAGCTGATCAAATTCAACTAGATGAGGCTCGGAAAAGTAAATGGAGGGAAATTACCGAAAACATGAGTTTCATTCACTCTAGTAGAAAAAGCTAGTCGCTGCTTAGAAAACTAGTTTCGGCAGCATTGCCCCCCAAATAAACATCGCCAATGGACCCCAACCTTATAACTGAAAGACCAAAGTATTTCAAATAATGTGTCTGTCGACAGAGCTTCTGCTAGAGATATTAAAACAGAAATTAAGAATACCTTTTCTGGTCTCCTTCAGAATTCGCAAAGGTCATATCCTTTTTCTATTGAAGAAATTAATTCGGCCATTGACCGGCTCATGTTAAGAAAGGCTCCTGGTGTTAGCAATATCTTTTCTGAATTCATCAAAAATCATGAAATGGATGTACGAGAATGGTTGAGAAACTGACGTAACCCGCCCACTCAGGGCAATGGTCTCAATTAAATAGGTTCCACATAGGCCACGGAAGATGCAACTCAACGTTCGAGATAGAGTTTTTGTGCATTAGCATTTTATGCTTATGTACAGCTATTACATATTAAAATAATGTCGGGTATTTCGTTTACACTCTATATACCGCCAGACAAGCATGAATTTCTGTAAACACCAGGGGTGTCTAGATGATTGCAACCCTTGGGATGGTTTCGTTGCTATATTTGATAAAGATTTTGCTGATACGGTTAGTAACGCCTTGTATATAAGGTAAATTAGCTTTAGATATGGCAGAAGTGGATTGAGAAACGAATAAATCTCGTTCATATCTGAAGCTTATTTACTTAAGATGCGATTCCCAGAATTTCAGAAGCAATCATGGACAACTAAAGATGAAATCTACAAACCAGATTAATAAAATATATGGTCTCTAATTGTTATATTTCTTCAACTCATGTTAATATTAAATTAATGCACACCAAAAATAAATAAAGTAATACCACCACAACTAAAATTCAAAACTTGAAAGGCAACGCCATATTTTTACAGTATCTTTTGCAATGCTGAAACGAATTACGTAAAAATCTACGTCAAGCTAATAAAAGAAAAAGAAAATTAGGAATACGGGCTTTGCGTTTGCCTTTGCAACTTGAAAACAATTTCATGCCTCCTCAACTGTGATGACACTTTCGCGTGAATTTGCACGCTCTCTACCGGCGGCGTTTTGAAGTTCGCACACACTGCAATACACACAAACACACAAATAGACCCATACGTAAATACACAATGGCGCAACAGACCACCTGACCATGAATTAGGTATAACGCAGCAGTTATTCACAATCAACCGGTATTAGGTGTGTTAGCACGGGTCCGTCCGTGCAATTAAGAATTAAAAGCCTCCGAGAATTGGCTATTACATACAAAGCTTTAGCTAAATTATTATTACCTGTGTTTCTAATTGCCACAGGTTTGTGTATTGATTGTTTGTTGTTTTATATAAGTTGTTATATATTACATTACTTTAATTTCTTGACTATTTACGTATAAATAAGGAATAGTGTGGTATATGTAAATATGCTTTGTACATTACAAAGCTTTTAAAGGCCGTGATTGCGAATCTTTCAACCAGTGTGGTATATTTTGTTAATTTAAAGAATATTTTGGATTACGTTTATTTCATTGATTTCCAATCAATAAATTTAAAACAAAAAAGCATTTTTAATAATATAAAAATATTATTAAAAGTTTATATTTGTGTGAAATTATTAATCAACTTGTTATGAAGACAGAGATGGTTGTTTTGGCGTTCGTAATGTTGGCATTAGTCAATGAGCGGCGCTTAATGTTCTTTTACGTTCTGTCTTAATAACTTTTGTAATATGGTAAAGCTGTTATGTATGGTGAAAATATCTCTTCAACGGCATGTACTGATGATTCTATAGTAAGATGAAACACGTGTCTACATGTCTGAAACGATACTTTCACACAAATTTGAACTTGTATTGTGTTCTCTACACCAGATTTTTTTTTGTTTTATACAAAATTTGCTAAGGTTTTACCTACTCAAGTATGTTTTAAATTATTTTAAATAAACTTCAAATAAAGTTAATGTAAAATATGGCATATCGATGTTTAACTAACATCAAGTGTAAAACACAATAATACAAAATGTTAAAAAATTATTACTTATTTCGCATTGGTGGTTTCTACGTACGGCCGTGTGTTTCGAACTTATTCTAGTTCTTGTCAACGAACGAGGAGAATCGCATGAAGTGCTTTATGTTGTTGCTAATATACAGGGTGTATTTTTTAACTTCATATTTTCAAATATCTCGAAAAATAAGCAGTTCACCAAAAAATGTTCAGGCTTGAAATTTAATAAATCAATTGAGGAAATACACTAGCGCTAGAATTAGTCCTCCTCTCTCCTCCATGTAGGGCAGAGGTAACTTTTAAATCTTAAGTAGGAACTCGTATATTTTATTAGAGATTCGAATTCTACTGGAAAAAGTACGAAAGACTTGTCTGAAATATTTTTTCAATTCATGTTAAACGACACTGTAATCGATCGAATTTATTTTTTTCAATTTCTCGCACTGAGAACCTACGCATGCGATTCTGCAATACGTGTGCAATAATAAATACGTTTTATTTGTAAATAATCAAAACTAATCTTAGAAGAACTTTATTCATTTAACAAATTTTGAATAACTGGGAAAATGTCACCTGCAGAAATGTAAAATGCTGGTGAATAAATTACGTTTAGCGTAACCCAAGAACAACGACGTGTATGTAGTACCAACTTGGGTTGTTTGAATAACCTGAGTCTTCTATGGTGCTTCATTTATGTAAGGCCCTTCACCTCTCGCTTATCAGAGTACTAGATTTTCCCTCGCCTCATCGTTTTTCAATTAAAATAACTGCCGAAAATGATGGGCTTTGGCTTCAAACCACTTATTGATCCGCATTTCAAATGGGTGTAGACAACTGAGAAGTGTATTTTCTTGAATTTCGGCACAAGCATTCTGATTCGTTCAAACATATTTTAACATATTGTAAGTACTTAATTATATACTTTGCATTTAAGATAATCCCATAAAAATAAATCCGGCGACGTAAGATCTGGTGATCTAGCAGGCCAATTTACTGAACCAGCACTACCGATCCAGCGACCATTAAAATTACAATGAAGTACTTCACGTGCTACCACCGAATATTGTGCTGGACAACCATCATGTTGATGAAACCACATGTTCTGTCGCACTTCTAAACTGACGTCTTCAAGTAGTGCTGGCAGTTCATTTTCCAAAATGTCTAGATACATTTCACTATTCAAGTGGCCTTCAATAATGTGGGGGCCGATGACTTTGTTCCCAATTATTTCACACAACACATTGATTATGCAAGGACGCTAGTGTTCAACTTGCGGATTTTCAACATTCCAGTAATGTGTATTGCGTCGATTAACAGTTCCGTGATTTGTGAAAGACGCCGCGTCAGAGAACAACACCTAACAAAAGAAATTAGTGTTTTGTTGTAATTGTTCACATGCTCACTGACAAAAAGTTACCCGATTTAGGAAATCAACGTCATGAAGATCTCTGAATTTATGAATTTTAAAATTTTCTATGCACTGGTGTGGGTCAATCCAGAATCGCGAACTATTTCTCTTGTCCTAGCATCGGGATTATCAGCCACTTCAAATAATAGAGCAACTTTTTTATTTTCTCCGGTGACTATTGCTCGATGAGTACTTTTTTCGGTTGAACACTTCCATCAGTAGTGATTTGTTTGATTGTACGTTAAAATGAAGCACGTGACCGAATCCTATCCGGAAAACGTTGAACGTAGAGATTGACAGCATTATCAAGATATCTGTCAGCTTTACCATACACCAGAACCATTTCAATTTTCTCTTGTACAGTTAAATTTCTATATTCTGTAGTAGGTACTATTAACAGCGTAACAGAAACAGGTATTTTACTTCTCGAAATTTTCGTCGAACTGGGTAAAATAAGTTGTTTCCTAAAGTTATTTCTTTCATTTGTACGTTTATTTTGTGTCTTTTGGAATTAGCAATAACATAACGTTAAATACATACATTATGCTGTACGTAGATGTCCGTCGTTTCGCAGTAGCTTGAAGAATGCTATGACAGAGATCGGTACAACTTATATAGGGGGACCGGGTCAGATGGTGGCCTGCTATTGGCTGGGGACAATGAGCCAATGGCATGCGACGTATGGGCGTGGTGATTCTTAGTTGAGTGCAGTAGAGTTTGCCACGTCGGATGTAACGTATAGCCATCGTCTCTATTGAGATTGCGGGGATGTTTGTAAACTTCAATAGATTCGGGAGACTTCCGTCTGATTCCACCTCCATGGTAAAGCGAATGTCACGATGCTGGAAGAAGAATTCATCTAAAGACTGCCGCCCATGCGGCCAGATGACGAACGTATCGTCTACATATCTAAACCAACATTTAGGTTTTAAATGAAAGGAGCTTAAGACCTGTTGTTCGAACGCTTCCATAAACGTTTTTAGACGTCTTAGTGACCCGCAATATCAATGGCAAACTGGGCCACACGGTTTACTGTAAAACGACTCATACGGACCGATATCTGAACGGATTTTCCCATCATCAACACAAACAAGCGGTCATCAATACTCTTGTACATCGCGCGTTTTCTATCTCAGAACCTAGAGCACTACCCTCCGAACTTAAGCATGTTTCTAACACCCTACTCCAGAATAATTATAACGCCCACGACATACACCGTACTATAGTGAGACAGCGTAACCCCAAACCTCGAAGTGAACCCGATCCTAACATCAGCACCGCCTTCTTATCGTATATTCAAGGTATCACCGATCATATAGGAAAGGTTCTACATAGAAATAAAATCAAAACTGTCTCCAGACCCCATTCTAAAGTTTCGGACCTCTTACCCTCGGTCAAAGACAAAATATCTCCACTCCAAGCACAGGGAGTGTATCGCATTCCGTGTTCGTGTGGCAGTGTGTACATTGGCGAAAATACGCGGCCAGTCAGCGTGCGTGTGTCCGAACATGAACGTTGTACTAGACTGTTACATATAGCCGGTTCAGCGCTGGCAGAACACAAACTAAACTCCGGTCATCAAATTCTATTCAAAGATGTCAAGCTTATGTCCCGTGAATCGCATTATTTCCCTAGGAAAATCCGTGAATCTATTGAAATTTATAAACATCCCCGCAATCTCAATAGAGACGATGGCTATACGTTACATCCGACGTGGCAAACTCTACTGCACTCAACTAAGAATCACCACGCCCATACGACTCATGCCATTGGCTCATTGTCCCCAGCCAATAGCAGGCCACCATCTGACCTGGTCCCCCCTATATGAGTTGTACAGGTCTCTGTCATAGTATTCTTCAAGCTACTGCGAAACGACGAACATCTACGTACAGCCCTGAAGATGTGAAACAGTGGACGAAACGTTGGCAATTACGCCTAACTCGACGCGGTTCCAACCCGGAAACCGAGATCTACATCTAGAGAACGATCGCGTAAACCTACACCTACATTTAATACATTATGCATAAAGAATATTTTTACAAAACTGATTTTCATCATAAGAAATGGTATTAAAAGAAAAATACAAGACTTTTTATTTAAAAGCAGTAGCTACGATAAGTCATGAGCGATGGAAATCGCGTTTGCCAAGTATGTGAAGAAGGACGCCCGTTCCTTGGTTATGATAATAGCACTTTCTTAATAAGTCGTTTTTCGTGGTATTCCTTTTATTGAAAACAAATTGCAGAATCGTATGCATAGGTTCTCAGTGCGAGAAATTGAAAAAAAAAATAATTTCATCGATTATATTGCCACCTATCATGAATTGAAAAAATCCTACGTACTTTTTCCAGTAGAATTAGAATCTGTAATAAAATATACGGGTCCGGCGATCTTATAAAAGGAAACTCACAAGTAAATATTCAGAAAATTAGTTTAAAATGTGTATATAGTTCTTAAGTTTATTGTTAATAAAATGTATGATACGTTTCCGATTGTTTAAGGCGAATACATTGGTTTAGAAATGGCATTTTCACTGAATTTTTATTAATGTCAGAATATATTTGTCATTGGAACTTAATGCCGAAATTCTGAGGCTAAAGCTGAATTCAGCATACCAAAACACATAAAAAACATCCGATAATATTCCAGGGATGAGAAGAGCTTTTGAATTAATCAACAGTGAAATTAAAAACACAAGAATAAAAGTTTAAACAAACTTGGGTTTCGTGTTGCAAAAGCTCACATACACACCGCGTGAAAACTAAACCTCAAACTGCTTCATGTGAATATTTCCAATATTTAATCTAATTTATTTTCCAATTAATTTTTAAAGCGCCCGAAAGATCTGGTTTGCTTTTCAACATTTTACTACAAAAAAAGTTATAAATCCATCTAATCATTATGTTAATATTTCTAAACCATTAAACCGAATGCATTATAGAAATGGGGGAGCATATATTACCAAGCAATAGTAAATTTCAGCTCAACAGTTCAGAAATGCGAATTATGCAACCGACCTAACCTATACTAGATCTAACATTCCCCGAACCGATAGATATTATTGTTATGGCGTAGCGTAGCTGTCCGATTTAATCGCACTGCACTAACTCAATGGTGTATAAAATATTCTCTACACTAATAAATCAGTAATGCCTGCTTCCATTATACAATGCGTGCATAAATAATTAAACAGCGCCATAGCTCCAACATTAATATATGAATAAACATGTGTAATGTCACGTGACAATGCACTTACTGATCGAAGTGCATGCAATTATTACGTTAACTAACGTCGAAATCGATTCACATTACACAACTTTTCCGAAATGATGGTACAATCATCAATTAGTTAGAATTCGTATAGTCAATTTTTAGAAGATAGTTCGCTCCACCAAAATTAAACGTAATTCCATGTTAACGAGACGAATATTTTTTTTTAAAAAAATAGCTAAGTGAAATAGTTTAATAAAACGCTAAAAATGTTTTAAGATTTAAGTTAAGAAAAATTGTACCAATATTGGAATTCTAAATCATAAATAATAACTCGGTTTCTTTAATGTTGCTGCCAAAGATTGTGCTCAATATATTCTAAGTAAAATACATGAAGAATATCTAAAAGATGCTATTGTCATCAATGATTAAAAAACTAAGAAGAAAAGATCTGTGATAATTATTAGCTCCATCAACGATAATATAACGATATATAATTATAATATATATATATATATATATATATATATATATATACATATTTAGTGTTAATAAGAATTAAAATTTTTTCTTATTTATTTTATTGGCCGTGTGCATAATATTAAATAATAAGCTTTTTTTTTATTTAGCGACCTTTATTGAATTTCAATTTATTTAACTAACGACGTTTCGACTTTTTTGTATATAATTAAGTCTTTTTCATTTGATTAAAACTAAAAAAAATTACAACAAAAGGTAAGAACTATATTTACATTAAATGAATGAATTAAAATTAAAATAATGATTATAGTAAAGAAAATTAAAATTTAACATCTAAAATTTAAAATTTAAAGGATACAAACTCACCAATTTATTTCGTGTTAAAGCACATGCCTAGTGCAATATGCATGGTCGGAAACATGTCGACCCTTCACTACAGGGTCCGACCGCGTATCTCGGAATCTTAAGTGTAACTAAAAGTCTTGTTTTAGAAATGAAATTTTTTTATTGTTTCGTTTTAAAATTGGTTTGGTCAGGCCATTTTTTGTGTGTGTATTATCCGCTCATTAAACAATAGAAGACAACCCCCTTCTATTGTATAATGAGCGGATAATACAGTTTTGAAAGTCCATCAATCTTGTTACGGTCGTTGATTGTTTTGTTATTTTTGAAAATATGAATCATTTCTAATAAATTCGTATTTGAGCATATTTTGAAATTTGAAACAACATTTTTAAATGAATATTTTTTATATCTTTAAAAATAAGTGTAGCGTACTCTTACGGCAACTTCAATGTTTTTAATTTTTCCTCTAACCAATTAATACAACGCAACCCTGAATACAAAATATCAAGTTTCTTAGGATGCACGAACTTTTCTTTTCTATAAAGTTTTCTGTGAAATCAAAAATAAAAATATTTCCCATTTGTCTCATACTTAAGTGGACACGTTGTATATATATATATATATATATATATATATATATATATATATATATATATATATATATATATATATAGGTTGAGTCGTGAAGAATCGACCAAACGGTAGGAGTGTATTCTACAGGTGAAAGTAATGTAAAAAAACTGAAATGTTGCTATCCGATTTTTATTTGTTTTCGAGTTATAGCGTAATTAAAAATAAACAAAATTTCATGCATTGAAGTTTTTGTATTTTATTGGTATTATCGTTCTTTATAATATATTTTCAAAAATACCGCCATTCATTTCAAAACATTTTTTACATCGTCTACCAAGGGCGCTGGTTGCGTTCCTGATTGCGTCAGGTTGATGTTTGATATTGTCAGCAGCATTCATAATCCATTGAATTAGTGCTTCACGAGTGTCCACTTTTACTTGATACACTTCATTTTTTAACCAGCCCCATAAACAATAATCGAGTGGCGTGGGGTCTGGAGACCTAGGCGGCCAACCAATGTGGCTACCACGTCCAATCTAGCTCCCTGGAAACCTTTCAGCCAAATGTTGCCTGACTGCACGAGCGTAATGTGCAAGCGCTCCATCGTGCTGGTAGAAGATTTGGATTCTGATGTTTATGGGATCATCCTCTAGCAGTCCGTGCAGTTCATTTTCTAAAAAATGTAAATAGGTGTGTCCAGTGAGGCGATTCTCAAAAATGTAAGGACCAATTAAAAAATCATCGATCATACCACACCACACGTTTACCGAAAATTTATGTTGAAAGTTACTTTCGACTGTTGCGTGTGGATTTTCGTCTGACCATACATGCTGGTTATGACAATTATTAATACCGTCACGGGGGAATGTGGAAACCGTTGGCGATATTCATTAGCAGCAGCTGTAGCATTCCCATCACAAAATCCATAAACAAACACCATATCAGCATATTCTAAATTAGAATAAGTGTGTGGCATTTTAGTTTGTTACACTATAGTCGTACAAACGTCAAGTCAATGTCACAATACCCGAACACAATGTTATAATTTACTCCAAGGTATTGGGAACATTTTTTATGATGGCAGCGCCCTCACTATATCAACGATGAACTAGAGGTAGTGATATTAGACGTATTAGGCATGCAAACCACTCTATTCTATTTCTCGACTGCTTTCAATGTCACTACCGCTAGTTCGGAAAACCACGAACAGGTAGCGCTTCAGCTAGGAAGACTTCCCTATAGTGAATTGCTACTGGGGTTTCACTGTTTCTACGAATACATACATAAACATGGTATACTAAATCTACATTTTTAATTACGCCATAACTCGAAGACAAATAAAAATCGGATAACAACATTTGAGTTTTTTTACATTACTTTCACCAGTAGAATACACTCCTTGAGTTTGGTCGATTCCTCACGACTCACCCTGTATATAAAGATAATTATTTCGTGACCTTTGTATGATATGGTAAATTCAATTTGCTGGCGATTTAAGGTCTGGTTTTACTTCAAAATATATATATTTAAAACAATCCTACATGTTTCGGCAAATGATGCCTTTTTCAAGGAATATAAAATATAAATGACAGTATATTAATGTCATATGTATACATTTGTAGTTGCTATGGATAAAATTATTCAAAGATACATTCCAATAAAATAATAATAAATCATGCCTTAGTATTCTAAAATAGATAGACAACAAAAACAGGGAAACACAAGACATGAGTTATTATTACGTATACGCCCGTGGAGCGACTTAAGATGTTAAGCTGTCGGCATTCGCCTTAAACGAGAAGGAAAACCACGAAAACCTACCCGGACAACCAGACAGGGATCAAAATACTGAAACTTAAACGCTTCTCTTTAACAATAGGTACATATAATTAATACTTTCGAATCTTAGAAAAATCTTAGAGTAAATATCTATTACTCTCGAAAAAAATTGAATAAAATAGCAATGGGTATAGCAAATAACCAATTTTAATACATTTTGTTTATTAGTGCTTGTAAAAAGTGTCGAGTATCAATATCAAATTTAAAATGTGTATATTAATCCATGGTAGAAAATTTATTTTGTCTCTATACATTATTCGAAAATGCAAAAATAGAGCTTTACAGGTTACAATAAAGTATAAATATAGAATAAATCTGTGCTATAAATGACTAAGGTGGACACATTAAATTATATATTTTTATATTTTAATTGATAGTAGTATACAAAAACTTATCGCTAATAAAATTGAAACTATCAAATATGTTTCGTCTTAAATGAAATTCGATCATTTGCGTACGTGTTAAATGTAATTAAATGTGGGATATAGAATTCAAGCATAATTTTATCAATATTCAGTGTTCATTTACAGACTGAAATATGGCATAAACAGAATTCTATTGCAATATTTAAATCGTAAAACTTTATCTATATTTTAATAAATGGCATCTTTTATATTTGTGAGTTTATTACTTGATTCATTCACCGTTTGTATTTCTACTATGCTTTATTAGTGAACAAATTCAATACACAATTTTTATCTGCCTATCTATTTATAAATTCACGTTTTCTAGATATACATCAATAAATTCTATTAAGAACAATGGAATTAATTCTAAACTTTATACTTATGTTTACATCTAATATTTAATTAGCCCAGTTTAGAACTAGATTGTTAATTGTTATTATTACAGTAGGTACAGTTCTTTCTTTGCTGGAAATAATTTTCGGTCGCATGAAGAAATTTTTGCAGTAACAGAGGAATATTTTAATAATTTTGAGAAAGGTCATTAAAAAATGGCATAATTTCATTATAAAGGTTTTCGTGGTTTTCCTTCTCGTTTAAGGCGAATGCCGACAGCTTAACATCTTAAGTCGCTCCACGGGCGTATACGTAATAATAACTCATGTCTTGTGTTTCCCTGTTTTTGTTGTCTATCTATTTTAGAATACTAAGGCATGATTTATTATTCTTATATTGGAGTGTATCTTTGAATAATTTTATCCATAGCAACTACAAATGTATACATATGACATTAATATACTGTCATTTATATTTTATATTCCTTGAAAAAGGCATCATTTGCCGAAACATGTAGGATTGTTTTAAATATATACATTTTGAAGTAAAACCAGACTTTAAACCGCCAACAAATTGAATTTACTATATATACACAACATTATGTGTTAGAAACAAAATTGACATGTAAATCTATTATTGATTGCCTCTATGCCATCTTACTGGTACCCAATCATCTGAAAACGCCCATGAGAGTTGCATAATCCTATAAAATTCAAGGTAAAATTCATAGCAGACACATCATTTTCCCTCATTCGTTATTAATTTTCATTAACCTACCTACGTTGCTATCTCGGCGAAAATACAGGTGGAGCGAAAATCTTCAGAGGAAATATTAAATTAAGTCAGCGTTTGTGACGAACGCGGATCGTGTAATAAAGAGGTCTTCGGATCCGCAGACAGATTATGTCGAGTGTCGATTCCGGTAAAAATGACACTGAGTGCAGGTGTCGGATATTTGATAGAGCGATTTGCATGGAAATCCTTGTGAAAATAAATGGATCCCCTTTCTGCGTGCGAGCGAACATAAATAACGCTACTGAATGTAGGGTATTGGAAGCATGCATCTTTATACGCGTATCATATTCTTATATTTTTAAGATGGGAGTAAATGCATATGCTTCAAATTTACCCTTACAGATGGTAACCCACTGAAAACGGTTTTTTGACACAATTTAAAAGCTTTGACAAAGCGTACTTCGATTTTATTCTTAGAATAACACTAGTCCTTTTTTTACATTACACCAGCTTTTAACAGTTTAAATATCTTAAACTATGAAAACTTATCAAACAAGTCAGTAATGAATTTTCCTCTAATAAATCTTACAACTAAATGTCGATAACATTTAACAACGTGCAATTTTGTCTTAACTTTAAATTAAAACAGAGCCAAAGACACTTAAACACAGTTACTACTAGCTTTGCTTTTCTTGCTCTAGCACTAAGCTAATATGAAGGATTTGATTTTCTTTAATCTACAAACGATATTTTTGGTGGAATAATAGGTCGATAATGACCTCCACGTTGACATGTTGATTAAAGCTGACTTCATGCTTGTCGACGAAACTTTTAATTTCATCTTTGACATAAACGATACCAAGATCTCGGTGTAAATCCTTCTTGCGTATATGTATACAGTAGGAGATTTACCATATTGTAAATGATTTTGATTGTATAATTTTTTTAAGTAACTTGTATTCTAGTTTAACAAAGTACATATAAATTTGAATAAATTCTTTTATTTGAATAAAGTATACATAAGCTAATAAAACCATTAAGATTTTTACCGCAGTTCGGTACTCGTTATTTAAAGCCCAGGTAAACAGAAAAATTTTTACCGCAGTTCGGTCGCCCCTTAAAATTTTACCGCAGTTCGGACGCACCGAATCTAATGCACCCTAGTGTAGCCAATATCGATGGCCTTTTTTCGATCCCAGATCGACTCCGACTGACAAAAATTAGTACCTGGAGGTAAAACTCTGGGCTAATAATAGGCGGTCGGCGCGTAGCGCCAGCTACGTTACCATCCTAATGTACAGAACGGCTCAAGTTGTAACAAGCCTACCATGTTACTACCCCAGGGGCCTTAAAGGCTAGGTATGTATTAGCCCTAAAGCAAACAGCAGTCGACGGTAAGATGAGTCAAATCCAAAAAAAATCGTCCGCGCAAAAAGCACTGAAGTAAATGGCCGCCTGTTCTTTAAAAAAAAAAAAAAGTGAGCATGTGGCACTAAAAGATCTTAGAACGATCAATTCTGAATGATACACAATCATTTGCTTATCAGAAGTCTTTGGTGAAATACCAAAAACCAGCGACGCAGTATCATTTTTCACCATGACAATCGAACTCTCACACATCGGCGCAAACAACTCAATATTTGACCGGTCAAAACATGGAATTGCTGGATTATCTCCTGCGCAGCCTAACGACCTAAGACCTAAGGTATTTAAAAATACCTTTGTATTATACAAAACTGGTGGAGTTTACCTACTCATGTATGTTTCAATTATTCTGATATATTTTTTCATTGGAATAAACTCAGAGTTGTATGGAGATGATTTGAAAAAAGATGAAATGTTTGTTTGAGAATTTTTTTTTATTACTTTCGAGTCGAGCATTCTTTTACAAGAGGCTATTTAAATTTTCGCTATCGTTAGGCGTTTAGTTTGACTGGTACAGTTGCTTAAAGAAGACGTGTTTAGTTGTAAAATGAATAAAATTGCTATTCGTGGACCAATTCAGTATTTATTTTCAAGAAGTTAAACACAACTGAGATTCTGGCGAATAAGCAGCAAACATTAGGCAACAAATGCTCTTTCGAAGCCAATTATTTGTCGCTGGGTTGTTAGTTTTTAAAGAGGCGACATGAATCTTAAAAACGAAGAACGCTTAAACGTGTTACAATTCCCGAAATGGTTGAAAAAGTTCATGATATTGTGTTAAGGAACGGAAGAGTTAAAATGAAGGGTATTTCCAAGGCCGTGAACTACCTACCCTAGCGTGTACACCACATTTTGATGATGATGATGATTACCGAATATATATCAATAACTTGAAAGAGCGCGAATTTCCAAAGGAAATTTGAAGCTCTTTGGCATCAACCGTTTAGATTCTTGCGTCGCTCCGTTGCGGTAAATAAAACTTGGCTCTATTACTATGTATTAACGGCTCTATCTCAGAATTATGTGAATCCTCTGCCTAAGAAGGCCAAGACATTTTCTTGGACTAGAAAAGTAATGGGTACGATATTTTAGAATTCCAAGACGATATTTCTTATTGACTGTCCCGCAAAGAGACTATCAACAGAACATATTGCAGTGGATTTTTCCCCGCAACATTTAGTGAAAATTTTGAAAAACATTATTTAATGATTAAATTATAATTTTATGATGACTCTGTATAATGTGTGAATTTATTGTATGAACTCTGATGTTATTTTGATTTATTTTTGAATTATTAGGTTTTGATTAGCGCAATTCCTGGAAGCCGTTTGGACTTGCTGGGCAATATTCTTGATAACTGTTTTTTTTATGTTTGGATGCGTGCCGCATGTATCCAACAGACACGTTTTGTTATTCAAGTGAGAGTGTTGCATATTGGAAGATTAATTTTTTTTTATCTTTTATTTCAATTAAATTCGGTTTTTGTTTTTGAATTCATAGTGTTTGTGCTTGCTTAATTCATTACCGAATTTATACGAGTTTGAAAACCTCGTAATTTTGATTTAATTAATCTCACTTGCACGTGTTCTCAAGGTTATATAAAATAAAAGCTACGTAAGTTTTATTTTACATTAAATCATATTATAATTTGTATGCATTTATTGTATTATTGTTTGTACGTAAATTTCTAAAAAAAAAAATTTCTTTAATGATAAAATTTTGCACGTTGGTGTCAAGGGCATATAGTTTTTTATGTGGATCTCATATGCGTAGAGGTTAGTTCGGTCTGTCACATTTTGTTGTTTACATTTTATATTGTGGGAGAAATTTAGAACACTTCTTTGTAATTTATTAGTTGTAATTTTAATCGGAGTCATTAAAGTGTTTTGATTATATGGCCTAGTCAATATTCATATAATATTGTTGCCTTAACAATATTGTTTATTCATGCAATATTGGTCTTTATATTTTATAAAGACATTTTTTTTTCTTTTTTTTATCATTGTAATAAAATTTCATTTAATTTCATTGTGTATTTGAATTCTACCTTTTTTCTTTTGTGCTTCTAAATAACTCAAAGACTTTATTAAATATTTTCTCAAACAAGTTTTGAGTGGCGTCCAATATAAGTACAGTTAACTAACATTATTGTGTTTTCCACGTTTTCCATTGGAAGCCCGGAGAGGAAAGCAGTCCCATTTAAAGCAAGTAACCGACTGAGTATTTAAGCTGGACAGAGTTATTGTGAATAGTGGTACATCTCAACTACGAACTAACTATTCATAGCAATATGTATTATGCTACCCTTTTGAACAAACTGAAAGTAGCCATTCTCGATAAATGACGCCCAGAACTATTTCCGCATCTAGCCTCTTCAGACTTTCACTTAATACCCATTCTTTTTCTGGCAGAAAGGAAATTCAATAATAATAATATTTATTTCAACAGATATCCAATTACAGGGTAAAAAAAATATATAATAGATAAAACTAAAAATTAATGATTAATACAGCACAGCTCCAAATAAAGAAAAAAATAAGAATAATAACTAAATCACAGACACAAAAACTAAGACTGAGACATAAAACCAAAATAAAAATAAAAATTAAAAACATAACTATTACTCCAGAACGGATCGGGATACAACCTATTAGCATTATGGCACATATACAATAGCGGTGCCTTGTGAAGGACATTAGTATACGCTGTAGAAAGAGAGAACGTATCTTATGACCCGACTTTATACTTCGACACCAGAAATTTTATTTGTCCAAGCAGTGAGGGTGAATCAAGATCACTGTTAACAAGTTTAATCAATAACTTGCCGCTTGCTTCGTCTCTTCTTTGGCTTGGGGAAGCGAAATCATGTCTAGTACTTTAGGAATCGTTTTTGGACACGTTCGAGTGACAGTTGCTGATACATATATATATATATATATATATATATATATATATATATATATATATATGTATATATATATATATATATCGAGGATACCAAATTACAGACGCATACTCTAGCTTAGTTCGAACAAAGCAATAGAACAAATTGGTTAATGTGTAATTGGCAAATGTACGACAAGATCGAATAAAAAACCAAGAGACTTAGATGTTGATGAACAAGTGCTAGTAATATGTGGACTGAAAGACAAATGAGAATCAAAGAGCACGCCAAGATCTCGAAATTGTGATACCCTGGGAATCATGTCATCAATCATGTCAAGACAGACCTTGACGACCTTGGGTGGTCCAAGCGTATTAGTATCGAAAAATAAAAATAATCATTGCCGTAATTCAAGTGTTTCATCTTAAGTCTCACCTTGCGTCAAATTATCCTCGTATACCATACAAGAAGCCAATAATATTGCTTATTTAATTCTAGTTTTGCTCTTTTCCACTTTACATTCTTCATGCATTCACGCTTAACATCTAACGTCATGGCGAGATATTTTTACCCGCATATTGGAACCACTGTGTCGTGGATATGTAAATATACTATATCATTTATTCTTGGAAGTAATGGTGTATTAAGCATGTAGAGATATTACTTCAATACTGTGCTAAAGTTGGAAGTGATAGCAATACCATCAATCTTAAATAAAGGTATTATTCGCGCCAACTGTTTGCTACTTGGTACGTTTGATTATTCCAAGTATCTCTGTATGAAAATCAAATGCGTGGGAAGCTTATGTGCATATATCGTGAACACAGGTGTCCGATTACGTTATTTCTGATCTCGTATTGCACGCGGTGGAAAGGCGTCCATTTATTCACTTCGTTCTTATGTCTCTTATGTTCACTATCGTTCTTATGTCGCGCAGGCAAAAAATGTGACAAGTTAGAGTTACCGTCTTAGGTATTTTATGGGAATTTTTGAGAAAACACCTATTAAGTGAATATTAAGTTCGAACTGTCTAGTTACTTTAGCGCTTTTTATCGGATTTGAACACTCTTTTTGGCTATATATATATATATACATATATATATATATATATATATATATATATATATATATATATATATATATATATGTTGGGCCCTTCAAACATCTAGAGGTAAGTGACACTATCGTTTTATTTGACATTCCTATTCAATATCTACGTATTTCTTTCTTTTGTTAATGCACGAATTATATCTTAGGGCTCTTTTTCTCTTCTACTGCTGTTGTGGTTAGTGATCGTTGAATTTCACAACCTCACAACCTCAGAAAGATAAGAACCACTTCAGGGAGTTGAATGTGGAGCCGAAGATCATCTGAAACCGTGTGCTAGGGGAAGCAACGCCATTACATTTGACTTGGCATCGACCTACGCCGACATTAGTTAATGATTTGGCTTCAATTTATACCGTTGTTTTTAGTGAATGATACATTAATTAGTTGAAAATTTAACTATTAATACATGCAAACATTTAATAATACATTCATTTGTTGGAAATTTAATAATACATTCAGGAGTAATTATTAATTAAACAGCTTTGTCTTGCCTATTTATTAAGTCATTCGAACGTTTTAATTATTGTTTACACCATTTTACATTCATTATTTTGTATTGAATCTTTACGTTGATGTCTTTAGTTATATAAATATTTAACATTTTATTGTAATATTTTTGTAATGTTACCGAGATCTCTGGTATATGTATATTTCTTTGCTCATATATAAAAAGCGTTCAAATAAGCTTTGCCTCTAGTAGGCCATTCCTTTAAAAACGTATGATTATTAATAATTTAAATTTGCATTAGTTGTCAATTAGACAGATGCATAGTTGACAAAAATTGCTTTGTAATTTAAAATTGATTTAACATGGTTTTTACTATACAACACAAATCATTCATGCTAGAATCTTATTTTCGAAACGGACGTAAGATTGACGGACAATGGCAGTATTCTCTTCAAGATTGTTTAGAAGAATTTAGAAATGAGTTCCCTAACGTCATCTTTGATTATGACAGTTTTCGGCCCACAGTGACACATTCCGTTATGGTTTTCAGAGAAACAGGGAGTGTTAAACAGAAAGAAGGCGCAGGTCGGGCGAAAAAGCGTACAGAAGAGCTAGTTAATAATGTAAGAGAAATTATAAATAATGCACCAAGAACTTCCGTACGAGCATTATCACAACAAGTGGGTGTGTCAATTGGCACATGTCATACAATTTTGAAAAAGGACTTACATTTATTTCCATATCACATGACCTGTTATCAAGAAATCAAGGAAATCGACTATCCCAGAAGAATAACGTTTAGTCAGTGGTTCTTAAATAATTTTGATAATGACCTTCTTGACAAAACCTTTTTTTCTGATGAGTCATGGTTTTATCTGAATGGATATGTGAACTCACAAAATATGAGCATGTGGACTAATGAGAAACCACATAATTTTTTTGTTGAAACCGCACTTCATCCGCAGAAAATTGGTGTACGGTGTGCGATTAGTCGAAGGAGAATTATTGGCCCTATTTTTTTTAACGGAACCTTAACAGGAGAAAGGTATCGACAAGAAATTATTATGCCATTTATCGAACAGCTTGACGACGAAGAAATAACACAGGGTTACTTTCAACAAGACGGAGCTAGAGCACACACAGCAGGTGAAACAATTAATATTCTGCAGCAATTTTTTCAAAATCGGTTGATAAGTTTAAACACTAAACACGAATTTCCACCAAGATCTTGTGACATTACCCCATGTGATTTCTTTTTATGGCCATTCTTAAAGAACTCAATTTATCAAGTACAGATACCTGATCTTGCAGGCCTTCAAATCAGAATTGCTGAAAGAATTAATGGAATTGACAATGCGATACTACAAAACACTTTTTCCTCCATTAGAAGAAGATGTGAGAAATGTTTCGAACAAGGTGGTGGACACTTTGAACAATTTTTATAAAATTTTGCTTGTTTGTTGGAAATAAACATATTTCATTCACTTAAAAATGTTCGTTTTATTATTTTGACATTTGTCATTTCAATCAAATATCTCATCTCATAACCAACAAAATTCCTATTAAAATTAGTAACAAGCTAAGACATAATCATAATTTCCAAGGGCTACTTTGAGGTAAAATTTATATGAATTCTTTGTACTATACCGTCTGGTTATATACAGACGTGTTCACAATTTTTGGTACATTTATTATTATAAATACATTTTCAGCGCTTCACCCACTGTGGTCTAGTTGATATATTGTTATTATTTATTATTTTTATAAATAGAGACTTTCATAATTTTACTGTTCTTGTGTTTTGAGTTACCAACATTTAAAATAAATATTGTTACTATATTATTTGGTTATCGTTTCGTTTATTTTGTTCTTTTAGCAAATTTGGCGCTCCGCCGTGGGGCTCGTTTTTTTTGTAAGACAAATTTGACTGTTGTTCGTTTTATTTGATTCCTTTAGAGCTTAGACTTACGTGGGCACATTATCACATGTATGTCCCCCGCGTAACGTATATTCACTTATACAAGCAGCCTTTAAAACGCGGTGACGCCCTTTTTAGATATAGATCAGTAAGGTTAACAACTTTTCGTTAAGGAACACACCAACCTACACTCGATCTATGTCGGTGGTACAGGTCGGCTCACTTGTATGTTTAGCAGCAACCCGCCCACGAAAGATAAGTCCGATTAGGGCTATTAGATTTGGGAAGTTTTAGACCAGTTTTTGCAAGTTTTGTTGTTTGCACGATGGAGGTACCATACTATCATTGCGGAATGAAAGAGAATCCAAAGGTAAGTAAAATCTATATAATTGAATTTATTCGGCTTTTACTAGATGAAAATCTATAATTTAAAATGGAAATAAATCTAATAGTTATAATCATCGCTTTATTAATATTTGTTCGTAAAACGACAATTGTTTCGCCAACATAGTGGCTTCGTCAGGTACTTACTAGAACATATTATAAACTAACTAAAAAAAATAAATACCCTGAACTTGCTCACGACTTCCTGTGATAAGGCAACACAAAAGTCTAGTAATAAGATTTAGTAGTTTGGAAGAGATTTTGCGAAAAATGCCTACTATTTAATCAGAGCTTCATTACGAGTCTAGACTACTGAACTATAATTTCAACACCACGAGTGAATGTTCGGCCCCCATATTCTACTCTCACAGATTCTCCTTTTGCTCTTCTATCAAGCAACAAACATTTATTGCTCTACGAATTCCATCTTTCTAAGTAATCTTTACCCGTTCTTCTTGTCTGAATTTTAAACCACTGTAATATCTCCTTTTGTAATTGATCGCTTATACCAAGTGAGCTATTTCGTCTCTATTCCGTTTGTTATTACTAGAGAACGGACGCAATTTCCATAAAACGCAATCGGCAATTGGAATTGTGTATAACATCGCTCAGTACATCCCGGCGTAATTCAATAAAGTATTTGTTTGACTTACTCGGACACCTGGTCTCGCCGCGATAACAATGGACAAGGCAGCTATTGTATTCCGAGAATATAGTGCTTTTTAAAGTGTTTTCATGAGCGTAGATAGAACCGGGGTTTTTATAATGTATTATTTATTAGTTTATATTTCGTAAGATAAATAAAGTGCTGTGAGTAAGTTTCTTGTTTTCATAGTTTTAACTGTTAATTACATCGTAATTTTTGTGATAGATCCTGTTTAATATCGTTTGATTGAATCTATTTCTACCAATTATTTCGACGTAAGAGTGTGCATTGAATTTCGTTCAGTTTCAATAACTTACGCACACATTTTTAGTTTTCATTTATTTAGATCTAGAGCATTGTTTAAGTTACTTTTTCAGACATGATATGGAAGAATGTCGAGAACGGCATTGTAAAACAATGGCGAGTTGGATTGACGGTCATACTGATTGTATGTCCATTGTCAATGATTCCGAAATTTATTACAAAATCCGTAAAATATCGTCAAAAATTCGTCACTTAGGATCGCAAACATATCTGAACTCTGTAAAACTTTTATGGCGGCTAATTTTCCATTAAATAAACTTAGCAATCCCACTTTAAAAATATTTCTGAAAAAATATACTGGTCGAAATGTTCCTGATGAACAACTTTACGAAAATATTATGTTTCTAGGTGCTATACGAGAACAGTAGAACAGTAGAACATTAAAAGCCATCTTTTAAATCAATACATATGGATAAGCGCCGACGAAACGGTGGATATGTTAGGACGCTGTGTGGTAAATGCTGTAGCTGGTGTACTACATCCAACTATTCCCTATAACTCATATGTAATAGCAACAAGTGTTATAAATAGAGTTGATGCGGAAACAGTTGCTGAAACCATTAAGGAGAATATGCAAAAAATGCTTCATTCGGACGCCACGTACAAAGAAAAAATTATTTTATTTGTCAGTGACAGTGCTGCGTATATGTTAAAAACAGGCAGACTATTGAAGAAAGCATATCCTAATATGCTGCATATTACTTGTGTAGCACATACTCTCCACAGAATCTGTGAATATATCAGAGACACTTTTCCGGAAGTTGATAAACTTGTATCAGCTTTTAAAAAAGTTTTCAGAAAAGCACCACTGAGAGTAGCTCTTTTCAGAGAAAAATTTCGATATCTGTCACTGCTTCCCACTCCAGTAATAACTAGATGGGGAACATGGCTGGAAGCTACTAGTTATTATGCTGAGAATTTCGATAGTCTAAAACATTTCGTAACACTGCTAATGGAGGATGTTAGAAGTATTGGTGAGTGCAAGGAGCTCACACAAATCCCAAGTTTAAAAAATCAGTTGTGCTTTCTTCACGAACACTTTGGAAAATTGCCAAAACTAATCAATTATTTTGAAAATCGAAATCTCAAATTAAATGACGGATTAACCACATTAGATGTGGCTGTTAATAATTTGAAAAGTATTCCAAGTGACTTCGGATGTGGCCTTCGGCAAAAGTTTGAAGCAATTCTTAATAAAAATAAAGATTTAATTACATTGCAGCAATTATGTATGGAGACAATTCCACAAAATCTAACGGCTAAATATGAAGAAATAAAAGAATATTTCCAGTAAGCACCTATAACCAGTTGCGATGTAGAAAGGACGTTTTCTATTTATAAGGATGTACTTAATTCAAAGAGAACAAAATTTACAGAAGAAAACCTTGAGAAACTATTGCTAGTAAATATTAATACTCCTTTACTCAACTTGAACGACAAAATGAACAAATAAAAATGTTCCAATTATAGAAAAAAAATTGAAAACTTAAAAAATACAACTTTTCAACAAATAAATATGTATTTCGTAATTTTATAGATCACCACCTGTTCGTTTTCCAATTATATAAATAAAATTAAATATTTTAGAAATACAGCCTTTCGCCAGTACTGCACTGGGTGGTAAGCGTGTCCGTTCTCTAGTTATTACAAATGATATATTCGAGGCAGAAATAGACCAGTGCGCCATTATCCCATATAATAAAATTTAATAACAAAGAGAACAATTAATAACTTCGAGATATAATAAGAGTTTCGCGTATTGTTAAGCACCATAAAAGTTCCTTTTAAAATATTTATTCCTAAATTAGTCGAGATTGTTTAATTGAAGATAGAAAAGAACCAGCATTCACATCTCGCTTTCCGCTTATACTCCTTTTATCTAATGCCGGTGAGATTAAGGTGTACTTTAAGACAATTGTCCTCTAGTCGGAAGCCTTTCTCTCCGAACAGGATAAGCAGTAGACATTCCCCGGCATACAATACATACACAATGGGCTGCCGAGTCGTCGTTTGCAATGTGTTGGAAAAACAGAGAGATACGTATATCTATCTATACGTATGTATATACAGCTAAAAGTCGGCTTTCAGTTTTCCCAGTTTTCTTCTCGGTAATGAAAAGGAATAAATTTCGCAAAATAAACTTAATCTCTTAAACAATCTCATTGCATTGTCCGATTTTGTTAACAGAGAAGACTACATGATACTGCTAGATATGGAAAGTACCCAGTAAAGCCCATTTTCCCATTATTCCACGAGGAGTAAATTTTATTTAACTAAGTTTAAAGAAGTTCTATTCAAGACGTCTACACTAAAAAGGGTTATAATACAAATAATACTTGAATCGCTTATATCTTTTAATAACGCTATAATTGCTGTTTGCATTAAACGTCTTTAGGAGAGCTTATTATTTTTTAAGGATGGCTTTCTTTAACTGAATTTACAATTAAAGATATTTAATCTATCCAGAGAATATTTTATATCGTTAATTTTTTCGGAGGCTAGCGTAGCTAATGTGCCTTCAAAAACTTTCCTCACGGTTCTCCAGACGGTCATGCTTTTTTTTTTAATGGTTGGTGACAATGAACATATTCTGTCAGAAACGTATAATTTTGATAGTTTGGTTATGTCATGTAAATGTGTGCAATAATTAATAATTTAGCTTTCGAAAAAATATTTATTAATAGTCAAAATTAAAAGAAAATAATGCTAAAGCAAATGTTGGAAATGTTGACCATTATTTTGAAGACAAAGTTGAACTCTACGCTTTATGCTTTCAAAGGCATTTATTAGGATTTCCTGGGTTATGTCAGCACGAGAATTCACACAATAGCATTACGAAGCTTTTCGATGGTATTCTTTAACCTTTATGTGACTGGGAAAAATAACACCTTCTAATGACGACGTAAGTACCCGGGTACCCCACGTTGTATATACGTTGCAGCTATACATATACGGGAGACAGTGGTGGGGAGACATAAACTGCGCTGTTATGAACAAGATTAGACATGTCTGAAAATCAGTAACCGTCCATTTTTCGAAGTGCTCGTATATAATTTGTTCGCTACAGTACATACTAAATATTTTTATTGTTTTTGGTAATAACAAGTGCAAATTTTATTATTTTTATCGAAATGTGTGATAATACGCCTGGTCCTAGTTCGGGTTCATTTACAAAACCAAGATGGAGGAGAACCAGGTATGGTATAGAAGTTAATATAATTACAAATCCTGTAAGAGTAAAAGTAATAGTAATAATAAGAACGTAATGTGATATTTTATGGTTTCCAGACTGACATCAGTAGAATTACTAGCAGCAGCGCAAGAAGCATTAGAAGAAGAGCCATTTACTGCTTCGGATGAAGACGAATACATTCCGGAAATCGAATTTGAAGAATCTGATGCAGAAATAGGACCTGTAATCGAACAAGAGGAACCTTATTCAGATGAAATTAGTGATGAAGAAGAAACGCCTGCACAGCCTACTGTTTTAGTTGCTAAAGATGGAACTCATTGGACTAATACTCCATTACCACAAGCGCAGACAATTAACCGAAATATCTTGCGCGAAAAATGTGGCGCACCAAGTTTTAGTGCATTATATACTGCTAAAGAAACTTTTAAATCTATCATGTCCAATGAAATTTGTACCATAATTTTAAGGGAAACCTAAGAAAAGGCACACAAGTAACTGGAGATTATAATGAAAAACAAGCTCAAAAGTACAAAGATTCTAAGCGGCAACCACAACCACGAAAGGTTTTCAAGGCATTTACTGAAGAGGAATTCGATGCATTTTTAGGAATCCTAATTGCAGCTGGTGTACATAAATCTAATAAGGAACATATATCTGAAATGTGGAAACTTGAATCCTTACCTCTTATTCGTGCGGCTATGTCTCGTGATCGCTTCAAAATGTTTTCACGATTTATTCGTTTTGATAATCAGAATATACGTGCTGAATGATCTAAAAGTGATAAAGCTGCTCCAATTCGTGATATATGGATAATGCTAAATAGTAATTTAGAAAACAACTATAAGCCGTCTGTATGCATAACGGTCGATGAACAATTATTTCCTTATAGAGGACATACAAAATTAACCCAATACATTTCTTCAAAACCGGCAAAGTATGGGATAAAAATTTTTTGGGCTTGTGATGCAGCAAATGCTTATCCTTTACAAGGTAAAATTTATACTGGAAAACCACCAGACGGTGAACGGCAAGTGAATATTGGAGAGCGTACAGTTCTAGATTTAGTTACTCAATATAAAGGTTCTGGAAGAAATATAACGACAGACAACTTTTTCACAAGTTTACAGTTGGCTCATAACCTAAATTCTTGAAACTTAACTTTAGTAGGAACCGTTCGAAAAAATAAAACTTTTCTTCCTTCCAATATGCAATCCAATAAAAGTAGAGTTATAAATTCCACTAATTTTGCATTTACTAAAAGAGCAACTATATGTTCGTATGTTCCCAAAAAGAACAAATCTGTCATCCTATTATCATCAATGCATACAACAGGCAAAGTAGAACATACTGGTACTGCAAAACCCGAAATTATTAAATATTATAATAAAACCAAAGGCGGCGTCGACACGATGGATAAAATGTTATCAGAGTATACAGTAAAGCGTAGAACAAATCGTTGGCATTTTTTTACAATATGGTCGACCTTGCTGCACTGAGTGCATACCTAATTTACACGGAGCACAATCCTAGGCTTACATCAACCGACCGACGACGGAGATTTTTGAAAGATCTTGCAAACGAGTTATGCATGTCTGCTGAACTAACTCGAAGCAGTATTCCAAGAGTTTTGGGCAATCATTTTACACGTACATCACTAGAAATGTTTCTAGGACGCCAAATTACACAACCAGTCGTTACAGCAGTCAGAGATCAATCATCTCGAGATACTTCTGGGCGTATTTTGGTAGTTGGAAAATGTTACATTTGCCGGGAATTGAATCACAGACAAGGAAAGACGCGAAAAGCATGTAATTCTTGTTCAAAACCAGTTTGTAATGAGCATTCCGTTACTAAGGCCGTATGCGATACCTGTAACCAACAGGCAGTTTAATCCTATTATTATTTATTTTCGTTCTTTTTATACATCTTTTTTATAACATATATAAATAAAAAAATGTAAAAATGCTACTTCCTTTTTTTTCACATCCATCCATATGTAATTTTAAATGGAGGTACCCGGGTACCCATACCAGTCTTAGAGGTTGTAATTATTTCGGATGCCATTTTTTCGTTAAAAATTAAATCTAAATAACGAGGTATATATAATAAAATGTAATATAAAACAAGTTTAGAGATGTCACAGAATTTCCAAGCTCAGCAAGTTCAAACACAAAAAATATTAATATTTAAATCTGAAAAAGGCACCCGGGTACCCTTCCAGTCACATAAAGATTAAATATGGAAAAGTAAATGTTAAAATATTCAAATTCAGAGATCTTGGAGGAAAATTAATAATTCTTGTATCGAACAATTCTTGCAAAAAAACTAGTGTTTCTCGAGATTTGTGCGCCCGTGCATTAACTTGCTGGAAATATCCTTTCGTAAGTTCATCATCATGAGGTTCATTAATAAACGGTTCCAGTAATTCATTTCGATATCTTTCAGCAGTTATGGTTTGACTAAAAAAAATTGACCCAATAATTCGTCTTCTTGAAACTACTAGTCAGACGCCTATTCTTTGTGGATGAGCGTAGCTTCCACAAATTGATGAGGGTTTTCTGCAGACTAAATTCTCATATTTTGCTTGTTTAAATATCCTGAAAGATAGAACCAAGCCCCATCCAAAAAGAAGCATTTGTCGAGAATGTCATTATTATTTATGCTATTCAAAAACCGTAGACAATACTGTGTTATCGTAACAAAATCTACCTGTTTGAGTTCCGAAGCTGCTTTAAGTCCTTTTGTAAAATAATATGACATGTTCCCACTGACAAATGAACTGTTGTGATAGTTTTACAAAAGATTTTTTGGGCGAGTTGTCCTTTCGGCGTCGAATATCCTCTATGCAATTTGCTGTTCGTTTTCCTAGGTGCGCCACCGTCAGGTTTACGTGTTATTAATAATGTAAACATTGACAGCGACATTGTGTTTTCTAAACTTTCCTCTCTGAAACGTCGCTTGAGTTCTGGATCGGATGCTATTCCGGAATATTTCCTCAAAATGTGCAGTTGTACTTTTTATCTCTTCCATTATCAATTATTATAAAATTAGGATGTTTTCCCGATCAATGGAAGTTTGCTCACATTCTTCCATTTTTCAAATCTGATAGACAAATCACTTATTAATAATTACCGTCCATAATCGTTACTATCAAATATTTATAAATTTTTGAGCATATTGTATGTAGTTCTATCTATGACACCTTCCTTGAAGTAATTCACGTTAATCAACATGGTTTCTTGTCTGTCTATAGCACCCAAACGAATTGCAGTTTTTCTGATATATTAATGACGCACTGGAGGATCTCAAGTTGATACCGTATATGTGGAGTTTTCTAAGACTTTTAACCGTGTTGATCACAAGCTGTTGCTCCTCAAACTTGGTCTTTATGGAATTGGTGGTAGCTTGATTTTATGGATTGCTTCTTACCTATCTCATAGGTCTCAAATAGTTAGGTTGTCATTGAAAACATCCAGGCCTATATCGGTTATTTCCGGTGTTCCTCAGGGTAGCCACTTAGCACCAATTCTCTTTCTGCTTTTTATAAATGATTTATATAAATACTTCACTTCTTCCAACTTGTTGGCCTACGCAGATAATTTGAAAATATTTAAATGTGTGGACTCTTGCAATGGCAGTAGGGCGCTTCGGGATGATATTTATTTGCTAGCGGCATGGTGTATAAGCAACAATATGTCTCTTAATCTTGGTAAATGCCATATTATCACTTTTTCAAAGAAAAATAATATTTATGTCTTTAATTACATGTTGCAAGGTACTGCCCTGAAAAGAGTTGACCACGTTACCGACTTGGGTGTTGTTTTTGATGGTAATTTATCATTTACTTTACATATAGATCATATTATAAATAAATCCTTGCAGTTATACGGCTTCATTAAACGTGTATGCAGTGACTTCACGAACATCGTCTATATTATACAAATTTATAACGCCCTGGTCAGGTCTATACTCGAGTATTGTTGTGTGGTATGGTCTCCTTATCACGGGGTTCATATAGATCGGATTGAGCGAATTCAGCGTAAAATTGCTAACTTTATACTCTTCAAATTAAAAATTGATAAAGACTTATATAATTAAGCGGAGGGATTACAACTACTGGGTATTGAATCGCTGGAGAATAGAAGGCGTAACGCATTTATTTAGCTTGAATATCAGCTGTTACACAATAACATAGACTGTTCTGCCCTTCTTTCTCTGTTGCTTAATCCGTGCTCCCCAGTTTCGTGCTCGCTCAGGTGACACGTTTCATATTCGTTTCTATCGAACTGAATATGGTAAGAATATCCCCATGGACCGAGTTTTACTACGCCTTTCTGCATTTCCTAAAAAATTTGCGGTTTCCTTGATTTTTCTTTATTTATAACATTTATAATTATAATTTACAAACTTGTGCACGTTTTATTTTGTATTATGCATTGTACTATTTGGAATTTTTTTTCTTGTAATATACAACAAACAAATAAATAAATATTGGCCCTGTTCCACCAAATTAAATGACGCAAGGTTGAATATGTTTTCGCAGTTGTGCGTAAGTAACTGACAGATTAGGATACTGTTGCCGGAAATCCTGTAAGTACTGATTAGTGGAATAAACCCTACCTATAAACCTCTATAGCAACTTTGAATAATAAATATTTTATGTTGTAACTCTAACATTATAATAGTAGTAGTTTGTATAACGAGTCAATAATGGCGGTTATTATTCGCGAGAGCTGAATTTACGAACCGAGCCGCGAAGCGGCGCGGGAGTAACTCAGCTCGAGGGAATAATAGTAATAATAGTAATTATTGCGAGTTGGTATACACTACATTATCTATGACTTACTGAAAATTACTAAATAAAAGAACATTATACTATAATATCAATATAGCGCTTAACGTTTATCGTATCGACGACATTTGACAATTAAAATATCCGGGCTTGTTTATCATTACTATGGTAACGCTGGTAAGACTATGTTTTATTGGCAGAACGCAGGGAATAATGAGACATAACGTTACCATTATTCCCTGCATTGTGCCAATAAGAACAGTCGCATTTCATTATTCCCTGCGGAAATTAACTGCATCCTTCTATCGGGATCATCGTCATTTAATTCTTGTACTAATTGATACAGATGAAATTTATTTTTCGACAATATCCTCTTTACCGATCTCTCGCTAATATTGTGATTTAAGGACAGTTTTGATAGTGATGTTTTTGGTTCTTCTTGAGGATTAATAAGAACATCCAATGAATTATTATCATTGGTAGCAGTTCTACGTCGACCGGTTTTTGGCAAATTTTTAACACTTCCCGTTACATTAAACTTTCGCAACCCCATCGACACTGTTTATTTTGAGATATTTCTTTCAGGGAATGTGGTATTAAAAATATGCATACATCTTGTAGAAATCTGTACCTGTTTCCAAAACCAACCATCATTAACAAAATAATTCTATCACGTTCTGTTAGTTCGCCCATAATAAACGTCTATTTTTGTTGAATGGAAACTATCTGCCACTATTGAGTATGATTGTCAATAATACTAAGTAATTCCAATACTTTTATTTTTTCTTAAAAGGTTTGCATGGCAACATAAAAATACGAATATTTTTTATCTGATGTATCTGACAAGATGTTTATAGCCAACGTTTTTTTTTTAAAGATTTCAAATCACACACCAACCAAACCGTATATCATTGTAATTCTTGAAAATGTGTCTATCCAAAAATTTAAAAATATACAGGGAGATCTATTTAAAAAAACTACCGATGATGCCATATCTCGAAACAAGTGAAAGTTGTAGAAAATCAAAGTATGTGATAGAGTAGAAAAAAAAATACAAAAACTTTTATTAAGGTTCTTTTTTTAATAGAACACATAATTTTGCCAGAAATCTGGTATTCCCACACTTTTGCCTGACCCTGTATATTAAAAATAAAATGCATTTGGTGCCAAGCACTCTGATATAACTTGTATAAAATTAGAATCCAAATTTAAGAATTACTCTTTCTACATTATATTCAATATTTTCCTTTTCATTATGTAAATAATTTATGTTAGAATAAAATACCCCTGTTTTCTTGGAAATTCATTCAAATTACATTCGTCGAAACGAATCGACGAAAAAAACGGATATCTTTCCTATTACCATCAATAGGATAAAATAAAACACGAAAATAGAAAACCACTTAATTATACGTCAATTTTTATTTATTAAATACTAAATCATAGTCAGAAATCTCGGAAAATGACTTGGCCAAATGGCTTTACTGAATTTATGACGAATATAGTCAAATACGAAAGGCATTAAGAAACCGTAGCGCTATAAATATCCTGGAACGACGAAAACATCTTATAATCGCCTGTTATGGCAATTATTATTATAAATAGTCATTTTCTTTGTATAATCTGAAGATATCGCTGTAATTCTTTCAGGAAAAAGCCATAAAGTACAATAGAAATCAGAGAGGGCGAAGTTACTTATCGAATTTGTTAAAAGCAACTAAGGGCATCTAGAAATGGATCGTGTAATTATAATACTTGACCAACATTTGACTTTAAATAAACTAAATTTTATTAGCATGAATCAAAAATGAAAATCTCATTTCGGAAATTTATTGGGTGTTTCGGGGAAATTCGACGGCAAAGTAGTCCATGGTAATTTGAAGTCACGTCGGATACGATGTATGATAGAACGATACATTTACTTGCATTTACTTAACACAATTTTGTAGGTTATTGTAAACGCAAGTGTCAGTTTATGCCAAATGTTATTTTCGTTTGCACTAAATTGGAACATTGCTCGAAATTTCATTAAGATGCCATATTAATTAATAGAAATTAATTAAAATAAATTACTCCAGTAATTATCTTGGATTTTAAGAATAATGAATTCGTAGGCAATTGCAAGACACTGTTCAACAATGAAGAACCTCAAGCATCAACATCACAGCCAATTAGTGAAAAATCAGCTTTTCTCTCAACACTGCATAAAAGTTTCTAATTCACGCCTCAACAGCTCAGTGGTCGAGCAATGGTCCGGCAAGCCAGAGGTCGTGGGTTCGATTCCTACTTGAGGGCGAATTTTTTCTATGAAAAATTCGAATAAAATAGCTTCGTAAAGTATATAAAGAATATTTACAACTGCAGAAAGAGATAGAATATTGAAAAACAATATTTAGAAAATGATGGACTTAATGACGAGCAGAATGAATTTATTATACGATTAAGTGAATCAGATAGTGAAGTGAAATAAATAGACGAAAGCAAACATTGATTTCATTTTGTACAAATTCTGTTAAACTTAGTGGAGTTATTTTATTTTGGACAGCCTTATTGTTTAAAATTCTGAATTTATACAGAGTTACCGCTGAATAACGCCCAAGCGATGCGAATCTGAAACATACGTATACCGGGTCGTCAGTTAAGCGCGCGACGGTCTATAGCTTCTAAACCAATGAAGTTAAATGAAAATCAAAAAAGAAATTTCTTTGTATTTATAAACATTTTCCAATTTTTTAGGGTCAAAATGTATGGGCCGACATTTGGACCCTAAAAAATTGGAAATTTGTTTATTGTATATTTATTGAAATACAGCTTTAATTCTAGTTCATTGACCTACAAAAAAATTAATGAAATTCCTAAACATTGGTTAGACGATACGTTTAATGTAAGTTTCTATTCATAAAAATAGTAAGTGTTCTTATTTTTATACCAAAACATTTAGCCAACACATATGGTGCTTTTATTATGATGTTTTTTTTTTGTGGATATCAATAATAGCCTTTACGTCGAATATGTCGACAAACTTATGCCGCATTAATTAAAATGTGATTCAAACTAAAGAGTTTGAACGTTAGACTTCTTTTAAAAGTAAAATTATTATGTTTATAATCAAACAAAAATCGTCGTAAAACAAAATTTTTATGTAGCGTGTCCAATAGAATAGATAGCTGGTTTTAAATTGTTTGTACGGAATTTTGTACATATATTTTTTTTCTTTTTAAATTTGTGGTGGTACTAACAAATACCGATAAAACAATGTAATTCATCGGTAAAGAGAATTACTGATGAATTAGAGGTGGAAGCTCGTATTGCCGCCCGTATATTTACCAGCGACGGGGTCGGACTCGAATAAAGAAAAATTATTTTCTCGATACTACGTGAACATTTGAACCTGATATTATGTATAAAGGCATTACTCACATATATCTTTCACCCTCTTTTTTCTTGGTCACTATACGCAAATAATATTGTTTAAGTGTTATGTACCCGTAGCACATATTTTTTTCAGAATTCTTACAGATTATTACAGAATATTTTCAATATTTTTTACATATCAAACTTTGCAGTGAATCTGTATTTTTTATAAGTATATAATTTATCCTATATTTATAACCCAAACAGGTAATAAAAATAAAAACTTTATGCAATACGCGATGTAATATTGATTAATTTTTTTTTAAATAGTATGTTAACATATCAATAAATGCTGCAGTATATGCAGTTTTAGGTTAGAAGAAGCTCAAATTTTGTGGCGTAAATTTCTGTCTCCGAATATACCAGATAGGTAGAGATATTACATGAGTAATATTTAGGGACCGTACACGAGAGACCTAAATTACGATGGACCATATAAATAGTCGATAACATCGCTAAGTACAACACGCAGTTATTGAATAGCACTATTCATTCGGCTAACAGCACATCTGTCTTTGAAACCTTAATATCGGCAAATATTCCATTAAATAAACTTAAAAATTCCACCTTCAAAAGAGTTCTCCAAAAATATAGTGGTCGAAATGTTCCTGAAGAATCACCTTACGCAAATATTATGTTTCTAAGTGCTACACGAAAGCAGTAAAACGCATTAGATAAGTGCCAACGAAACTGTCGATATATTAGGACGCTCTGTGGTAAATGTTGTAGCTGGTGTACTACATCCAACTCTTCCATATAACGCATATGTAATAACAACAAAAGTTATAAATACAGTTGATGCGGAAACAGTAGCTAAAACCATTTACGAGAACATGCATATGAAATGAATATGAAAGTGCTCCAGTCGGACACAGGTACAAAGAAAAAATACTTTTATTTGTCTGTGATAGTGCTGCATATGTTAAAAACAGGCAAACTAGTAAAGGAAAGATATTCTAATATGTTGCTTATTACTTGTGTAGCACATGCTCTCCACAGAATCTGTGAATGCATCAGAGACACCTTTGCGGAAGTTGATAGACTTGTATCCGCTTTTAAAAAAAGTTTCAGAAATGCACCATTTAGAGTAGCTCTTTACTGGGAAAAACTTCCATCTTTGTCACTGCCTCCCTCTCCAGTAATAACTAGATGGGGGAACATGGTTGGAAGCTACTAGTTTCTATGCTGAGAATTTCGACAGAATACAAAATTTCATTACATGTTTAAAGTATTTCTGAGTGCAAGGAACTAATACAAATTCCAAATTTAAAAAATCAGTTGTACTTTCTTCAGGAACACTTTGGAAATTTGTCAAAACTAATCTTATTTTGAAAATCAAAATCTCAAATTAAATGATGGATTCGCCACATTAGATGTGGCGATTAATAATTTGAAAAATATTCCAAGTGACTTGGGATGTGGCCTTCGGCAAGAGTTAGACGCAGCTTTCAATAGGAATTCAGATTTAATAATAATGCGGCAAATGTGTATGGGGGATAATGCCTCAAATTCTAACTGCTAAATACCCTGAAATAAAGTATGCACCTACAACCAGTTGCGATGTAAAAAGGACGTTTTCTATCTATAAGGATGTATATCATTCAAAGAGAACAAATTTTACAGAAGAGAACCTTGAGAAAGTATTGCTAGTTAATATTAATACTCCTTTACTCAACTTGAACTACAAAATTAACAAATAAAAATCTATTTCGTATTTTATAGATCACCACCCGTTTTGTTTTTTTTTTCCAATTATATAAATAAAATTAAGAACTATTAAAAAATACAAATTTTCAATAGTACGCCCGTGGGCCATTAGTCATGGGCCTCTCGTGTACGGTCCCTATTAATATTACAATAAATATTTTCATAAAATCATATTGGTGTACATATTTTCACAAAAATATTTCCTATTTTGAATTTCACTTAAAAAATGCGTTGTATTTTTTAGGATACATTTTATTAATGAACCGACATACGTTATCGTTTTGATAGTATCTAACGGGCATAGACATAGGGGACATATTCTGTCATATACACATATATCGAATGCACATATGTATATTGGATTAATATTTTACCTGCTTTGCACAGAATAGATTTTACGAAAATAAAGTATGAAAAATATCATGCGGAACTAATTGAAACTGTTCCATTATTTATACTCATTGGTTACAATATATACGCAAACATGTAATAGTAGACAATGCAATTTTACAATTTTTGTTTGAAATAATAATTTTCTGAAAATGTAAACGAAATTACATTTTGGGTTATTTTTTTTTATTAGGTTTACTGTTGCGTAACTGTGACAAAAAATATTTGAAAAAAAAACCCTATTTTGCATAGTCTTACTATACGTACTTAAATAGTTTTACCTAATTTTGAAAATAAATAAATATATTGTATCAATTCACCATAAAAAGCCCGACACCACATTCATGAGACAAAAAAATACTAATCTGCTTGTTTAAGGCGGTTGTCTCACAAATGTAAACATCAGTTTTCGAGTGGGCGTGGCACTTTGATCTGGTATTTTTTCTAGGAAAGACTGCCTGCAAAATCATATTAATGAGAAAGCAAACAGTAAAGAGAGAGATAAAGCTGCCGACGAAATTTCTTTAACGATACATATTGCTGTGTTCTCTTCTAACCGAGATAAATTTAATAATTAAATAAAGTTGAAAACAGTAACGAAAATTTTAAAACAAGTAAATTTTGAATACATGAACGTCCTCATAAAGTAATCTCATAGTCAATTTCATGTAAAATTTCTTGTTATTTTCTGTAATAAGTTTTCATATGCAACGATACGGATCGTGTTAAGAAAAACACATCTGTGTATATTTAGTAAAGTTACATTGTATGTAAAATGACATGTAAGTTATTATATTTCTTTACGTTCTGGTTTATAATTGTTAATAACTTGGAATTTAAATCATGCTATATATACCAATTTATAAAAAAAATATTTTTAAGTTATAGCAAGCTTCATAATCAATACTTGAATTTTGAAAAATTTCTTAAATACATAAATATTGTTTTTGTAACAGTTGCGATGTACGTAAAATTTCAAACAAAATTAACGTGAGTTATAAAGAAAACTCGGCGTCGGACAGTAAAAAAAGGAACACTTGAAAATAAGAACGCATTTAAAATATGAAACATTATTAGAAAAAAATATTAAAGAAAACGTAAATCAGTATAAGAACGAAAGTTTTTAAATAACGAGATATTATTAGGAAGAGTATTTTAACTTAAAATGTATTTGAAAAAGAATTGACGTATATAAAGAAAATTTTTCAAGAGAGAGACACTTATCGAAATATAGTTTTAAAGCGGTGGACACAAATAAAATTTTGGTCTTGTTTGTAAATTTTATTGAATTTAATTAATTTTTAGAATTTTTAATTTAAAGAAAATTATTACTTTAGTTTGTTTAATATAATAAGAAATACGACAGGTGAATTATGTAAGACACTCAAGACTATGAAGTACTAAAAATTAAATTTGTTACTTGTTTTATGTGGATATCTACTTTGATCGTGTATAATTTCAATTTCTATATTAAAACAGATAATAAAATACAGCTATTTTTAACTTGTAAGTAGGGAAAAAGTATCACGAACATTTAAAAATATCTGGGTTTAGAACTCGAAATTTCAAACTTTCGTTAAATTTATGAGATACTAATTAAAATATGTCATGTGCTATTCACGTTTTTATGTAGCAGGATAAAGTCTCGCCACGTAAATATGAAATAACACATTTTTATTTTGTAATATTATCAAACTTTAATACGATTAAATCCACAAACTTTACAATTTATTCATTTTTAAATAAAAACGCTGCTTCATGCTTTAGCATCTTGTAGAGTATAAAAACTCACTGGTCTAAAGTATAAGTTCCACTGCTCAACTCTTAATATTTTTACGACGTGTAACGCAAAATTTTGAAATGACTGAAGAAGTCACTCACAGAAGAAAGTATGAGTTATTTGACAAATCAAACCAAGGAGAGTGACATGCTCAAAGCTCTTCTGTAAAAATGTTATATGGATATATAATGGATTTGGATTTAACGAAATTATCTGGAATTACGACTGACGGAGCACCTTCAATGGTTGGAAGTAAATCTGGGATAATAACTATGTTAAAAGAGTATTTACAAACTAAAAACATAGATACCAAGGAATTAATGCAGTTTGATTGCATTATACATCAACAGGCCCTCTGTTCAAAATTATTGGCATTTTAAATTGTGATGAAAGTTGTTGAAAGTAAACTTTACAAAATCACGAGGTCTCAATCACCGACAATTCACTCAATTTCTCGAGGATATTGAAAGCGAATATGGTGATCTCCTGTTTTACACTGAAGTAAGGTGGCTAAGTCATGGGTTGTCACTAGAGCAGTTTCTTAACTTGATTGAAGAAATCAAAATATATAAGGCCGTCTCCGAACTCGACAACCCTGATTGGCTGTGTGACTTAGCGTTTCTTGTAGACATCACAAATCACTTGATTGTCTTAAATACGCCACTCCAAGGCAAAGATCAATTGATTTCGCAGTTATACTCTCATGTTTCTTCCTTTCAATGCAAACTGAGTCTTTTCAGGACACAAATCAATTCAGCCAATTACAGCCATTTTCCGAACTACAAAAAATTATGGAGAAATTCAAAAAATTGATGTCAATTTCGCTTATGTTGAAAAAATTAATATTTTAATACAAGCTTTTCATGATCGTTTTCTAGACTTCAAAGAAGTTAAACTTCTATTAGACATTTTCAGCAATCCTTTGAACATTTCACCCGAAAATGCACCGCAATCAATACAGCTGGAATTGATAGACATGCAAAATGATGATAATTTTCGAAACAAGTTTAATGAAGGTAATTTACTCAACTGTTACCGTTGCGTTGACAAAACCGCTTATAAAGAGTTGCGAATAAATGCATTGAAATACGCAAGTTTATTTGGATCGACGTATATTTGTGAGCAAACGTTTTCAGTGATGAAACTTAACAAAACAAAAAATCGAAACCGTCTGGCAAATGAAAATCTGGAAGCAATTTTACGTGTGGCGACAAGTAATGTGGAGCCAAACATAAACAAAATTTTTAGGTCAATGCAATGTCACGCATCAAAATAATAAAACATGAAATATTACATTGTAATGATTAGATTACATTACGATTACATAATTACAACAAACATTTTTGAAAGTTCTTTTATTTTTATCATTTGTAGTAATTCATACTATTTAAAAATAAAAATATTTGTGTTAATAAGTATTCTTTGTAGTGGCCTGTCCTTGGCTTATAATTCTCCCGAGTGGCCCCTGTTCCCTATAAGTCTGCGCATCCCTGTAATAAAGTGACAAAAAACAAAGTTATTTTCTTATATATGAAAAAAATATAGGCTCTGTACAAAAAGTGTAACTACAATATACATCTTCATTACATTTATCTTGTAATTCGTTGTTTTTTTTTCAAATATAACAACTTACAAAATAGTTGTTATATTTGAAAAAAAAACAACGAATTACAAGATAAATTTTATACTCTAAATATATTTATTATTTGAAGCGGAAGTAGTACACTAATAAACATTACTATATAGTATAGTATATACCTACTGAAACTAAATTTTATTAAAGTAAGGTATTTCATAACGCAGTACATTTAGGTAATTAAATATTAAAATATTCGAATATGTGACACTGTTTAATTAATGTGAAATTAATAATAATTCAATTTAATTACAAAGCATTTTGAATTTTCAAAAAAATTACATGCGTGTTCCGTACCTATTATGTTATTGATCTATTATATATGTATGTGACCTATTCTATGTGCATGCACACAATGAAACACAATACTGTTGCTTATAAACACAGCAGGAATAGAGAATATACAAATGTAATTTATAATTTAAAATACTATATTATTTTATTCTTCTATTTTTACTATTTCTACGAGGGATGCCCAATCCCGCACCATAAATGCGTGCACGTGCGCAAGGCACACAAGCGGCCAAATCAAAGGGCGGCGAAAATTATTCGACATTACTAGAGACACTGGTCATTAATCAATAGGTTAAGATAATACTAACGTGTAATTTAAAAACCACGCTGGCCTATCCAGAGAAAGAATTCAAGGGGGTGACCGGTTATGTTTACTTTAAACAACCATACTCTCGATAACACACTTCTTCTAATCGTTATATTGTTTGCATGTGTATAGAATTTAAAGGGCAGCAAGCATTAAACTTGTTAGTGTTTAGACCGTTATTTATATTACGAGGCTTTTTATCACTTATCGGTGACTGGAAAATTTATGGTTGCGATAAGAAAATATAACACTGTTTGGTTTACCCTAATATATACTGGCCACCATAAGTAAATAAACACCCAGTGAACGTAGATCCATTTTAATGAAATTTACAGAAAAGACGTATTTTATTCGTATTAAGAAACGATAAAAATTTCAACAAGATACAACAGAAGAATAATCAATGTACTATAGAAATAATTAATGACATTTATTTGACGTTGTTCACTTAAATGTCACTATAAAGTATACGTGCAGGCTTAATTAGTGTCATAGTGGGGGAAAAAATGCCTCCTATTTGACGACGGGCAAATTTCCACAATTAACGGAATTTGAACGTGGTAAAATAGTCGGGTTACGAGAAACCGGATTATCAATTGGTGATGTCGCTAATCGTGTGGGCCGCAGTGTTGCTACAATTGCTCTATGTTGGCGACGATTGAGAGAAAATAATGAAGAGCGACGACGTCCACGGCCTGGACGTCCCAGACTCACCACCGGTCGTGAAGATCGTGCTCTTCGTCTTGTGGCTCTTAGAGACCATTTTTTCCTCAACAAGAGAAATTGGTGATAGATGAAGAGGTTTAGTTCATTAACAGATCTCCATACGACCTGTGTTTATCGAAGAATTCAATCTTTTGGACTTAGATCGTACCGTCCATTTCTTTGTTTACCTCTAAAACTCCACGTCATCAAACTGCACGACTGGATTGGGCTAATAATGGGTTGCATTGGAATGAGGAATGGAATCGAGTCGTCTTTAGCGACGAATCTCGATTTTGTTCATGGTCTCTTAATGGTCGCAGAATTGTCAGAAGACGTCCTGGACAAAGAAGAAATTTTCAGATTTTGCACAACGACACACGGCTCCAACTCAAGGTGTAATGGTATGCAGCGTTATCTGCTATGGAAGTAGATCTCCTTTAGTAATTATTCAAGGAACATTAGATGCGAATCGTTTTATAGATTATGTGGCGAGACCAGTGTTAATTCCATATCTGCAAGAGCTTGTAAATCCAATTTTTCATCAGGATAATGCACGGCCACATACCGCAAGGATTACTATGGAGTTTATGAATAATGCTAATATTCTAATATTGATCTACTTCCATGGCCGGCGCGGTCGCCAAACTTATCCCTTATAGAACACATATGGGATATGGCAGGACGAAGAATGAATAATTTATAGCCACCCTCAAACAGTATAGAAATTCTCCGACAACGGATTTTAAAATTTTGGGACAGCATACCACAGGCTACCATAAATGCGCTTATTTCGAGTATATCAAATCGAGTAGCTGAATGGGTAAGAAGTAGAGGATGGGCTACGCATTATTAGTTTTATTATTAATTGCTACAATTGTAGCAATTAATAATAAAACTAATAATCTTGTTGAAATTTTCATCGTTACTTGATACGAATAAAATACGCCTTTCCTGTAAGTTTCATTAAAATATATCTACGTTTACTGAGTGTTCATTTACTTATGGCGGCCAGTATATTTTTGCAAGTGTTTGGAATTTTAAGATGCATCAGCAAGCATGTGTGTCAGGCTCTAAACTTGTTAGTGTTGTAAATATGATAATATTACGGTCTGTTTTACTAGCGCATCAATTAATAATTATTATAGGTAACCCATAACAATAACAATCCCTAACAAGTAACAACATTTTGGCCACATCGAGTTAAATGTGACAGATCATAGAATGGTTGCTAATAAATTCCTATGGCTGTTAATGTTATATTCACTCGGTATTTCTAAGTTTTCTGCAGTCATTCTGTTTCTTTTATCGGTCTGAATCAAGGCGGCAGTAGAAAACAACCTCTCCGATGCGACACTAGATGGTTTTAACACAATTTTTTTTGCGATTTCTCTCAAAACATTGTGTGGCAGTTTTCCAAAACCAAAAAATGTCGGCATACTGCAGTAGATTGGGTGATTTGATATAGGAATTTACTTCTTGTTTGACTGGATTGAAATTTAAAAAAAAAATACACAAAATCAAGAAGTATGAAACAAAATTTTACCGATTAGAAGTGAAAGAGGCTCATCCATTTCTGTGTCATCAATTATCTCCTTGCAGTTATCCCAGATACCTGTTTTGCTGATGGAGGACTGAGCAACAGATGCTACACTGCTCAACTTTTCGTTTTCATTCCCAGTACTAATGCGCTCTGAGCAGGAAATGTATAGAGCTTCTTTTGCCTTCTGCAGGGTCGAGGCCTGCCTAAAAGTTCGAGTTTTAAATCTCGGGTCCAAAGCTGTAGGTATTACATGCTCAATGTCTCCAAATCTCCTTTGTAACGTCTCGTATTATGCGAAAGCAACGTCTTTTACACACTTCTTGCTTCTTCATTCTGAACTTTTTGCAGAAGTCGAAACATACCAGTAACCCATGGAGTAACTTCAGACAATATCGCAGTATCTTTGCTTAGTTCGTTTGTGGTGTCTTCAAAAACTGATAGTAATTTTGTGATTTCCTCGATTATTTTCCATTCCTGAGTACTTATGTTGCAGTTACAATTCATTTTTAACAATACTACTTGTAATACAACTTGCTGTTTATATAAACGGTTGAGAATATAATATTTAGAATGCCACCTTGTGGTTATATCTTGTATTAAGACATTTTGAGGCACATCGTGCTCTTTTTGGCTCGCTTCTAGTAATTTTTCCGCCTTGGTAGAGTGGTGAAAGTGACCTACAATTTTTCTTGATTTATCTGTGATCTGTTTTATCAATTGGTTTTGAAATAAGCCATCCTTCAACATTAATTGTACTGTATGTATTGCACAGGGAATTTGTTGAATACCAGGAACTTCTTGTTCTAAATCTTTGGCTGCATTTGAAATTTTGTTTACAATTTCCCACTTCAATATAGCTAAGTGGATATTGTGTGCTATATTTTCAGTACAATGAGTTATTCCCTCAAAGGGCATTACTTCTAAGAAGAAATAATTTCTTACATTCGATGACGAATCGCTTGTCCACACATCCGCTGTTAAGCAAATGAAAGGGAAGGGCCTCAGTTCATGCATACGACAATTTTTTACTTGTTCGTACATAACAGGTATAATTTTTTGCGCGAAATGAATTCTAGACGGTATTTTATATTTAGAACAGATTTTGTTCAGCAATCCACTAAATCCCACATGATTCACCAAGTTCAATGGCTGCATATCATCCATGCATATCATTTCTGCTATAAATTTTGTAATATCAACCGCTCGAGGGTAGTTTATAAAATTGAATGCTTTTCTGAAAAAATTCAACTACTGTCTACTAGGCACTACATCTGGATGTTTTTGAATCTCGATAAAATGAAATTTCTTGGTATGGTTCCACATATTTGCGGTATTTTTCCCCACACAAGAAATTTTAGCATTGCAGTACTTACATTTAGATTTTTGGAGGGTTTCAGATGTCATTTGTAAATGCTGCCAACTATCACTAATCAACTTGCGTTTTGATGACATTAGAAGTACTAATAAGTTAAAACACCAAACAAAAACTAAACAATTACCAATTTTCTCACAAAACAGGTTTGCACTGGCGGTATTTAATTCTGTTACTATCTGTCTCCTGTATTCGCTTACGACCGCGGCTGGGAACTCCCAAAGCCGTCAAAGGGGAATTCCCGCAATTTCCCTTCGGATACATCACATAAACATGCAATCTATAAAACGCGTTGTTAAACGAGAATTTAAACAAAATTTATTTGAAAATATTTTTGACACAAACAATCGCAATGATAACACAGATCTACAAAATTAAACTTTTTGACAGATGTTTTTATTTTGAAAACTAATTTTATATAATTTTGGTAGGCTGATTTCAAAAATTCTATGCATTTATTAGTATCACGTAAGGTTTTTTGCAAATATTAAATGAAAAAAAAACGATATTTCTAAAAAAAATTATTTGTTTATTGAGTAAAAAGGTGGAATACAAGTTAAAAAAGTGGAAAAAAAATAATTTACTCAGTCTTTTTTAAGTGAAATCTTTGTCGTTTTGCCAGAAAGCTGCGTTGTCCGGACATTCGGTTGTATGTTTTTAAGGGCATATCCCGTTTTAACATCCAGCAGTAGTCCGCCATCATCGTTATGCTCGATCTGCCTTGGTATAGCCGCTCCATTTCCTTAATGTCTTGGTAAAACCTCTCTCCCTGTTCTTCGCTAACTGCTCCAAGATTTTCAGGAAAATAGTTCAAGTGTGAAAACAGGAAATGCACTTTCAAACTCATATTACAACCTAGACGATGAAAGTGTTGTAACATATTTTGAACAATATTTTCGTAGTTTTCGTCCTTAGAGTTCCCAAGAAACTTATCAATTACTTCTTTAAATGAAACCCAGGCGTTTTTTTCGACATTGGTCATTGTGTTTTGAAAATCCTTGTCTTTGCATAATGTTCTTATCTGCGGCCCAACAAAAATACCTTCTTTTAACTTGGCATCGGATAAGGCTGGAAATGTCTCGCACAAATATTTAAAACACTGTCCATTTTTGTCTAGGGCTTTAACAAACTGCTTCATCAAGCCAAGTTTGATATGGAGAGGAGGCAGTAAAACTTTTTTGGGGTCAACCAAGCTATCTCTTAATACATTTTTGCTACCAGGTGTAAGGTTTGTTCTAGAGGCCCATTCTATTTGAGTCCAATGTCTATCCCTTGCTCGACTATCCCACTCCCAAATAAAGCATGGAAATTTTATATAACCTCCTTGTTGTCCTTGTAGCATGCGCAGCACTTTAAGGTCACCACAAAGCATCCACTGATGTTCTTGGTAGTTTATTTTCTTTAAAAGAAGTTCAAAATTTCATACGTTTCCATTAAATGTAACGAATGGGCAACGGGAACCGAGGCCAGCTCGTTACCATCGTGCAATAAAACGCCTTTTAAACTACGCTTACCTGAGTCAATAAACAGGCGCCATTCTTCTTTTACATACGGCACATTTCCTAATTTTGAAATTAAGTCAGGAATATTGTTACAATACACTAGCGGTCCGTCTTGAGTAAAATATTGTCATAACTCTTTTTCGCGATCCCGGTAAAAGCTTGATGTGACGCCAGGTGCCAGTAAATGTTTCTCACGAAGTCGGGAGGCTAACAATTCGGATGCATCCTTTGGAAGGTGCAAATCTCTAATTAAATCATTTAGTTCGCTCTGGTTAAACACTTCGGGCTCTCTGAAATCTGGTGTGAAATCTGAGTCATCTGGGTCGCAATTAGATTCCTCTGATTCTGACGATATGACGTTTTCTAGTGCTTTTGGGGCGGTAGGTATCGGTACATCTGGTCCATGAGGAACTGGTCGAATAGCAGAGTCAAGATTGGGATACACAATTTGTTTCTTATTTTTTCTGTTGAATCCTTGAACATAACACGAACAAAAATCACAATCATCACTGTGATTTCTAGGCTCTCGCCATACCATAGGAACACCAAAGATTAAACATTTCTTCCTACCTTTTTGCCAGTTTCTTAATGATTCAACGCAAATGGAACAAACAGAATGAGGAGCCCAGGACTTGTCTTGGTCGCCAATTTTTACACCAAAATAAGCGTGGTATACATTTTTCACAAACGAAGTTATAGTTTGCCTCTGCTTTACTACGACATAACTACCACATATATAACAAAAGCTATTCGGATTGCTCACACAATGTCTTCTTCCCATATTTATACGTTCTAGAACACTTAAAATACGCAACAACGAAGACAACAAGCGCGCGGACGCAGTAGCACGACGACTAACACAACCAAACTGACATAAGCAGGTTTCAACGTTGTATTGACGCTTCTGCGCCGACTCTGTTGCTTTGCTGAGAAATCTAATATTAACCAGTGTTGCCAAATCACATTTAATTTCATAAAAATCAATTCATCTAAAAATCATGCCTAACATGGAACAAACATATTCTTGTCATAGGTATGTATATTAATAAATTAACATTTTTAAGATATAGAGCGCTATAAAAAAAATTTACGTTTATAGAGCAAAAATATGTCGTGTTTTGGAATAAGTGCCCCCAAACATATACAAATTAGCAAACAGCTTTCAAACATCAAAATCACTGTAGACCTGTGTAATAGACGTTTACGATTAATAGCTAAATATTGATAATCGTTGATTACAATTAATCGTAATCGGAATCGTTTCATTACTAGTTAAAACGTTCTTAGTAAGTATTTGGCAAAAATGTCGAACTTTACAATAGAGACAGAAATTACAGAAATTAACATTTTTAAGATATAGAGCGCTATAAAAAAAATTTAACGTTTATAGAGCAAAAATATGTCGTGTTTTGGAATAAGTGCTCCCAAACATATACAAATTAGAAAACAGCTTTCAAACATCAAAATCACTGTAGACCTGTGTAATAGACGTTTACGATTAATAGCTAAATATTGATAATCGTTGATTACGATTAATCGTAATCGGAATCGTTTCATTACTAGTTAAAACGTTCTTAGTAAGTATTTGGCAAAAATGTCGAACTTTACAATAGAGACATTGGTTGACAGATGGCAGCACCAGGATCGCCTATTCGCGAAATATAAAAGGTATCCCTCGTACGCATGTGGAAGTTTTATAATTTTAGAGTAACTAGAGGGAGAAGAATTAGAATTGTAATTAAAATTGCATGTTTATTATCCAACAAAAAAGAAGTGAAAACTTCAGCGCTATTCTAATGAATACCTAATGAATATCTAATGAATGGTTAACAAAAATTTCTTCATCTGTTGGTATTGAATAAAGCCGAAATTCTAAATACATACAATTAGTAAGGAACAAAAGGTGGAAACATTATTATTCTTTTAAAATTTTGCTTTGCTTTTAGAGATATTTCGTTTATAAATAAAAATCGAAGCTCCAAATTGTTCAGCATATAGCACAATGAAATTTTGAAGTATTTGGCTTTACGTATTTCCAATGAAAACAAACTCTTTTATCGACGAGACTTAATAAAAAACAACTGAATAAATTCTTCCAGGAATCAAGAGATAAAACACCAACAGAGATGTAGTGGCATCTCGATAATTTCCAATATTAGTTTCCGTAGAGCGGAACTTTTGTAATTAGTCGTTTGAAAATTTAATTGATGTTCAAACGGGAATGCACCGGAGAACTTCACTGCACGCCGCGCACAATTAATGAAGAAAACAGAATCGAATAAAATTGTGAAGAGATTGGGAATGCAAAAGGAAAATGCGGAATTATCCCAGTGACAGATGAGACACAACTATCGCGTGTCTTCTATCTTATTTTTCGGGCGGAATGAATTCTGGAAAATGCACCGGGAGACGTCTAGATTATATTTAGATTTGTTCGGTCCCATTTCGCGAGCTGGAACATCTGGTCACGTATAAATTATTGCGACCAGCATCTGTTCTTAGCGTTAACTCTACGTTCGCCACCTAAGTGACAAATAAATAACAGGAATGCGTTATAAATTGGCGATCCACTTTGAATTTAAGCGTCCGGAGCAGTCTGCTTCAATATACGCGAAATATAATTTCTCTTAATGACGGGATTGTTTACTTTCTAACATGAAAATATGTGTGCATATATGTATGAGTTGCTGAATGTATACGAGGTTTCGTCAATTATTATTTATTTTTGCTAAAAGTGTCTTTGTAATAGTTATTTAGAGTTAAGACAAAATATAGATATACAACAAAGAATTACCATCGAAGAATTATTAGAGAAACGATTGAAATAGAATAACATCTTAACTATAAACTTAACAGCATACGGAAGAGCCTACTACGAGAATCTATCATGGCCAATAGAGCACGACGGTCACACACCAGTGAACCAAGATCATATATAAGGAAGAACGACAACGAAGAGAATCAGTTTGATACCAGATCCTGAGAAACTGTCAGTATCTACAGCGAAACGTTAAATGAAATTATGACAACAGGGCGAAACGCGCAACAATGTTGCATTACAAGTGACAACGGCCGTGAAAGCCTACTGAATTTTATCTGTTATACCAATCATATTTCCTACAAATAACAATAAGCGTTATCATTTTAAGAAGGTAAAAAGGAACTATCACAAACTTTTCTCTGATTTACCTCATATTGAAATTCGCTTCTTGGATAGTCTTATATTAATACCGTGGTGACTATGCTCTACTATAAAATTTATTTCATTCTGGATTCGCGTATTCCTTATACCATCCAGTTACAAATGAAACAGACAAGCAATATACATATCTGTAACTGTACACATGGACAATACACCTCGTATTTTCAGCATTTACTTCTGCTTAAGACACGTGTTTCTGCCATCTATAGGCGTCATCAGTCAACGTATTGATATACTAAACCTTTTTGTATATTTAGCGCCATCTGGCTCGTGTTAATGGACTACACCTATACGTATTTTTTCGCTTTTGTACCAGCATAGCGGGTCAAGCGAAAGGTCGCCTTTTTCGGCATAGTCTCTTTCGTCCGTCAGATGTCACTTATTAAATAGTGCCACCTTATAGGACGAAATTTGCTATATCTAGTAGGCGATTTCAGCGTAAATGTATATACAGATACAAATCTGTTCTTAAAAAGATTTGTATCATTTGTATTACATTGCTTCACTAGCTTGACTGATGACGCCTATAGATGGCAGAAACACGTGTCTTAAGCAGAAGTAAATGCTGAAAATACGAGGTGTATTGTCCACGGTGACGAAAGAGATATGTATATTGCATGTCTGTTTCATTTGTAACAAATGCGTAATACGTGCATAACGTATTGATATACTAAACCTTTTTGTATATACCATCCAGTGTTCAAAGCGTTGCTACACTCCATGGTTCACACCTTCTACAAAAAGATTACTGATGTTAAAAGGAAGCGCAACCCTATTCAGCAAGTCTTGTCGTTTTTGCATTGGCCTTTGCTACAGACTAAAAATGTGTGCCTTTTAATCCATTTTTCACATTGTGGAACATGGAGCGAGATCTTGTAAATACGGCGGATATTCAACCACAGTAATTTTCTTCTCCGCTAAGAACTGCTTCAGAGAGTGCATTTTACGCCATTGCGTTGTGCACCGGTATGTTGTCCCGATGCAGCTTACATGAGTTGTTGTTCCACAGACCTGTTTTTTTCTTCGCACCCTTCCTCTCAGCTTTACGAGGACCTCAATGTAGTAATTCTGGTATACCGTTTGATTTTAAAGTCTACACTCAATCATGATGATTAATTTCGAAAAAACATGACTTTCAATTTCGACTTGCTCTTTTAGTTCTTGGCGAAGTGTGGATCTTCTAGAGTATGGATTGACTCTTTGTTTCAGGAGCATATTGTAAAATCCACATTTCGTCAGTTCAGTTCAGTCTGTTCAGTTTCTGTGAATCGCTTCATGATGTCTGACTCTATGTTTTTCTGTTCTTCTCTAGCTCACGCGTGAGGTTTTTTAGAATCAGTTTTGCAACAAACTTTTGTCATTTGCAAATCATCATACTAATGTTTTCTTATTGTTTCTCTGTGAATGTTCGTCTGCCATCATTCGAATACTCAAACGTCGATCTTTCTGCACAATTTCATTTTATGGATGTTTTCATCGATTCTTGATGAAAGACCAGAACGTTCATAATTTTTTTAAATTGTTTGTGACGTTCCAAAACCTGAGTACGTAGCAAACAATTATCGCCAAACACTTCCTTCAACTATTGATAACATTTAGGAGGTTGGAGGTTTTTTCAACTTCACGAGGAATTTTAGATTGATGCGCTGCTCGATTTCTAAGCTTATCATGATTCCTGCACTCCAACAAAGCAACGTCCTACCCAATCAAGGAGTAAATAAACAACTAAACAAAACAGAGAGACGGAATATGGTTCCACTTACATCGGAAGCATCAATCTCAACTATATTTCACCCTCATTCCCCTTAATCAAGCCTAACCGCTAGAGCGTGTGCATCCCCGTTATTTAATTGCCAAACCTCGTATCTTTGTAAATAAATATCTGTAGGAAAAAGAATTTAATACTTGCATATATTTAGTGCTTCCGTTTGAGATAAAGTGGTCCGTCAAACTGAATTTACGACTTCATTTGTTTTATAAAGTTTCTCTGAGTAGATTTTAACGTGTACTGCATATTATCGTGAATGTTGTCTTGCATTGTTTTCGACTATATCGCTAGCAAAGTCAATTTAGTACCATTTCTGTACTGTCGAGGGTGGAAGTAAATTTAATTTACGTTTGGAGCGATAAATTCTACATATTTTTATGTGAGTTAAATCCTTCCATCCTCTTTCTACAACCGAACAATGGGGTCGCGAACTTGTCTTATTTCTCTATTGCATGAGAACTGGGAACAGTTTATGAAATACAGATAATTTAACTGAATATTATTATCTTTACCGGTCTAATTTTAAAAGAATGCTGTTCATGTAAGTAATACTTTGGAGTTATGCTATTCACGTGATAGTTTTTGTGGACAAGAAGAGAGAATCTCAAGTAGATACAGTAATTAACGTGACGACAATCCACGTTCAGCAAAAAAAATTGCATGAAACAAAGCAGGAAGTGCTTCACTTGGTAATTTTCGTAATAGAACAAGTGTTCATTTGAAAAGTCAATCTAGTAGCATGTGATTTACTGAGAACATTTTGAAGTATGTCGCAAATTAAAATTTACTACTTAACCTACGAAGTCGTATATTTTGACAGTTTCATACATACAAATAAATAACAAATAATATGTATTTATTGAAAACTATAACAAATGTTGAAAATGTTGTCCTTCAAGATCAATGCTCTTTAGAATCCTCCGTTCAAAATTTCTGATCATATTCTGCAACATTACTGGATTGTTATTAATTTCCATGCATTACTGTTCGATTCTCGGTAGCATATCACACAAATTCAATATAGGTGTTCGAAATATGTTATTTTTTAGATAAGGCCACAAAAAGAAGTCGCAAGGTTTTAAATCGCATGAACGTGCAGGCCAGGTAATTTCAGTATTTCGACAAATTATACGCTCATCAAAAAATTCTCTTAAATAATCCAAAGATTCTGCAGTACAGTGACAAGGTGCTCCGCCTTGTTGGAAATATGCATTTTGAAGTTCATCATCATGCAACTGATTGACAAATGGTTGTAAAATTTCCGTACGGTACCTTTGAGCATTTAACGTTCCCTGAAAAAATATTGGTCCAATGATTCGCCTTTGGCTTATCGCTACCCAAACACCAATTTTCTCTGGATGTAGCGATTCTTCATTAATTACATGTGGATTTTCACTACTCCAAATTCTTGTATTTTGTGAATATAGGTATCCCGTTTTATAAAACCATGCTTCATCAGTAAAGATGACTCTTTGCGAAAGTATTCCATTATTGTTCATATTTACAAACCAATTACAAAACTGTAGTCTACGTGAGTAATCAATTTCCAACAATTCTTGTACTGCTGTGACACGGTATGGATAAAGTTGCATATCTTTTTTTAATAACTTGTGAGTTGTACAACAGAAAGGTTTATTTGTTGACTCAAATGTCGAACAGATGTTTGTGGTTCATTTTCCATTATTTCTTCAACACGATTGACAACTTGAAGTGTACGTTTCTTAACTGTTCCGCTGCCTGATTTTCTTAAGAGACTACCAGGTTCAGAAAAAGTTTTAAAGTTATATCCAAAGTATTCTTAAATTGTATATAATCTATTACAAAATGTGGAAACTCAACTTGAAATTCTACCATGCAATCTTGAACTGAATAAACCCATAAACCACCAATTTTATTACTACTTCGAAAATAGGCCTGGACTAAAAAAATTTTATGTCTAAAGTGAAAGCCATTTTAAAACTGAGAAGCAATTTATTTAAACCAGAATCGACGCACGATTATTTTATGCACCAACTGATATTTGTGATTGACATTATCAAATGTCATTTGGATTTACGTTTACGGAACAACAAACACATACTAATATATATATGCGTCTTATTCTATCAAAATTTCAAAGTAACCTAGATTGACTTTTCAAATGAACACACGTTATAAAGTCTTTTGTAATTTATGTGATAGCCCAAGAGTAACATCAATTATATTCTTTAAGAGTTTAAGCAAGATGTAATTTTCGCTTAATAATTTTCGTTTAATAATTTTCGAATATTTTCTTATTAGGCGTTGCATTGCCATTAAACGATGAGTTACATATCAAGTGAACCACAAAATGTGTATTCTAGTAAGCCGTGAACGACTGAGATAGACATATAAGTTACGTCTGAGCTTACAGAATTGACGAAGTGTCATTTGTAAATAATCATAAGTCAAATTAACAAGTTACGATTTAGACTATTACTAATGTACGACAGTAGGTTAGATCACTTAATCAATCTAAGACATAACTGATTTAATCCAAGGCATACTCTGAAAACTTTTTTTGTGGCTCACTCTTTATTTTCTGTTAAGGCTTTGCATAGTTTACACTTGGGAAATATTGGAGTTCCGAATGATTAGTCTTCTATAGTCTTCTTAGTTATCAAAGTTTGTTTGCATAGCTTCACTACTTGTATATAGAGTTAAGTATGTATACACGTTAAGTATAGTATCTCCAGGATACCGTGCATTGACAAGTTCCAATAAGAACGAAATGCATTTGCACCTTCCAGAATGGATGTGGCTTACACGAATTTTAAATTATCCTAACAACCAGGAAAGTTGACGTCGCGGCGTGTTGCGCTCTGCATGCTTGTGCAAACTTAATTTGACGAATTGTAGAATTAATGCGACACATTAGACCGCATTTACATGCAAATTGATATTTTAATTATTATTGAATTCTCATTTGCAGTATATTCAATATCTTAACTATATGTACAAGTAGTGAAGGAAGTGTAAGTCAAGTCTGTCTCCAGGATACCGTGCATTGACAAATTCCAATAAGAACGAAATGCATTTGCACGTCCCGGGATGGATGTCTTTTCCACGAATTTTTAATATACAGGGTGTTTGGTAACTCGATTGTGAAAATTAAATGTATATAAAATCGGATTCTAAACATGAAACAAAGAATATTTTTTTACATCGGACTTCGTTTAGGAAATAATGTAGAAAATGTAAAATTAAAACAGCTATGAAAAGAAAAATGTATTTACTGTTTGACAGGTTGTCATCAACTAAGTATTTGTATTGGAGTTTATAAAATCCACACGCTGTTAGAAGTACAGGTTTTCAACAAAAATTTACAATTAACACTTGGTGTTGTATTTTTAATGGACAACTCCTCCCTATTAAGATTTTACCTAATCGTATATATGCTGAAGCATAGAAAAATAGTTTTGAGGATTTATTGAAGAACATTTCTATTGCCTTGCGACAAGAATGTGGTACCATCACATGCTGGAAGAAATGTCGTAAGTCATACTAAGTTCAGTGGGAGATGGATTGAAAGACGCGGTCTTGTTCATTGGCCTGCAAGATCCCCGGATCTTAACCCTCTAGGCTTTTATTTATGGGGTCACTTGAAACAATTAGTTTATCTTGAGCCAATCAATACTATTAAACAATTAGAATATTTGAGTCTTTAATACAGTACAAAATATTCAAAACACTGAATTTTTCAGAAGTTTACAATTCACTAATTTTACGTTGGCAGGCATACATCAATGCTAATGATGGAATTTTTGAAAATGTATTATGGTTTCGATGTAAATCGTTTAAATAACTTTATTTGAAACTTCATTAATTTCTTGTAATTTAGTGTTGAACAAAATAATAAAGCCCGAATCTGCAAAAAACGTATTCTTTCAATGGAGACTGTGGTTAAATAATAATTTAAAAAAGGTATATAACCCCTTACCACAATTATTAGTCGTATCCTAAATACGTATTTCGACAACTAAGTTGTCATCATCAGTAGGTAAAAACTACTAATTAAAAGTCAAACATGGGGCACAGTAAAGTGAGATAAACGCTTCCGCACAACTACTATACACTGCAACCCTGTAAAGACTGACAGTCTTTACAGGGTTGCAGTGTATAGTAGTTGTGCGGAAGCGTTTATGTTACTTTACTGTGCCCCATGTGTGACTTTTAATTAGTAGTTTTTACTTACTGATGATGACAACTTAGTTGTCGAAATACGTATTTAGGATACGACTAATAATTGTGGTAAGGGGTTATATACCTTTTTTAAAAAACGTATTGTTTGTTTTATGTTTAAAATTATATTTTATATACGACATTTTATTTTGGCAATCCAGTTATCAAAGACCCTGTTTATATGTATAGAGTGTATATAAAAGGAATCTTTGCCGTTGATGTATAGGTTCAAAATCAGGGATATAGGGAATCCAGCAACAAAATTGTTTAATTATGGAAGTTCTTTATTTTATTCCAATATTCACATTTATACTATCAGTGCTTCCTCGGTGAAAGAAAAATAACTTATGTGTGGAAGAAATACAGCGCATCACAAGTTGGTCTAATGATGAATTATTTGTAAAAAACATTTAAAAGAGCTTATTTATTAAAAAAATTAATGGCTAAGACACATGGTAGATGTTTATGTAGTCGAATAATTAAAATAAAGAATTATTTATGTAGTAATTTGTTTCATTTCAATAAATAGAACTACAACTTGCTTCTCTACAACTCACAGTGAATGCCTGAGGATGGTATTGGCCAAATGGGAAGGGGTTTCATGTGGGAGCGGTGGTTGCGGCGGGTAAGCACTCCACCAAACACTAACGACTTCTTTTCGACTTAAAAGGTTCGAGCCATTTGCGCCTTGCAATCTACGATGAATTTTGTTCTGAGCAATGGCTTCGTCTTGCAGAAATCTGATCTTCACGCACTTTACACCTGGAATATTCTGCAATTGCTCACGCCATACTTGCTTCCTTTCCGGGAGCTAAATTGAGTCGTGAATACAACAACGCCCAAATCTCTACTACTACTCGCATGTCTTGCAACTTGCCTAGTCATGCGCCATATGCTTGACTAGCCAATAAGGCGCATGCGTTGTTTGCATAACAGCCACCTGTCCCTTCAAAATCGTACACTCTCGCATATTTAATAGTAAACTAACGTGTCTTCAAAAATTTCCTCATTAGAGACGGCCATGCTTTTTGATAATGGTTGGTAACAGTGCACGTAATCCGTCACAAGCGTATAATTTTGAATGAGGATGGATGTTTCTAATGAGGAACGTTTTTAAAGGCATGTGTTATGATTTTAAAGTAAGGAAATATCAATTAAACAAAAGATCGTTGATATATTGAACATCTTTTGTTCATAAATTTCAAAAACAATCGATGTGTTGAAAATTGAATACAAATTAAAAGTAGATGCAGAACAGAAATGACTTGAAAAGTATGGAATGAATATACCTTAAGTACGACAATATTCAAAACAATCTGAAAGTAAAATGATGTTTTTGATCCCATTAAAATTGAAGGTTGTAGTAAAACTTCGTTGTTATATATTCTTGCCGGTCGTTAAAGGTATTAACAGTTTCCCTCATTTACTTTTACAATCAGTTCTGTCGGATTCGTCGCAAAGATTCAGTCAATTACGGCATTTACGTCCCGGGTCTTCTTTCCGTAAGCAACAAGGGCCGTTAAATCTTCCGATCAGAATTTACTCCGACCGTAAGAGACCCCCGTATTTGGCAAGAAGTGATTTTATTACTGCAACTTTTTTTCGACCGGCTCCGAGAAAATTTATTCGACCGACCTTAACGTTTAAATGGATGTATGCCGCCATATTGCCGTGCCGTTTTTCCGGTCAGCTGCTCTCATTCCGCTCAAGCTGGTTCACTTTATTTTAATACGCTGATTTTGTTGTTTGTTCAATTTAACTACATGTAGAACCAATTATTTTTTAAAATAATTTGTACAAAAAAGTTTTTCAAATAAATATTTTGAAATGTAGGAAATTTACTAGTTCTAGGTACAACATAATTTAATATATTATATATCCATTTCGATAAATATGTTATCGTTGATTTTCGAAAGAAATACTTGTTAGAACTTCATTATAACGATAATAAATAAGTACTAAACATCTAGTTTCAATTTCTTTTTTAACCTTCCGTTGCTGGCGCGCGGACTCTGAGTCCGCGTCATTCTTTGTTTTTGATTTACTAAACATTTCCCCACCCCCGAAATCTGCCCGTTACGGTATTCGTCGAACTAGTTTCAAGGAACATTAGTCTATAATATAGTCTATAGGTAAGATACATGAACATTTTCAACAGCTATATACATAATAATGTATTCTTTAGATGTATCACTCTAAGTTGTCCTACGAGGAGGAACAAAGGAGACTGCATGAACTTATGTTAGAATGTCTCAGTGAGAATGATAATGAATGTGAAGTCGCGAATGATTATCAAGAAGATGACTCTATGGAAGATAGTGTAGAAGAACGGGAGGAAGATTCAGACACGGAACAGGAAGTTTCTGGTGGTGAACAGGAAGAACCGATTCCATGGGGACCACATTTTGTTGGAAAAGATGGATCAATATGATCCAAACATGTTCCTCCTTCAAGTAGAACACGTTCGGAGAACCTGATTACCCGATTGCCGGGTCCTAAGGTAGCTGTAAAAAATTTGAAAGGTGCTTATGAAATATGGAAATATTTTTTTGATGATGACATGTTAGGAAAAATCGTAGAATATACAAACAAACATATAGCCAAGAATAAAGAAAAATACAGTTGTGAAAGAAATGCAAAAGAAACTGATAAAGCTGAGATTCAGGCCCTTATTAGCTTGCTTTATTTAGCTGGAGTACTGAAGTCCAGTCGTCTAAATGTGGAAGAGTTGTGGAGCAACAGTGGGACTGGTGTTGAGCAATTCCGCCTCACAATGTCTAAATTTCGCTTTACTTTTTTACTGCAACATTTACGATTTGATGATATGGATACACGCGTGGAGAGGCGAAAGACAGATAAATTAGCCCCCATCAGGGAAATATTTGACCCATTTGTCGAAAAGTGTAGATCTGCATATACTCCTTTTCAAAATGTAACCATTGATGAAATGTTAGTGGCGTTCCGTGGGAGATGCGGCTTTCGCCAGTACATCCCAAGCAAGCCCAATAGGTATGGCCTAAAGGTTTATGCTATGGTGGATTCAAAGACATTTTACGCGAGCAATTTGGAAGTCTATGTTGGCACACAGCCAGATGGACCTTGGCGTTTGGATAATTCCCCTTTAGCACTTGTTCAAAGACTGGTTGAACCAATCAGACATTCAAAACGGAACGTGAAGTGTGATAATTGGTTTACCAGTATCCCATTAGTACGTACGCTATATACGGATTACACGCTTACTTTTCTGGGAACTATTCGCAAAAACAAGCGCGAACTACCTGCAGAAATTTCAAATCCACAAAAAAGACCGATAGGTACAAGTATGTTTGGATATGATAAAAATATAACATTGGTGTCATATATCCCGAAACAGAAAAAAAGCGTAATACTGGTATCAAGTCTGCATCACGACGATACGATCCACGAACCAACAGGTAAACCTGAAATGATCATTGATTACAACGAGTCGAAGGGTGGTGTAGACACATTAGATAAAATGTGCGCGGCATATGATTGTGCCAGAGGGACTCAAAGATGGCCAATGGTTATATTTTATGCGTTACTGAATATAGCTGGAGTGAATTCTATGGTACTGTTTCCTCTGCAAAACACTGACCATAGAATCCCTCGACGAAAATTTTTGCACATTCTAGTTTCCGAATTAGCTGATAATTATCTTCATGTTCGCGTAGCCCAAACCAATATCCCCAGAACTATATCAGCCAGATTGAAGGAAATACTTGGATTACAAGATCCTCAACCTGTTGCAAATGCTGAGAATACACGCGGATGTTGTCATTATTGTGACAGAAGAAAAAGCCTACCAACTCGATTTTCCTGTCGAATGTGTGGAAAATTTATGTGCCTGGAACATCTAACTTGCATTTGTACTGTATGTTACACCTTAACCTAAGTCACTCCCATCGTTCAATTAATGTTTTGCTCTTATTATTCGTTTCAAGGTCGTATTCGTAACTACAATGTTTATTACTACAATACTCAAAATATGTATTCTATATATGAAATAATAAATAGCGTTCAATTAGTTTAGTGTTTGTTTTAACCATATAAATACTAAACAGACCATTTTTTGCGGTTGAACCCAAGAAAATAGCATGCGGAGTCATAGTCCGCCGCTAGTAACGGTGTCTCTAGGATCTCGCGCCAGCAACGGAAGGTTAATGTAAATCCACTACAATATTGTTTCGCCATACAATGACTTCATCAGTTGGATGAAATACTGAATATTAAAAATACAAGTTTGAATATTTATGTACAAATTATTAAGGAAAATGGTGGTGGAAACATTTTTACAATTTTAAATTTAGTACAGGGGAGTTATTTAAATCTAACGTGATTGGGTAAAGGTATTGAATTAAGGACTCATCCAGCCAATAGTCATGACTTCGCATTAACTGACTTTTTTGGTTGCCAACTATAAAAACAAAAGTGCATAGCCACAGTTTTTCCTATTTAGAAGAGGCCAGACGTAGCAGACAAATCGCAATTTGCAGACTATACTGAAGAAAAAATATCAACTTTCGTCCTTGCTTTGGCATGACATAAATATTTGGTTTGTTAAAGAAGCTAACAAAACATATTTTAAAATAGACGAAACACATGAAGGGAAAAATCCATCTTTTGAAATTGGAAGCTAGACATTTATTATAGATATTATTTTGAGGGGCACGATATGAGGACCAAAAAAGGTGCTTAATTGTCGAGCACCCATGCCGAAGCCTCGCATTATTTTCGTCCGAGGTAATTTAGGAAACAGGTGCATCCAAGAATACCTCAAAGCATTTCGAAGCCTAATGCAGACATGTTAAATTTTCTATTAAAACATTTATAAATAAAAGAGAATATATGAAGATAGGCAATTATCCATTGCCTATCTCCATTCATAGCCAATTTGTTCATGAGACTCCAAAGTAGAATTTAAGAATAACGCTAAATATTTTCCAAGAATTTGGATTAGCTACGTAGATGAGATTTTCGCGATTTTTTAATACACATAAGTGTGAATTGGATATGTTTGTAAAACAGCTAAATTTGAAATTTCCGACTATTAAATTCACGTTTATAAAGAAAAACAATGATTGAATACCATTCTTAGATATATTATTAATTAGAAATAAGCATAAAATAGAAATTGATATTTTCCGGAAATAAAACCAATATCAGTAGGTTTATCACGGCGGATTCAAGTCATAGCTTCCACCAAAAGACGACTTCTTTCAACTTTCTAGTCAATCGGTCAAGCTTTCCGTTAACAAAAGAGAAATACGAAAAAAAATTAGATTTCATTAAAAATATCGGGAGATATAATGGTTTTGACACATAATTTAATTAGAAAGATTAATTTAAAAAAAGTTATTTCACTTGTTTATCACCTCAACAAAATCGTGCGAAAAAGTACATGTGTTTACTACACAATCAAATTACGAAAACCTCAATAGGCTTTTTAAAGAAGTTGCTTTTCAGTTTGAAAACTCAATAGAATATCTTCTGAGTAACGTGAAAGATAATTTACATATGAATGAGAAATTGGGTATGTTGGTCAAACAAAACACTCCGTAATAACCCGTTATAAATTACATATATTGCACATTCAATAGACCGGAAAAATTGAGTGTTACCAGTCATGCGTTAGAAGCCGATCATAACATCACGGTATATTGTTTGGAACTTATTAAAAATCTGGGCAATCCCAAGGATATGGACATATACAAAAGTATTCAATTATTAAAAATAAATATAACACGTATATTTTTTAGTATTTAGTATTTATTTTCTTTGTTTCCTAATGCATAACAGCGTGAAACTCGCTATTATAAACTACAAAAAACATACAAGTATCAATAAATATACACAAATATTTTTCCATTTTTTTTTTACACCAACGACCCACTATACACCTAATGTAAATATAATTTACAATACTATTTGTTCCGTAAAGAAATCGTCGACTATATAACAAGCTCTTTTACACAAATAACTTTTAAAGCGGTATTTAAATTTGACGGACGTCAAGACCTTCATACACCGCGGCAAGTAGTTATATATTTTCAGACATCAATACAAGCTTAACCGTTGTATTCTGCTCAATTCCGTCTTTGTTGGTAGGAGTTGAGACGACTCAACTCCGTGAGTATAATAGTATATAGTATATAGTATAATAAGTCAGTTCATATTTTTTGAAAAGATCATGATGATTTTCCCTGAAAATCATAGCAGTTTTATATCCCAAGGATATGGACATATACAAAAGTATTCAACTATTAAAAACAAAAATAACATATATTTTTTAGTATTTAGTATTTATTTTATTTGTTTTCTAATGCATAACAGCGTGAAACTCGCCAATATAAACTACAAAAAACATACTTAGACATCTTAGATATACTTATAATGCATTCCATTTAAGAAAGGACCAGATGCCGCGGCAATCTGAGTATAATTTACACAGGAATTTCAAAAAAATAGATCATTTGTATGTGAGGTTATGTACCTACTAACTTATACAAAAGATTATTTTTGACGTATGTTTATTAACATATTTATTATTAAGAATGCTTAGACTTTAAAAGTTTTATTCAAGCAAGAAGCGGCAAATATATACCAATGCAAGGTATTAGACTTATATAAAATATTTCAATCAATATCTTATAATCTGTTATTTATTGTTTGAAGGTGTTGCATCTACAATAAATTTGTGCGTAAATACAGCGAGAATGTGTTAAAATTACCAAAGGAGAAATATTTACATTTTTCTTTGATTTTATTAGAGAACAAAACTTTTGTGTAAATGTGAAACTAATAAATTTAAAGGATTGATGGTGACAGTGTATTATAATTATCATAATATTTGTGTATCGTTTAGCTTAAAAAATATAGCATTTTACAAAATATAGTTATTTTAATAGTATCTATAATGAGAGACCAATAAGGAAATTCATTTACCTGCACATCATTTCACATAATTTGGATAAAAATTTTTATACATCTAAAAAAGGTATTTAAAAATTTTTCATTTTACAAAAGTAAATAAGTACATATTAAAAAGGATAAAACAGCAATTTTGCACCAAAAGATAGGTAAAACGTAAGCATTTTTCCAGTTTCAGTATTTGGTTAAACATGTGTTCATTTCTTTATTTCAAGTTATTTCTGATTAATACTTACGTTTTTGCTTATGTATAGGATAAATTGTTACTATCGTACAATGATTTTTTTTGCTTTTAGCAGAAATATGGTTTGATTACAGTTTCAGATTTCAATGTAATTGAAAAAGAAATAATAATAAATAAAAAGAGAAATTGCTTTCATGGGAAACTCCGTGTGTTCAGTAAAAACAATTTTTTTCATAAATGTCTGAAAACAATGAGTGTAAAACCCTCTTTTATTAGCATAATCTACATTAAATCTTTTACCTACACTTACATAATTACATTAAAAAATTATATAATAATTTCCTACTTAGAAATTTCATTAATATTCCGCGATTATCACAATATCTGGTAGTTACGTGAGACCCAGGACGTCGAACAATTTCTGAGGACCTGAAACAACTTACAATCTCATGAATGTATATGGTAAACATTATTATATAAATATATTTGGTTTACATTTTATTCACTATATTTACCAAACTATACAATTTATAAGTATAAAAAAAATATATCTAACACATCACATACACACAGGAATCTAAATCAAGAACATCACACACACATAACTTAATTTAACACACCACAGTTCATTATGTTGCCTATTGTTCATGAATATATATATATATATATATATATATATATATATATATATATATATATATATATGGTAAACCTAATCAGTAGGCGATTAAAGGTCTGTATATTACTTCAAAATATATGTATTTAAAAAACTCTACATGTTTCGGCAGTACGCCTTTATCAAGAGAATACAAAATGTAAATGACAGGATATAAATGTATATAATTTTTGAAGTAATATACAGACCTTTAATCGCCTACTGATTAGGTTTACCATATCATACCAAGGTCACGAAGTTATTATTATATATATATATATATATATATATATATATAAATATAAATATATATATATATATATATAAATATAAATATATATATATATACCGCGATATCATAAAGTTTCTGGGTCCAAGATGGCCATGGGGTGAAAAACGTCTGTCTTAATTTATATCATCCTTTTGAGAAAAATCTGATACAATTTTCAGGTTATGTGTCATACTGACATTAAGATTAATATATTGACAAATTTTAACGTCAGCATGACACTTAACCTGAAAATTTTATCAGATTATTCTCAAAAGGATGATATAAATTAAGACAGACGTTTTTCACCCCATATATGGCCATCTTGGACCCAGAAACTTTGTGATATCGCGGTATATATATATTGAAAACTACTCATCTTCAAGATCAGAACCTGAATCTAATGAAAATTCTGAGGATGACCCAGTATTTACAGTAAAAGTCAAATTTTCTAATACATTTTCAACAATATTATCTAAATCATACATTTTGTTTTCTTCTGTTATAACGTGATGAATGCTATTTTTCCATGCGTCAGCATCAACCATGTCTAATCCTTCTAATAATAAATTTCTTATTTCATACAATTTAAATGTCTTATTATTGGCCGCAACATGATGCTTGAGTTGAGCCCATATAAGTTCAATGGGGTTAAGATTACAGTGATATGGAGGTAAACGTAAAACTGTACGGCCACTTTCTCCAGCTATTTCATCGACCACGTATGAAACTGGATGACAGAATGTGTAATTTTTTACAAACTCAAACAATTCAATCTTTAGCATTGAATTATCAGCTAAAATTCCTTTGGTTAAAAGCCATTCAATGAGTGCCTCCTTTTTCCATGATAAAGTAGGTGACTTTTCTGTTTTAGTAGAATGATAAGACGCATTATCCATTACTATAACACTATTGGGCTCAAGAGAAGGTAATATATTTTGCATCCATGTGATGAACACCTCGCTATTCATATCTTCATCGTAATCTGCTGTTTTCTTGGATTCAAATAATAACAAAGCCCCATTCATAAAACCAGTTTCGCTGCCAATGTGAACCACAATTAGTCGCTTTCCTTTGCCAGATGGATCTTTTAAACCAGTAGAAAGACCTTCAACAAATGCTTGCCTTGGATTAAGTACCATTGTATCTTTCTATATTTTTGCTTTTGTGTAACCTGCATTCACCCATGTTTCATCTAAATAATAGATTTTTCTACCTTCTGCACGAAACTTTCTTATACTTGTCAAATAACGACGTCTCCATAAGATAATATCAGTTCGTTCAATTAATATGATATTTCATGTGCGTTTTTCCTACTTGAATCCTAGTTTCTTTAGGATTCTCCAAAGTGATGTTTGTTTTAAAGGAGATAAACTGGCATCACCTTTAATAGCTTTACATATTTTTGTGCAAGTTGGTAACTCATTTTTAAAGAAAAATGAATGCTCGTGCCTTCTAATCGTACTTTTTGATACTTCATCTAATTTATTATAACCATCTCGGCAACTTCGTTTTCTTAATGGAGACTGTGTAACTCCAGACATTTCAATTTCCTTAATAATGTCAAACATAGTATTCCTAACAAATCTCCACTTCCTTTGAAGTTTGACGAACAGCAACTGTTTTGAACATATTAGCTTTGTTCTTAAAATACACATTGTAAGCCATCTGCCTCTGTCCACTTTCTATATATTTTCCTTTACGATTTTTTGATGGACCTGGTAAAGCGGCGTCATCCATGCTCTAAAACGATTGCGATTAAATAAATGAAATAAGTTAATGAGTGATAAAATATTTTTAGAAAATGATGTTTTCACTTTATAGTCTCTATAAATAATATAATAAACAACTAGTAAAACATGTAATTGATTAGCACAGACAAAAATACCGGTCAGTACTGACAGCAAAACGCTAATTTGGCAGAACTATATAAACTAAATTTCGCCTGCATAAAAGCGGCCTCTATTTTAGCCATTCACAAGCTCTTATTTTAAGCCCTATTTTTCCCAACGGTTTATTCTTATTTGGAACAGACATTAGACATCTCTTTTGAGCTACGAAAACGCTAGCCATATCCACGAATGGTCCAAAAAGCACCACGCCATACTGCAGCAGCACGTGAACCCCTTCGTAATACACTTTTAGAGCAACACCAGGACAGACACTATTCGCAATCATTCTCAGAGCCCAACACAAGCCACTCAACCTAGACATCAAAACATCAAGATGACCACCCCATGACAGCTGTGCATCCATGATTAGCTGTCCTGTGCCCGCAAGTAACGGTCTCGTTCCGGTATTGTGGTGCGATGTCACTTCCACTTCCAATAAATTCAATAAGTTTTGTCTTCTTGATGTTAAAATTAAATTGTTCTCCGTAAACAACAAATACTAACTCTAGCATCGATAAAGGTCCAGTTCCAGTAACATGCCTGTTCGAATTCCTAGAAAAGTAGGAGATAGGAGAAGAGGTTGGGAGCAAATACGTGTGTGCCATTTCTGAAGAAGGGTAAGTGACACCTTATAAAGTATTTCGCGATTCTTTGTGTTAGCTTTACTGTGCTCCATGTGCAACATTGTGATTATTGATTTTACCTACTGAGAATAACAACTTAGTTGTCGAAATACGTATTTAGGATACGAGTATTAATTGCAGTAAGAATTGCACCAAAGAAACACTTTTTGTCTGGGGAATTTTTTATGTTTCAGGATGGGAGTGTTTATATTTGACGTGTGAAGGTTTGTTGCAATTTTGGCGTTTAAAAGATGTGGCGGAATCTCGATTAACAGTTTTAATAAAAATACCGAAAAATAAAATATTGCGAGTTTTATAAGTAATTGGTAGAGCGTTTATCCAAAATTACTTGACTGAATTATGCAGATAATTATGTAAACGGTTCCTATATTATTCTAAAATTAGAAAAGTTTCTGGTTAATCCCATACAGTAATTTAAATTTAATAATACCTCATTTTCCCATTACATTCACCGCAAAATATTAATTTTCGAATACTTCTGTACCAGTCTGACGACATTGTAAAAGCCAAGCTTCGATTTTCTGTGTTACATAGAAGGACGGCGAGCGTACCATGCAAATGGAAATGACAGCCTCTCTAATTGGTCCGTGTGATATGAATTCGACAGTGGAATATTCGCGATCCTCGGTCAGAAGTCCGTAATAATTTTCGCCTGTTAATTGGACCCGATATTAATTCAAAAATGGAATCGCGTTCGGTTTTAAAAATGTCAATGAAACGTTGTACAGTCAACCACTTTGTCATTGTTCCCGCTTAACGTAGGACAGATAATTCACGTCCTCTGATTTCGAAATCTCGGACAGATTAATTACCGACTTTTTATCTTTCGTAATAATAGTATTCTATTATTATCTTCTCTTCTTTTTCGTTTAAGATCATTTTGAAATTATTTTTTAATATTCATGGTTATTCAGAAAGGAATAAAAAATTAAAGTTTTTTAATTTTTTTTTAATAGAAGAGACGATTCAACGACTTACTTGCACGTCAATATTTCAAATGAAAGTTTGGTATACGAAATTCTATCTAGACACTCACTAAATGTGAATAGGAAACACAATAATGTTCTTACAACTCATTCACCACCATTCCCTTCCAAGTATTCCCCTTCCACAAGAATACACCAATTCCAGCGATTTGCCCATGACTGGAAACAGTACTGAAAGTCTTCACGTCTTAACTTGTTCAACACTGTCTGCAATTCAGCCTGGATTTAGCTTAGGATTTAAGCCTATCGAAAAGAAATGTTTAATAACTCTACGGAATTCTAGTTTATTCATGATTAAGAAAATGCGCGCACTGTGTACTTTGCTTGCCTATAACGGCTTTACTTTATCTACTATCTGTCTAAAAATTCGACACCAGTTATATAATAAAAGGCGCGTTCGAAACACATGACCGGTACGCGCGCACAATGCCATCTTCTGGTTCACTCTAGATACTTTCCGATCTTCCCTCGTTTAGGAGGTGCTAATCATAAATTTTCGGAATGTGAAAAAAAAGCACAAAAAATAGTTCTTACAACTTATTCACTACCATCCCCTTAAAAGTACTCTCCGTCCACATGAATACATCGATCTCAGCAGACGGAAGTCTTCTCGTGTTAATGTGTTGAACACTGTCTGCGATTTGGTCCGAATCTCTTTAATCGTCTTAAAGCGGCACCCATTGAGCTAAAGTGACAACTTCGACAACAGAAAAAAGTCACAAACAGCAAGATCTAGAAAGTAGGGATAGACGTAGTATTGCTGTCTTTGTTGAGGCTAGAAACCGACGCACAAGTGACGTGTGGGTTGGTGCATTGTCGTGGTGTAGGATCCACGAATTGTGGCGCCACTTGGCAGGTCGCTTGCGTCGTGCGACAAGCCGACAATGTCACAAATGCCAAGTCTTGCAGGATGGCATAACGCACTGTCGATGGACAACCGGGGCGCTCATTATCATCAGCCTACACACGTCCACTTTTAAAACGGTTGCAGGGCTTATGCAGGGCGTCTGGTCTAGAGAATCCTGACCAAATGGTGATTTAAGCATTTCCAGAGTTCTCGCTGCTATTTTACCAAGTTTGAAGAGAGAATTTTATGCAATTTCTTTGCTTTCACATCAGACACTGTTTGACACTGTGTCGTAGAATAATGCAAATACAACCCAACAAATATAAACACAAAAGCTATTTGTCACCAACTAGCAAAGTGCCATTTGACAGACTTAGTATTGACGTAGCTCACACCATCTAGCGCTATAGAGCTGTACTACCATCTCTGCGCGCGCCACATTTACTGTGTAGCGCCTCGTAAAGCAAAAGGGTAAATTTGTGGAAATTGAACGTCCAGACATAACACCATTAAACTTTATTTATTTAACATGAATAATATTTAAGAATTTAACCTCAGAAGCGACAGTTTTTTGGTTAATGATCTATTTTTGCTACACCATATTTGAAATTTTCTTCTGTTAGCGAATTTATATCTTTTCGCTATAGGAAAAAGTAGGCTCTGCGTTTTATTGATATTCACAACAAGCTGATAGATCTTCTTCCATTGGCTTCTATTAAACGTGCTCCTATTATTCCACACATACACATCGCCAATAATGTTTTGATGATATCGTTCGCGTAAGGCATTACGCTGTTAGTGACATTAAGCACATGGAAATATCATTAATAAATAACAATATTGGATTAAGAATATTTCGAAATTGCAAGCCGGTGCCTTATTATTAATAAATCATGTTTCTGTCTTTTAATTCTTACAATTTTAATTGGAATATACTTCCGAAAACAACGAAATACTCTGAAAACATAAAGATAATTAAAGAGATCCCTCCTTTTGAAGCAAGAATTACGTTTTACTCAATTGTTAAAATCAACAATGGCTACACCGTAAACGACGAATTTAAAATTTTCAAATTAGCTTTTATACAGTTATACGCAGGAGGCACAAAATTAAATGATAAAATACCACAACATTGTTAACGGAGAGATTTCCCAATAGTATTAATGTAATTTCAACATGTCATTCAGCCAAAAATCAATGGCTATAAACAAAGACACGAAAAAACGACTTGTTTCCAAATATTTACAATATTACAACCCATTTCAGTTGTTTGCCAACCGAAAAAATACAGTAAAGAGTACTGTATTTTTTTATATAAACCAGTTTGAAACATAGAATATTAGATTGCGATCGTAAGACGCAAAAATTACATTAGTTCAAAGGAATCTCATTTAAAATTAATATAATAAAGTTTATTTATTTAAGAAACAATTGAGATCAAAGATGTTCTACATTACACAAGCTTCCGATGTATTATTAAACTTAAATAAAACACCTTATATTTCACAAACAATAGTATATTGACTATATGTACATTTCATGTGCACTGCCACACATCCTCAGTAGTTACTAATTTAAAAGTATTATTTTTTAAGTACATGTATAGTAAAAAATATCAATTTTTTTTTTTTGGTTAGGGGTGTAAAAATTACAATTATAAATGGTCAACAAATGGTCAAAAACATGCAAATAAAAATATAAAAATAAAAATAAAAAATTATGGTCGTACATTGTAACAGTGCCTGCTAAAATCTATTGAAATTCCAAGAAGGACAAATTATGGGAAAGACCGTTACCTATGAAAAACAAGACATCTGACTGTGTTTGGCATGTCGGGTTCTATTAAATAACAATATAGTAGCGTGAAAAGGATCTATTAGTTATTAGATACTGTAGGTATTCTAGTATCTGTAGGTGCATGTGTGCAGTGCACATGAAATGTACATATAGTCAATATACTATTGTTTGTGAAATATAAGGTGTTTTATTTAAGTTTAATAGTGTAATAATGCTCAACATATATACTACTTCCGATGTATATTTACGAGAAAATAACTAAATCAATAGAGGAATAATTGTCAGCTCAATCAACAATTAATAAGAAATTTTTTGAATATCAGGGTAGGTTCTGTTCTAAATAAGCATACTAGATAAATTTGTGTATAAAAACTTCAAATTTCAAAAAGTACGTTACTCTTTCGCGATTTACAAAAATGTATATTATAATGATGTGTATTACTGGCTATCTTTCCGATTTGTATATTATAAATAGTGTAATCAAATAAAACGGAATAAATTATATTTATTCAAGGATAATTTATATATTTATTAACAAACATATTTTCTCATTATATATATATATATATATATATACATATATATATATATATATATATATATATATATATATATATATATATATATATATATAAATAATTTAAACGAAATTATCGTTTTGTTATTTGGTCCATATATTGTTAAAGTTATATTGCATTAATTTTTTATATATTTGAGACTTTAGTTTTTTGCTATATGTTTCGTTTTATATTTTTTATTTTTCATGTTTTAACTTTTACATATACATGTTTTTTAAAGGTTTTAAAGGCTTGTGTCTATAGTTACTTTAAGTTTTAAATCTAATCAATTTTGTTGTCCTTGTACGTCAATTTTATTATTTTTTTCAACTCTACATTTTGTAAGTATGTATTTTATTACTGCTTTATACTTTTATGTTATTTCTCATTAATCTTATAGTATCTCCGGAAGAAGCAACAAAGTTGTTGCGAAATATAGGGATACTTAATAAATGAGTTTTTTGCTTGCCCGCTTTTAATTTATTTTATTTATTATATATATATATATATATATATATATATATATATATATATATATATAGGATGTGTAAAAATTAGCGGACAATCTATACGTTGCGTCTTTCCTTTTGTTATTCTTCGATATATCTCTTATAAATAAACTTCCAACGGTTGATAATAACTTTACAAGAAATCGCCGGAGTTCAGAATTTTTATTACTGCAATTTTTCGTTATTATTCTGCTGTAAACAGTAAATTATTATAGTTTTAAACGTTTATTCAAAAATTTTCTACAAAAAAAAATTGAAAATATATGTACATATATAAATTTCATTAATTGACGTAGCAACAAGCAAGCGAAGTAAAATTAGCAGCAATTTATCGAAAAACGTTACTTAAAATACATAAATGTAACAACCACATATGGTTCAATAGACAATGCGATAAAGAAAGCCTCATCCCGAAATTTATGAAAATAACATGTCATAACAAAAGTAAAGAAGCAAAAGACACAATACAACAGAGTTACAAAATATGGTTACAAAAAGAAACAAAGAAATGGTATATCTGAAGAAACAACTTAAAATTACATCAAAAAATTATCCATATGAAACTAATTAAAATTCTACACCCAATAATATTCGATAATATAGACCGAGAGATCCGAGAAGAAGTAAATCAAAAAAGTCACGAACAACATAAAACTCAGTTAAGGAAATTAGGAAATCTAAGAAATAGTAAGTTATCTTTGATATCCAGTAACATTGTACCTAATAAAATAGCAGATAACATAAAATTTTATCCAAGACTAATAAATCTCACCACAACACAGTTTTCAAAGTCAGAAACTAAATTATTGGAAAAAGGTTTGAAATACAACCAAGATATTAATAATAAAAATGATATTAATAACTTAGCAGTAGATTTAGAATTTGCTTTGAAACCAATAGAAGGACATAACTTAGAAAAAGAAAAAATAAAGAAAATAATAGTAACAGAATATAAAAAATTAGAAAAGAACAATAAAAATATAGATGAAAACCGCAACATAAAAACTATAAAAAAGAAATTAAATGATAACCTAGTAATTACAA